>CM070562.1:105850998-106213063 GCA_036346405.1 Phyllostachys edulis | reverse complement strand
TCAATCTAACATCTACGCTTCAACACAAATAGTTTGAATGATATCAAGATGAAGCTTTTGTACTTATTGGTAATGTCGATAATCAAACAAAATCTAGCATTGATCTAGAAATACATATATGTATAACACGCGATACGAGATAGAATGAAAATAACCTAAACAATCGCAAAACAGATGTTCATGGTTAGGGCTTTAAAACGAGCTCGCCGAGCTTGGCTCGCCAAGCTCGATGAAACAAATGGTTTGGCTCGCTTTGGAAACGAGCGAAGTTTAGCTTGGCTTGGCTCGTGAGTGCTCGTGAACCAAGTTGCTTCTTGTCGCCTAAGGTCGGCATCGCATACCCAAACAACAGCTTGCATCACCATTAATCCATGCATTTAATCATGCATATGATCCCCGGTCCAACACAAAGAAGAAGAATACCACAACCCATTCATCCAATCCAATGAAAACAAGAAGCATGTGAGACTTGTAGCATGATCTTGGAGAGGAGGTCCCCAACATCTCTCCGCCAGATCGAATGTCAGAAGGCTCTTGATGGATGCTCCGGCCAACGGTGGCCTTCGGAACTACGTTGTCCGAAATGGTTGGGGATTTTGTTCGGAGTAGAGGAGAGAAGAGAGAAGGAAGCAGTTGCTTAGGGGAGATAGACAACTCGCGCGTTGATAGAATTTGGAAGCGGAGGATAGGGCGGCGGTGCGGAGGAGGGAGGGCCACGGACTCGACGGATCATGAATGTGATTTAGGGGCAAAGGTGCAGAGGCAGAGCTATGTGAATGTGTCTGTATGCGCCCTCTAGACTAGGGTTTACTCATGGGGCTTTGTGGGACAACAAAGCCCACGAGCCGAACGAGCTACGCGAGCGCTTTGGCTCGGCTCAAAATTGTGCTAGACGGAGAAGAGGCTTGTCTTGGTTTGAGAACATCATGAGACCGAGCTAAGTTGACTTGTGAGCCTCAGCTATTTTTTCCAACCCTAATCACGGTCACGTGTGGAGCTTCATGGAGGCTAGTGTGGTCATGGCCCCCTTCTCCATGAAAACACAATAATGATGTATACATCTTTTAGTTATGTAGACGCTTATTTGTCTTTCCTGGCCAAGAACATACACAACTCATTAGCATGCCCTCCTCATCATTTCTGTTGAAGCTCCACCATTGATCATGATATCCGTTAGGATAGCAATTCCAGCAAACAACCATGGAGTAAGAGTCCTTTCAAGTGACTTCAAAGACTGGCAAATGTAGCTAGCAGAGGGAGGGCGTGAGCCATGGGGACCTCACTCCAGTGCTTACATAACATCTACAGGCATCAGCGATACGAGGAGGCAGAGGATGAGAGCATAGACACACACCACGCCGACCCGATTGCCGCTGTTCGCTTCATTAGCACTGGCCTCCCATGATCCCATCCCACCTCTCGCCGGCCCAAAAAAACGCAAGGAATCGGGCGATATTTCGGTGTGATTTTCACGGTTCTACCCACGACGGAGTGATAGTGTGCAGGGGGCAATGAGTGGCGCAGCTGAGCTGCTCCGCGATGATGCACACGCAGACTCGCAATGCACAAGACTCAGATCTTGATCAATGACCTATCCTCCGCATCATTACCTTAAATTATGGAGTAACCATCCAAAATAACCCACCTCCTTCAAGATGCTCGCCATTTTGCTTCGCTTTCACACGCACGGTACATGCACGGCACCGCCATGTCATTGGCCATGCTTTTGATCGAGCCCCATCTCGCACTCAAGACTGGTGTTTAAGGACGGCGATCATGTGAACATACACTCATTTATAGACATATGTACATAGACAATCCTAGCTGCTCCTAAGCAAATCGGTGGCCAAGTTCCCCATCTCCCACTTTTGTGTAATTTGCGAAAACCCCCCATGATCCCTTCTTTCTCTCGTTACCACGCCACCTCTAGAGTCCACCGAGCCCTCTGTCAGGCGCTGCCCCTGCGTCATTACCGTCATTGCCCCCCCTTCTTGGCTCCTTCTCGGTCACTGGTCGGCGACTCGGCGTCGCGCCACCTCCTCGCCAGTGACTCTCCACTGCGTTAGGGTTCAGGCCGCCCTCCTCTTCGCCCCCCACTCGCCTCGGCTGCCCCTCCACGCCCAGCCTCGCTTCGGCGTCGACTCGACGACTCTTTCGGCGACTCTCCACAGTCGCACGCCCTTCTAGTCGGGCGCCTTCCCTCCAGCTGTGTCTCTAACAAATGAAGTTGCCTCAGATATCTTCGTCTCCCTTCCAAATGAGTCCCTCCAAAGGCCGCTTCCTTCCAATGCCGCCTCCCTTTCAAATTGTTTTCCCTCCAAATCATTGTCTCCCTCCAAATGAAGTTGCCTCAGATGTTTGTTCTTCGCCTCCAATGAGACCCTCCAAAGGCCGCTTCTAGCCGCCAGATCCCCATACAAGAAGTAAGTGCAACCGCATCCCTTGAATTCCCCAAGTTTACACGAAGTTTATGTTGTTGTTCAACAGAGAGTCAAGGTTGTTGTTACCGTGTAACTACGAGAATTCACAAATTTCTTTACATGATGTTAATCATGCACACAGCAAACGCAAAGATCGTGGAGTTGCAAAGTGAATGATGAGTGCAAATCAAGTTCATCGAACTAAAGTCCAAGAGGTTGCACCGCTTCATAACTTACAAGATGGATAACCAGACAAAGTGCAAAGATAAGGAGCAAGATGTTGTACGAGCTCGAACGACATATTCAAGAGGGAGCTCGACTTCAAGATTCAAGTGGAACCGCAGTGCTACCGATGCTAGTGAAGGTAGTCTTGATGTGTTCAAAGGTAAAGCACGCTATGCATATGACCATGCCTTTCACGATCATGCAATATGGACTTTCCTATTGTGGATTTTGTGTCACTATAAATTTGGTGGTGTGAGACTGCTTGATGAATTTGTGGGTTTGTTGCTGGGTAAAAAGATCTTCATGGCTCCCCTCCAGAAAACCATGAAGATTGATTCTATCATGTAATTTGTTGTAATTTTGGTAGCTCTACAGCAGCTACTCTTGATGCCAGATTATGTAATTTTAGTAGCACTATAGCAGCTACTCTTGATGCTAGATTATGTAATTTTGTGTAATACCTCTTGTGCACTAGACTAGGTAAAATGTAGTACTTTGTAATGTAACCAAATGTTGTCTAAAATGCTATATGAAATGTCGTTCAAGGCTCTCTCAAATGCATAGGGTGTTGCTTGAGTGTCATCCAAATGCTATTATGATATCATGCTATTCTTATATGAGTGCACATCAAATGTTTGGGGTGTTGTTTGAGTGCTGTCCAAAATGCTTTTGTAATCCTGATATTCACTGCACACCGCTACCAAAAAGACTAACCAATTGATATCAGAATAACATGATTTTGTGATATCAGAATGTATTTTTTTTCTCATGTACCAATATTTGGATGTCCCTTAGAGTTGTCTCTTTTAATCAATACATCAATGGTTATTATTGTTTCAATCTGCATTATATGAATTAGAGGAAGAAAACTGAGGGTCCAAATATCACTATCGAAATATCTAAGTGCACGGGTTGGGGACAGATCCATCAAGTGATGCTGACCTTCAAATGTGTTAGATTCATGGCTTGTCGACATGATACTATTGTGATAGCAATGAGATCTTGTTAGCAATGTCAGTTTCTTGTTGACAATGTTAGTATGAAATCCAACTTGGACAAAGTAATGCTATAGTATCATTAGGGATGGCAACGGGGCCATTCCCCGTCGGGGAGTGGTGGACCATCCCCATCACCGTGAAAAGAAAAATCCCCATCCCCGTCGCCATCCCCGTCATCGGGTACTATTCTTCCCCGCTCCCCGCCCCCGCTTGGTTATCGGGCCCCATCCCCGCCCCCATCCCCGCCGCTTGCATCGCCATTTCGAGTTTGGCCACACACACAACCATGTAGCCGAGGGTTAAATAATGAAATAAGTACATCATGTTTACCTTTTTTTGTTTCACTGACTATTCTTGCTTGGTATTTTCCTCTATCCTCTCTTCCAAATTTTCACCAACTCTAATCTTTCTTCTTTCGTAGTTTTTTTTGATGTGAGCCTAGGTAATAAAAGTTTATATAAGTCGAGTGTGTGTGTGTGAGAGAGAGAGAGAGCACTCGAATGAGATGGATCAACCCGCTTCATACTAAGTCGATCGAAGAAGGAATTTTAAAGGTTACCGATTTTGTGTCACCACCCTTGCTTAGTCCATGTTGAGCCAAAGCCGCCTTTGCCTCTTTCTTTGCCTCAAATAAAAAAATCAAGAAAATATCCATCTAACAAAGAGTATAGAAGCTTTATTTAGCTTTAGACATAAGTAACTTCACTCTTTCGATAAACATGTAGAACTGCGTAACTTTTGAACCGTAACTTTAATTGAATGACAACGATCAAGAAATGGAGATCTATTAACTATCCGAAATTCACGCATCTTGAGCTCTTTGATACGCTTAAAGTCTTCATCGAGAAAATTTTACCAACTTCATCTCGATGATACACTTCGGTTACTGGGCTATGCATCAGTGTTATCGGAGCCCATCTGCATCGGGATGGGGAGGGAATAGCCTGCCCTCGCCGAACCCGATGGGGAATATTTTTTTCATATTAATATCCCCTGGGAATGAAGTAATCCCAAACCCGCCTCTAATAGGTGGATTCCTCATCGTGAAATGGGGAATGGGGCCCCATTGCCATCCCTAAGTAAGTATCATGTTTTGTAGCAATGTCAAAGTTGAGACAATGAAATACAAATTCGATGTAAGGAGGTTACAATGCTCAGACAACAAAATTCGCCCCAATTAACGCCAACTTAACCATTCCAGTTCAAAGGAAAAAGGCAAGAGCGAGATCAAACAATCAAGATCAGGGATAAGATCCAAAAAGAGAAATGGACAAACACAACAAGTAATCAATAATTATATCTCTACACAGAGGTTCGCTCTATGAAAACACATACCAATCATGTTCCATGATAATTTGTTTCATAAAAAACGATACCACTTTACATCAACAAACCTATCATCCCTTTCCCTACACAGCTACTCCACTTCGAAATGGAACCAGAGATGATTGATTGATATTCGCCCATTCACCATCGACAGCTTTTCCATTCAAGAATGATCCTTTGTCGATTTTTTACCGCAAAATGCTAGGACTTCCTTCTTGAGCCAAGATCGAATAAATCTATCACCGTCATGTTTGCATGGAAAAAGTTCACCATCGATGCACCTTCGCTAACCAAGCAAAGATTTAAGCAATGCGAAACTCTAGAGAGATGTTACTAATGGATTCAAAGAATGACTAACATGTTACGAGATGTTTACAAAAACAAAGCTTACAATTCCACACTTGGTATGTTACTTCTGGAATGATCAACTTTACACGTATCACAAGGTCCATGCATATATAGAATGATCCAAACAGTTTGTAAATAAAGGCATCATCCTGTAATTTGATGTTAGACGGATCTTATATTTTCTTCATTACAATAGAATAGTGCATCTTATTACAAAGTAATAGTGCATACAAGATCTATTACATTATGATCACATTCACTACTATAAAGAAGGAGAAAATTTCGAGAATGAGAACTATAAATTTGATAATGCTTCATAATGTTTACTACTAACATTCACTACCAACCTTCTCACCGCTTCACAAAAACAGGACTTCAAAGGTACTAACTAAAACAAAGGAACATAATTTTCATTCTCCGTAACACATTTACCGTAATCCGAACGCATTCACTAGAATTTTGGAGTAAAAATTCTCCGTAACACATTCAATATTTTTACTCCTCATCATTGGACCTTCAAGATAGGCATCATACCTTCACCTCCTCACCACCGACTCGCAGATCCGTAGAGTTCAAACAAGTTTCTCAATGCGACAACATTGCTAATAGATCATGAACTAAAGATTGACAAGTATACAATAAATCGCTAAATTGCTAAGAGATCAAGAACAACAGATTTTTCAATGCGGCAACATTTATAAACAAGCAAGGGGGAATTACCTCAACCGGCTCGAGCAAGGGGAGGGGGCGGCGTAGCCAAGCAGGGGCACATAGTGGGAGGGCTGTGGCACAAGGGGGAGGCGCAGAGCAAAGGGGGCACATCGGTTGGGGAGCCGGTTGGTGCAAAGTAGGGGGCAACGTGGCGTAGAGCAGGGTGGCGATTGGGAGGGGCTCGATGTGGCTCAGAGGGGGGCGGTGAAAGCATCTAGGCCCCTAAAAATTATTTTGGTAATTAATGATAATATGTGAATATGGGATTAACGTGCTTATTGAGTATTTACAAGGTTAAGTCCCATTGGTGGTTTTGATGACGTAAAGATGCATGCTAAAGGATACATGAAGATCTACATGGCTTAAAGACAAGGTTTAAGTAGTCTAGGATCCTTTTATTTTTACCGGTCTTAGGAGAATTGGTTGGAAGACCGGATTATAGGTTAAATGCCGTACTATTAAGAGGGGTCATGACTAGTAGCTTGATAGCATGTTCTTGTTCTATATGGATCAATTTAGGATCATGCATGCATTTGAGTTTGAATTTGAAAGCTCAAAATGCATTTGTTAGAAATCGGTCGTACCGAAGTTAAACTGGCGGTTGTACCGCTTGGTGCGGTATGACCGCACTTTACTTGGCGGTACTACTAAATTTTGAATGCTTCTGCCAACTGAGTGCTAATGTGGTACGACCGGCTCTTTGAGCGGTGCTACTGCATTGCTGTCGTTCCAATTTCTAGTTGGCGGTTTGATAAAACCAAAACCGATGCATTTTGGCTTGGAGCTCTCTTTGATAATCGGTTGTACCGCATTTGAGAAACGGTCGTACCGCGATGCGGTTGTACCGATTTTTTTTAAGGCGGTACATGTTTTACAGAGAGCATGTCATTTCGGCGGTTTTGAAAACCCTACGATTGGTTGTACCGCTTCCCACGTAAGCAGATGATCGGCGATGCGGTTGTATCTGCGTTTTAGTTACGGTCGTATCACACGACTTTTCAATGTGATATGTCGAGGTATTAATTTCTCTGTTCTAGTTGTTAATATGCCCCGACATTGATGTGGTCGCATCAGACTCTAGATGGCGGTCATACCGCATTCACCGAAAGTTGGGGGTTTCTCCTCAACAAATATAATTGTTGGTGGGGTTATAAATACCCTCTAACTCGCTCAAGGATAAGGTGCTAGCGCTTATTTAACATCCATAGAGCCTTGAGCATTCACTCAACACCAAAATTTCCTTGTGCATTAATAGTGAGGTGGTTGAGTCCATTCAAGTGCATTCATTCATCCTAGTTGATCCTATTGCACTTGAGCGCCGCTGCTTAAGGTCATCGATTTGTTACTTTGGAGTTTTGCCAAACTCCTAGACGGTCTTGGTGTGGAGCACGGTGATCTCTTCAAGAAGATTATGAAGAAGCCCGTGCAAGCGCAGGAGTGGTTTATGCTCGCTATCTCCGGAGCAAGAGGAAGACCAACCATAGTGATCGAGAGAAGGCTTAATTGTGGAGCCGGCTTGAGGTGTCAAGCTTCCTCAACGTGGACTAGTGAAGACCGGTAAGTCTTCGATACCGGGAAAAACTCATTGTCTCATTGCGGTTATTTCTAGTCTTTACTATTTTCGCATTTACATTTCTAGCTTATTTCGTGTGTTGAATTGCTTAGCTAGAAGTGTAACTTGTTTAGACTAAGTTATTAATTAGCTTAAATTGTTAATTTTTAAAAGTTTAAAACCTCCTATTCACCCCTCTAGTCTGCTATCCTTGATCCCACAAATGGCGATCGGGAGGGCTCGACGCCACTAGGGGCACTGCAGACGGGACGACCATCGATGGGCTGGGCTGGGCATGCGATGCAATGACGCTGGGAGACGAAACCCTATTACAGTGTCAACGACTCGGGGAATGGAAGATGGGAGGTGGGGACAAATTGAGTGAGTTTCAATCGGTCGGTTTTTTTCTCGCAAAAGTATGTTTAAGTGGAGGTGGGATTGCCACGCCGATCTCGCTCAGGATTTTGTATCGATGGATAAGATCATCCATGTCCATATGTGCATAGTTGAAGCCATGTCCACCTAATATGTTGCCGTGTTTAAGCCGCGGTTCAAAGGAGATATAAGATACCTAATGATTCAATACATTGGGAGATCGATTCCAACCAAAAATTTCTAGAACCGAACTCGAGTCTTGATTCGATTCCAATGAGTAAATAATTTCGCTGGTCCGCTTGATAGAGGGAGGCACCATGCCACCAAATCGAGGACCCCACGTGTCATCTTTGCTACGCCGAGTCTGTGGAACCACGCACCCTAACGAGACCTCCACCATCACAATGAGTCACCAAGAGCTCGCCACCGCCATCGTTGGACCAATCTCGATGAGACCACGCCGCCACATCAAGTCGCCTATCACTGTGGCCTCTAGATCCACCCAACAACGGTTGCTGGTTTGCTGCTGCCCTCCCCTCCGCCCACCAAGAGAGAGTGGAGGAGAACTGAGAACGGATGAGGACGATGAACCGGTGGGTGAAGAGAAGGGATATTATTATTTTCTTGTTTCATTAGTATGGTGTGGGTCCCACATGGGAATAGGAACCGAATCTATAGGTTGGAGAAAAAAAATGCTAGGTTGTATACGTGCCTACGCGACTTCTCGTTAAACTTGAACCGATTCAATACATTGAAGATGCCCTAATATGACCGGTTTGGTTTGATTGAAGGAGCTTATTCGTTTGTTTGTGTAGTTTGTCTCAGAATAACTAAACAGATCTAATCAGATGTTGTTGCACAACATAGGGCCGGCTTGTATTATACTACTGTAAAGAAGGGGATCCTTTCAAATTTTTTGCCCGTATTAGCGTGATTTCGTTTCGTATTTACAAAAATAGCCCAAGCCCTTTTTTTTTGGCAAAATTAGCACCCCGACCGCCCCAGCTCGCCACGTGATGCTTCCGCACGGCCACCGTGCGGATGCCCCACCGCCACGTACTCCCATGGTTAGGGTTTCATGATTAGATTTCTCGGTGTGCTCTGCTCCATTTTTAAAATATAGCAAATGGCTTCAAAAAATATAAAATTTTATGTGAATACTTCCGACATAGTATACTTTCTTGTGTAATTTTCTACATAATTTTACTCATTACGATTTTACCTCAAAATTTTATTTAATTGTACCGATTTTATCCCAACACATGTCAACCCCTTCCTCCCAAGACAAATTTCTCTCCGGTGGCCACCTTTCCAAACGTCTCGTGATATTACTACCGAATCTCGCATCGCTCTTCGCTTCATCCCAATTGTGTGTCTCTAACACGGCTCTTTCTTAGATTCCGATAAAACTCACCAACAAATATTCTATTAGTGTTCATGAAAGATAATAACTCCGACATCGTATGTATATCCGTGTTGTATTGTAATGGTGGAGCTCTAACACAATTGGAACTTCCTAGTAAGGCAAGTGTGTATTGGCATAAGAATTTTCTTTGCAATAGCCTCAAGTCGGATTTATCTATGTGATAAATTTTCTAATTACATATATATTAGAATTTATACCATGTAGTTTGTCCAACTTCAACGTGGACTGCATCAACATTCATATAGATGCAACCGGAGTTTCATTTCCTGGTACTAACCTAAGTAACACTGGACTGCATCAGCATTCTTATAGAGAAAGCAATGTGTCTAGAAAACGTGGAATGTCGGAAGACAACGAAGGTGCTACTGGCTTGAAGAGACTGCTATATGACGATCTTTGTTTATTTATCGGTTTAATGGTGGATGATGTTTTTTTAATAATGTACAATATGTTGCTTTCTGCAGACGTGCAAGGCATATTAGGGTTTGCAATGAATTAGGGTTTGCAATGAAGTTGCAATGTACGTTTTCATATAGATAATTGTCGACATTTCAAACGTTACAAGCATTACATGAAATACACGTGGGTTTATTACAATCGGGATGTAGAAGGAGGGGTATTATCACATGTAACCCCATCAAATATGATACTCTTTGTTTATTTATCGGTTTAATGTGGATGATATTCTTTAATACTGTATCGTACAACAGGCTAGATAAGGTTGTGCATGAACCAATTGAGGGAAATATGTGGCATGCGGATCATATAACGATGTACCGTAACCTCCCACTGCAAGTGCGTTTCGAAGGCTACGTTACATCATTATATGATCTACACGCCACACATTTCTCGCTTGGTTCATGCGCATGTTATCTAGTCTGTGGTACTATACAATATTAAAGAATATCATCCACGTAAAACCGATAAATTAACAAAGAGCGCCCTATGACATAAAAAATAGGTGTATGCAACTAGTCTCCATGGCAATCTCTTTTCTTACTGAGCTCACGTCATCACATAGTAGCACCTTCGATGCATGTTCAGGGCACAAAACATGACAATTATCCTATAGCATAAAAAATAGGCATGTTAGAACATTACAATAGTGATAAGAAATAAGGAATTTTGAAGCACGATTGATTTCTGACTCTAAGTTCATAACAGCAAGAACTAAAAGACTTCAACAAATCACTTCTAACTTGATAGATGCAAATGATTCATTGTATTACTTGACTGATTCTAAATGAATGGCAGAAAGCACATTCATCTTCAAATAAATTGATTGGTGTTTGCAGTCTCTTCAAGCCAGTAGCACCTTCGTTGCTTCCTATACATAGCAACAACGTGGCAAGGATGTCAGTGCACCGTACAGTGAAGAACGTAGCAAGAATGCAAATTATGCATAAGTCGTATAAGTTTCGCTGTATATAAGAAAACAAGGCTGAGAAAACATTACATTACGACACCGACTAACGACCAGACGAGCTTGATCTGTTGGGACAATCCTTCGCTGAGTGCCTAGGGGTCTTGCATTCCTGCACTTGCTTGTGCGGCTAATATTAGTATGTTGGCTGACATCCATGTCATTCCGAAAACGCCGCGTCTGCCGTCGCCCCTTCGCTGTTGTTTTCAAATCCTTGTTCGAGCCCTATTGCACTATGTCCAACCAAAGACCCTTGTACTTCATTTCCAATGCGTACGAGTGAAACTCTGCACTCTATGTACCAAAAAGGTGCTGCGTGTCGTAGTACTCGGAGATGTACGGCGTACACATCTACCTCATTTGCGCACACGCCTTGTACATGTGCGAGCATGACTTGTGTAGGAGATTCGGCTTGTTGCAGGTGCTTGTCATCACGTCAACCAGGGTGCATGCCTATTTTCTTTCCCCCGGCAAGATGTTGGACGATTTTTGCCGGCCTCGTTCTCGCATTTCCTCCCGAGACCATCGATCACCGGATGTCGTGCATCCGAGCCTTGTCCATTTTCTTGTCCATATGCTTCGCATGTTCTTGGACCACTACTTGCCTTCCTCCACTTGGCGCTTGTTGTGGTGGTTCTATTGATGAAATAACCAACAATGCGAGTCCATGTCTCCTCGACAATCGCGTGTAGGGAGGCATCGCACACCTTTGAGGACGCCTGTTGTACACCCGGACATGTTGGTCGTCATAATCTCTGCACTCGCACCGCTTGTAATACGTAGGAACATTTCTCCAATTCAAGAGTGTGGTTATTAATCCTCTCCGAGAAACTTATGGCACTATGGGGCTGCCCTCCAAGACCTCTCAAGTGGACTCTCTTGTATGCCTCTTAGTCCGGCGCTCGAGGTTTTCCCAGATAGAGTCAAACTTCCGTCTCGCTCGCAGACACAATGCCTTGAACGCCTTCATGACATCCTAATTGCGGAACCGCTTGAACAAGTTAGATGAAAGATACCTTATGCACCGCTTGGATACATTGTTCCACCGGTAAGAGGGGGTCGCCTCGTCGTCGCATGGTGTTAATGGCCGCCAAAGAACCCGTGATTGCGGCTCGTGATAAGGCATACGTTGGGCTGGTCTCCCACCACCGCCGTCTTCACGTTCGATAGAAATAACAAGAATCAATGTGTTCTCGCTCTCCACAATGGCAAATACCACATGGAGAAGCCGGTCATTCGCCGGCCGCCTCGTGGTGAGGATCGCACCATTGTACCTCCCGTGAGGAAAGTGCCATCTATTGTCATCACGGATGATGTGAATCGGATGAGCGAAAGCCCGAACACCCGACGCGGGCGCCACACCGCACGGCGGCCGCGGCGAAGCGACGCAGTAAGTGTGGGGCCACGACGCCGGCGCCGTGTGGTCGGGTGCTAATTTTGCAATTTTTTTTGCTGCAGCTATTTTTATAAATTCGAAACAAAATCGCGCTGATACGGGTACCCTACTTCGTCGGTGAATGAAAGCACCAACCAGTGAAGTCGCCGTACCAAAAATCCCACGGCGACCCTCAGATTTTCGCTTGGCTCCGGAAACAGTCGACGGCACGTAGGTCATAAATCAGTGCGCGCGGCCGCGCGGCCCTCCCCCTCCTTCCACGCCCATTACAAAACCCCCGAGCTCACGGAGAGTGCTCACTCCACCTTCCTCACCGCACTCACTACCACCAGCCCACCACACGGAAGCGCACCACTTTACGCCTCATCGCCACGTTTTGTGCCGTGCCGAGCCGTGAGCGCGGTGTAGGATACTAGGTTGCTGGATAGCGAGCGAAGCCGGCGGCGGGTGCGCGCGGGTGAAGGGTGGTCGCGGAGATGATGATGATGAGCGGTCGCGCGGGCGGCGGCGGGGCAGCGCGGGCGGTACGCGTTCACGGCGTCGCAGTGGCAGGAGCTGGAGCACCAGGCGCTCATCTACAAGTACATGGCCTCCGGCACGCCCATCCCTCCGACCTCATCCTCCTGCTCCGCCGCAGCTTCCTCCTCGACTCCGCCCTCGCTACCTCCCCTCCCTCGCCTTCCCGCCTCAGCCCTCACGTAAGTATACACTACTACTTGTCTTATCATTTGCTTGCTTGCTTGTTTCCACCATTCACGTACGTACGTATTGATGCTAACTAATAGACATGGTCGTGTGTTGCATGCGTGCGTGCAGTGGGGTGGGGCTACTTCAGCATGGGGTTCGGGAGGAAGACGGAGGACCCGGAGCCCGGGCGGTGCCGGCGGACGGACGGGAAGAAGTGGCGCTGCTCCAAGGAGGCCTACCCGGACTCCAAGTACTGCGAGAAGCACATGCACCGCGGCAAGAACCGTTCAAGAAAGCCTGTGGAAATGTCCTTGGCCACGCCGCCGCCTTCCTCCTCCGCGTCCTCCTCCTCCAACGCCTCCGCCGTCAACGCAGCCACCACCACCTCCTCCCCCGCGCCATCCTACCACCGCCCCGCCGCCGCCGCGCACGACGTGACGCCGTACCACGCGCTGTACGGCGGCCCCTACGCCGCCTCCGCCCGCCCGCCCGGCGCCGGCGCCTTCCATGCGCAGGTGAGCCCGTTCCACCTCCACCTCGACACCACCCATCCGCACCCGCCACCGTCCTACTACTCCATGGACCACAAGGACTACGCCTACGGGCACAGCGCCAAGGAGGTGCATGGCGAGCACGCCTTCTTCTCCGACGGCACCGAGAGGGACCACCACGCCGGCCACGGCCAGTGGCAGTTCAAGCAGCTCGGCATGGAGCCCAAGCAGAGCGCCACGTCGTTCTTCCCGAGCGGCGGCTACGGCAACAGCGCGGCGTCGCCGTACCCCATTGATCTTTCCAAAGAAGAGGACGAGGAGAAAGAGAGACGGCAGCAGCAGCACTGCTTCGTGCTGGGTGCCGACCTGAGGCTGGAGAAGCCGGCGGGCCATGACGCCGCAGCAGGAGCGGCCCAGAAGCCTCTCCGGCACTTCTTCAACGAGTGGCCGCATGAGAAGGGCAGCAAGGGCTCGTGGATGGGGCTCGAGGGCGAGACGCAGCTCTCCATCTCCATCCCCATGGCTGCCAACGACCTCCCCATTACCACCACTTCCCGCTACCACAACGGTACGTACACATCTGTGCTGATCGACATATCCTATCGATTCTTGCACTGCAAAATCAGTCGATCTCCATTTTTTTCCCCGAGATTCGTTGTGCTGATCATTACCTTCCTGTTTCTCTCGTTTACAATCAGCAGATGAGTGATCCCAAAGTTCCTAGCGTCAGTGTTCCACACCAACACGGAGCGAATCGATTGGTTCTTTCTTGGCGTGCTGCGTGCTACCGAGCTCGGTCATCTAGCTCGAGGCATGAACAGTTTGAGGATCTTGAAAGGCCGAAACCTCCTACGAGTTAATCATCTTTTCGTTTTCCTTTTTGTAATGTTCCTTCCGAGTGTTACATTTTCCTTGCAATGGCCTCAGATGATCGAGGCTACGTTAATTAGTCGAGTGATGCCGACTTCTGAAGCATTTACAAATAGACACCCCCCTCCCAACCCCGCGCCCCCCAAGTCCCTGTAATATCAGCAGGTAGATCGTGTTCGCTTTTATGGATGCCCTTTTCTCTTTACGATTCTGTGGTAGTTTGTCACATCTGTGGATTCTGCTCAAAGCTCAATTGCCCGCTTGGAATTTTTTTTCACTTTGGCCCGCAATTACAAAAATAACCTTCGATCCATTTTTTTGGGGGCAAATTTAGACCCTCCTCTCCCATCTTCCGCGGTCGGGGAGTGGGGAAGGTCACTTTCCGCGCTCTCTGAGCGCGGAAAGGCACCAGAGGGTGGCCCAGCGCGGGATCGACCACTTGCCGCGGTGCGTGAGCGTGAGAAGTGAACTTTCCGCGGTGGCGGCGCAGAACACCAGATTTCATGATCATTGTCCATTTTCACGGAGATTCGTGAGGAGCACCCACGTTCCGCGCTCTTCGACAGCGGAAGGTGAGGGAAGGGGTCTAGATTTGCAAATAAAACGAGATGAGAGTCATTTTTGCAATTGATTTTGGTCAGAGGGTCAAAATAAAAAAAAGATTCGCCCGCTTGCTTCGCAGCTTACTTGTGATTTCGTTTTGTATTTTAAAAAAAATAGCCGGACTGATTTTTTTTTTGCAAAATTAACACTCTAACCGTATAGCAGCCCTCGTGTCGCTTTCGTATGGCTGTTTTCGTACGGCCGCCAAACGGTCGCCTAGTATGGAATTTTTTTAAAATAATATTTTTAAAAGAATTATAAAAATACATGGTCCAAAAAATTACAAAATATATTTGTCTGTCAGTTGAATGGCGACAGAACCTATCGCCGATTCTTTGTTGCGGTTCAATCTGGCATCGGTTCCTTAAATCCTAATCAAGTTTGCTGTCTTCTGGTTTTCATACGGTACAAAATCTATTAGACTCATAATAACATTTTGTGATCGTCGCATGTTGTTCTAGTATGTTGAATTTCTGAAGAATTTTACGAGAAAAATTGAGGTATGAATGATTTATAAGTAGGAAGGTAAGTGATATTGCGATGCGTCCGAAAATTTATACACTTACTCATATACATGCACTGCATATTATGTAAGGAAACATATGTGAACTTGCCAGTACTATCAAAACTACGATAAATCATACTGATATTACATAACATTTAGCAAAACATCATAACACTTAATTAAAATGATAATTGAATATTGGCAATAACATATTACTATTGTTCGTGTAATAACATAATTGAACATTGCCAATAACATTGGTCGTAGCCTCAACGCCCCCATGTGGGCCGCCTCGAGTTGGGTGATGGATGAGGTTCTCTGGCGACGCCCGAGTCACAAAACAATGCCATCACGCCACTTGTATGTCTTGTCACGCCACCATGTCACGCCACCACTTGTGGCGTGATAAGAAGTTGTTTGGTCACGCCACGACGAGCGGCGTGACAAAAAGTGCTATTTCGTGGATTTATCCTACCGTGTGATAGTGTTGTTTTGTCACGTCACGGATGGTGGCGTGATTAAAGGGGTCTAATTGGAAATAAAGTCTACCGAGGGTTAACTTTAAAATAAAAATTATAAAAGGGTTAATTAATAAAAAAAGTTCACGGCTAAATGTAATAATGTATTGTAAATCAGGAAGAAGGATGAGCCTAGAGAAAAATTGATGTCGTCGGTTCATCTTTCAAATGTAATTGTAAATTGGGAAATAGAAGACAAATCAACAATAAAGTAGAACTCATATTTCATATTATATGTTGTTCCAACATGACAACTAGTCAATTACCAACCATGTCAATATATGAAGAAACATCACTACATGATGTAAACTTCTAAACAACAAAAGGATTAATAATATGAGCAGTTGAGAAATTCCATGCCATTATACTTATAGGCAACATATTAGGTGCACATGGGCATATCGGTGGACATGTGAACAAAGCCGATCCGAGCCATCCAAGACGAAATCTGCAGTTGAGATCGAGTGAGCCAAATCCACCTCTCACTTAAACGCACATTTGTGGTCTGAACAAAAATCTCAACTCATTCGCCCCCACGCTCGTGCCCTTTTGCCATTCCTCCTCGACCCAGTCTAGGGTTTGCGAATGCCACACCGTCTTGACCCCTGGCAGCGCGTCTCCCCGCGGCGCCCCTCTTCGCTGCAAGGCCGCAGGCCTCCCCAATCATCGCGCACCCTTTGCATTGTGCCGAGCCACCCCTACCGAGTCTCCGCACAAATAGCTCCGTGGTGGGGATGCCCCTGTCCGACGCTACATGTTTGTCCTGACGCCTCACCCGCAGGACGGCGGCGACCAATCCACTCCAACCTCGGCTTGCCTCCATCCTCGAAACCCTAATCCATTACTCATTGCTTTCTATGTATGATGAATCTGTGGTAATTGATTGAGTCGAGTGGTTTGAGTTAGTGGTTGATTAATCTGTGCAGGGATTCCATGGACTAAGGAGGAGCACTGAATGTTTGAGGCAGCTGGGCAAAGGGGACGCCAACTCGGTGTCCAAACCATGTTAAAAGTACTTCCTCCGGCAGTCTAACTCGCAAGAGGAAGCATGAGAACAATCTCTTCGATGTTGGCATTGCAAACTACATCAATATCAACTTAACGTTTGGAATTTTTGAGTTTAACAATTGTAAAATTTTAGTTTAACATTTCTATTTTCACTTGTTGTACGACATGGTAATGGATGGGAATGAATTATGTTGTGTCAAATTGAATTTGACTAGTGTCAGATTGGATGTTTGTGAAATTAATTCAGATGTTGAACAAATGAAATGAATTCATAATGTTCAGAATGGTGCTCTAGTTGAAGCTTCTATTCAGTACTTGATCCTTGGATGTACTTGAGCCTTGAATGTATTGGATGTTCCTCTGGTTTGTTAAATCTTTCCTTACGTTGCCTGAAGATTATAATTTCAGCATCCGATGTAGAAATCTGCGATGAGTCTCATTGAAGGTCATTTAGGAAAGATCTTTCCCTCTCAGACTTTCACAATATATGCTTACTCTCAAATTCCAACATAACAGATTATATAGCACCCTTCAGTCCATTCTCAAACTAGCTACAGAGATGAGCATGAAAGCTACGCGCAGCATATGAGCAGCTTAGCTCTTTGAGTTCAGAAACAACTCCTTAAGCCTGTCATTAGTAGGACCCTGGTACTAGAAACACAACAAACACAACGCTTGTTGTCACATGTTTGCAATTTCAAGTTGCAAAAATGTGCACATAGACGAGAACTGTATTTGAATTTTCATGATTTCTGTTGTACATTATTGTTTTTTGCTATGAGTTCGTTTTCTTTCAACCGTTCAGTTCTTTTTTTTTCCATTCTTTTGCTACTTGTTATTTGACAAACTGAATACAAACATCAATCAGCTCAATAACTTGGCTAGAAGAGCAGAGGAAGCAAGAAAACAGAACTAGATGATCAATCAACAGCATCCTTTCTGTTCACAATTTTTACAAAACATTATTATGGAATCCATACATTTACTACAAGAAAGGCAGTCATATAGTCCAATTAAAAAAAAAAAAATCTGGATTTGCTATAAAATACAAAAGGTGCAACTGTAATTACCTCATTTGCAGTAACTAAGTTCACCAAAGTGTTGTGGCCAGTATTGTTGTGGACGCTTTTGTGGGTCGAACTTATCAACGACGCCGTCGATCCACCGTTTCTCACGCAGCGTCCGTTTCTCATGCAACGCCAGACGTTGATTTCGAATCGGCAGCGGTGAGTTGATTCTGTCGGCAACATGTGATGGGCTACAATACACAGCATGGCTGGAGTCTGGTTCGGTGATAGCAACAGCAGAGACCGTAACGTATTCTACAGAGTATCTTATTAGCATATTGTATTCTATATATAGCTAGTTTGGCGGTTGTAATAGATATCCTTGTTAGGTGAGTTCCCGATATATAAGGGGCTGTCTGTTTGGTTGACAAGGTGATAAAAAAATGGTTTCCAATAAGTTTATCGCTTTAGAGCCTCTACGCCAGGGACTAACCTGTCGATGTGAGGGCGAATCGATTTATCTCTTGTATCCAAAACAAGCCACAACAAGTATATACCAAACAAGAAATACATTTTGGCCCTTTAACTTACAGAACACACATAAATCCACTCGTCTCTTCTATGCAACCGTGGAATCGAATGGACAAATGACCTGCTGCAGCGCACCCATGGCATGCGTGAATAGTATCAGGTGCCATCTTTTTTCCAACCAAGTGCATGTTCATACAGATTTTTGTTAGTGCATAGTGTCAGGGTCTTGATACAAGTTTAGTATAATTATTGTCGAGCTCAAATTTGCAACGGTATATCTGTTAAGTTTGGACATTAACATATCTCATTTTTTCCAACCAAGTACATCTTTGCATTGAGAAACAAAAACAAGTTCAGGGTACAAAACCAATGAACAAGTCCCAATACTTGAACAAACATTTGGATAGCACAAAAAACATTCAACTCCATGCTTCCATTCACTCAAGCAGAATCAGATACATTTTCGTGAGCATACATTTGGATAATACATTCAAGTCCCAATTCTTGAACAAACATTTGCATAGCACAAAATACATTCAAATCCATGCTTCCATTCAGTCATATAGAATAGGTTTGGTTCACTCATTCAGAACATGTATCATCCATCAACCCCAAGTCATCCATTCAAATATCAAACCGACACAACTATTGTCAACTGCAAAATTCTAGATTTACCAAATGAACACAATCCATAGTTGATTCTAGAAATCGCTCAAATCTTTGGCATAGAGCAAGTGGTAGCCCACACGAGGCACACATTTATTTACGAGGGCGAGGCTAGCTGCTGCGGGGGGGGCGCCACGAGGAACCCTAGCTCGTGGGCGGCGTGAGGTCGGCTCGGCTCTAAGCGGTGGGGAGGCGAGCCATGGCGCAGTCAGAGGGATGACGGAGAGGAGGAGGAGGTGGCGATGGAGGATGGCAAAGGAGTCGCTCAATGGGGATGGATGCCGCCGAGGGTGGAGGAGGTGACAAAGGGGGTGGGGGATGAGATGGCGTCGGGTAGGGATTTCGGCAAAGTGGCGGCGCCTGGGAGGGAGGCTCGATCGTGGCTGCTGGATTCGCGATGGACGGCCAGAATTGGCCATGCGCACATGTCCACAGATGTGGGCATGTGCACCAGATATGCCGCCATACTTATATGGCTATACCCTTCACTACTATTGCCCTGTGCACCAAATCACAAAAAGAAGCATCGGCACACATTAGTGACATAGCTATGCCTTCCTTTTCACAAAAGTAAGACAATTTATAAAGAAAGGGCTGGACTATGTGGTCAGATTCATATCGATCTCATTCGACAAGTATTACAAACCTAGGGTCATCATGAATTGCGGGAAGACAATTTATAAATGCCAAAAAAAAAACAAATCCATACCGCCATTGTTGGAATTATTCTTGATAGAGTAGTGGAGATAGTGGTCAAGTCTATTAACTTGCATGTAGTGGTATTAGTTGAGTTAGTGGGTCGTGCATGGAGTTGGTGGCTTACGTGCAGTTAATACTTATTAGTGGTTTGCATGGCGCGAGTTGAGGGCGACTTGTTGCCTAGCGTGTGTATAAATATGTACTTAGTCATTGTATTCGTTGAGTCGAGCAAAGCAGAAAAGAGAGAAGAATAGAAAGAGAAAAGTAGCACTAGGCGGTTGCGAAAGTATACGCAAAAATCTTTCGTGTGTTCTTCCTCTCCGTGAGTTTGTCTCCTTCACTCGTGAAAGTGTAGCGCCCACGGGTAGAATTTCCAACAATTGGTATCGAGCGAGGTTCAACGTGAGGTGATGGTACCGACGATTTGCTCGCGAGCGTGGCGGTGCGGCATCGGTGGCACAAGGCATGCTAGCAGCGGCGGTGGTGCACGGTGGGCTCGGCCTCGATCTTGTGGCGGAGCAATATGGCCAGAGCCGTGCTTGTGGCGCTGGCTTCATGAAGGCGCGAGCAAGCAACAAGAACAACGGCATACATGCATTGTGCACAAGGTGCGGTGAGCACCTTCAGCGAGGTAGTGGTATTCCGACCGCAGTAGCGGGCGGCCGGAGCGGATCGTGGAGCGGGGCCAAGGCGGTGGTCTGCGGTAGCGTATGCACGGCGCGCCGAGCGCTGCCCGCCAGCGTGATGCACGGAGCACGCCAGCGGTTGCGTGTCTTGAAGCGAGCAAGGCGTCGTGTGTGTGTGGCCGCAATGGTCATCGTCACATCGGTAGTCGCTATGAGGTATTGTAGAGGATAAAGAATGAGAGCACATGAAAAGCTCCGGGCCTGCCGAGTGCCAAAAGTTGTATGTGTGCTCATGACGTTCTTCTGTTTCCTCCACTGTGAATTAGTTGAGTGCTTGTCCAAGAGCTTAGTAGTACAAGAGAATAGAAGTGTGTTCTCTCTGTGTACTCCCGTCTAGCTGATGTACATGTGTGTATTCTCGTGTTAGTTGTGTCCACGAGAAAGCGTCAGTTCTTGTAGGTGTGTCCAAGAACTCACTAATGTAAGCTCCGGTCCGAGTCTCCGTCGCCGATGGTACCGACGAAAGACAATCGGATTTGAGGTAGAAGCAAAAGGCGCCGGTAAGTTGTGTCACCGGCGGCATGATCAGCAAGAAGAAGGCAAAACTCCTTGGAGATGCGTCAGGAGATCAGACTTCGACTTGTGAAGTAAGTGAAGTCAAGATTAGGGGGAGAATGTTGGAATTAATCTTGACAGAGTAGTGGAGATAGTGTTAAAGTCTATTAACTTGCATGTAGAGGCATTGACAGAGTAGTGGAGATAGTGGTCAAGTCTATTAACTTGCATGTAGTGGTATTAGTTGAGTTAGTGGGCTACATGGAGTTGGTGGTCTACGTACAGTTAATACTTATTAGTGGTTTGCATGGCGCGAGTTGAGGGCAGCTTGTTGCCTAGCGTGTGTATAAATATGTACTTAGTCATTGTATTCGTTGAGTCGAGCAAAACAGAAAAGAGAGAAGAATAGAAAGAGAAAAGTAGCACTAGGCAGTTGCAGTGCTACGCAAAAATCTTCTGTGTGTTCTTCTTCTCCGTGAGTTTGTCTTCTTCACTCGTGAAAGTGTGCGTCCACGGGTATAATTTCCAACAGCCATTTGATTGTAGGAAACTCCACATGAGTACTATGTTTTGATTAAAAAAAATCTTGTGAATCATATTGTCATAGTTATAAGTTCACCAATTAGCATATATTGAGATGAGACAGATGCTAATCTACAGCTATCTTTTATATGGATTGCATTTGAATTGCCAGAAAGCCAACTGGATGCCATCACACACCAGTAGAAAATAGTAGCAACAGTCGGACCGGTTGTTGCACCGGTCCAACCGGCCGCTGCACCGGTTGGACCAGCCGTAGTCAGCACCTGCTACTGCGGCGGCTATAAGGAGGAGGGAGAGGCAGCGCAGTTCTCACGAGCGAGGAGCCGAGGGAGAAGCAGCATAAACACATCGATCCAAGAGGACTGAACAAGAGAGATAAATCAGTGCAGGAGTCACAGGATAGAGTAGAGATCAAGGACCGAAGTACCTGCAGATGTTGTCACCGTCGACGGAGAGCGCCTCGTGTCGCCGTCGACGGAGAGCGCCGCCGCCCAAACCTAGCGCGCCTCTTTTCCCCCTTCGCGTGCTTTGGCGAGGAGGACCGCGCCTGCGCTCTGGTGTCGCACCTCGTGCGTGAGTGCGTGTATATGCGATCGATCCTTCAAGGAGGTGGGCTGCCGCTGTAGCTTATCGGCCGTGGGCAAAAACTGAAATAGGTGCACATCTCTCATCTAATAGCTTTTAAATGGTTTGTTAGCCTATAATGCCTGTTACCCGCCCGGTTATACCTGTTAAACCTGTCACCTACGCGATTTTTGATACTAGTACCATGTGAGGTGACGAGTTTTGGCCCGTATCAGTGCAATTTCGTTTCAGATTTATAAAAATAGTCACATCTAAATGATTTAAATCAAAATTACCATCTTAACCAAGACAATTGTCGTGGAGGCAGGCCTCTCGACCGCCAATTCGCCATCGTCGCCTTGCATGCCTGCGGCGTCCGTGGTGGTGAGTATATACCGTTGCCGCGCATGTAGCACCACCGTAGCATTTTTTCTTTTTTTTTTTTAAAAAAAATCATTTAAATATATTTTTATATCAATTTTAAATATAGCAAATGAGCTCCAAAAATATAATTTTTGTGGAGTATCCCTGACACAGTGTACTTACTTGCGTAATTTTTGCAAAATTTTACTTGTTCTAAATTTTTATCAAAAATTCATTTAAGTATACTTGTTTGTAGGAATTTTTTAATATAGAAAATGTGGTCCAAACATTATGAAATTTTTTAAAATGCTCCTTACATAGTGGATTTGATTGTGTAATGTTTTTTAGAATTTCATATGTTCTGAAAATGTCTCGAAAATTAAGGGTTTAGGTCTCGAAAATTAGTGTCTTAGGTTTAGAAAATTAGGGCTTTATGATTTCATTTGACTTGAAATGTGGGAAGTTTAGTACCACACGGACCACTCTAGGTGTAGTAGCATTGATATAGCGAGAGTGATGAATTTGAACTCCCATAGTAGTACTAATCATACTACTATTATTTAGATTTTGGGCACTATACTATTTTATTTCATTTCGAGTAGTACTAATCATACTACTATTATTTAGATTTTGGTAGTGAATAACGTGGCCCCTGTCTTCACTTCTTCACCCAGTAAGATTGCTATAGCAGTAGTGGTAGAATTTGAATTCCCAATGTCTTTAGCAAACATTCTGGCCTGTTTCGAATCTATACTACAACAACACCGTAAGATGCAGCAGGACATGTACTAGAGGTGGGAACGTAGATGCCACTATCTAAGAGTTAAGTTGGCCTTATACGGGCTCGATTGGAGTAATAGTACTACTGTTACTATCTAGGGTGAACATGAAATCATGCTGTCATTTCATGTGGTACTAAACTTCTCATATTCCAAGTCACATGAAATCATGTTATCATTTATTAGGAAGAGAAACAAACGGTTCACTAAGGGTTCGCGGCATGGCAAAAACACTCTGTCATGCTGCTGTCCAAGAAGCTTTCATGCATCATCTTACTCATTAGCTCAAAGGCACGATCAAAGTTGCCCCCTTTTACACTATCCATCAATTAGCACAGGAAGTAAATAAAATGGTTCACTAGGCCCTTCGCATCCCATCTAGGAATTCCTAGAGTAGTCATAGTCTTTGGGAATTCGGAGGCGTTGTCGAGGCGCAACACTGCGGACAATAGGGGACATCAACGACGAGGCGAGAAATGTGCGGAGGAGGGAGGCTGTGCGTTGGCCTAAACACATAATGAATGTCTCTTACCTAGAATGATCCATGTGGTACTAAACTTCACATATTCCAAGTCACATGAAATCATGACGCCCTAATTTCCGAAACCTAAACCATAATTTTGAGACCTAAACCCTTAATTTTTGAGACATTTTTAGAACATATGAAATTCTAAAAACATTACACAATCAAGTCCACTGTAAGGAGCCTTTTAAAAAAGTCATAATGTTTGGACCTCATTTTTATATTAAAAATTCCTACAAACAAGAAGCTTAAATAAATTTTTGAGAAAAATTCAGAATAGATAATTTTTTTTAAAATTACACAAGCAAGTACAATCAGTATTAATACAAAAACATATATTTAAATGTTTTTTTTTAAAAAAGAAAAAAGGAAAAAAATGTTACAATGGTGTAGTGCGGCAAACGATGCAAAGAATATCGCTATACAATGTGCTACAAGCATATAGCGTATATATATATATATATATATATATATATATATATATATATATATATATATATATATATATAAAAGTCTCCTGAGGAGCTAGTTTTTTTTCTTAAAAATAAAAAACTCACCGCATGGCGACCATGCGCAACGCCACAACACTACTGTCGTGCGACAGGTGGGTGATGTGGCGGTAGGGTGGCCTGCGCAAGATTTGCCGTCTTGATCGGGTGCTAATTTTGACAAAAAAGTTTAAGGTCCGTCTATTTTTGTAAATACGAAACTAAATTACGCTAATACGGGCAAAAATTTGTGAGGTGACCTAGTGCAGTATATAGCCGATTATATGGCCTAGTAGATTTTATTTTAGAACCTTAGCCGAATGAAAGTATCTAGGCCCTCAGAGTTAATTTTGGTAATTGATGTCAATAATGTGTTAAGATACTAACATGTGTGCTAGGATGTTTTAAGGATTTGTCCCAAAGGATGTGTTATGGCATGGAAATGGCAATGCAAAGGTTATAAAGATCAACTTGGCCCAAGCAAATGTATCAGTATCTAGAGGATCCTTTTGTAGTATTTTGCCGGTCTAGGTGTTTGGAGAAAATGCTAGATTTGTAGGCTAGACGCCATACTATTAAGAGGGATCATAGCTAGTAGCTTGAGGATCTATTTTTTTGTGCCATCTTGATCAACTAGGAGTCATGCACTGCATTTGTTTTGCTTCTGGAAAGTGTTTTGGATTCTCTATGAAATTCAGTTTGACCGTATTTGATGAGTGGTATTACCGACACTGGTTGTATACAGCAGTCAAAGACACTGGTCGTACACAATGGTCATAGACATTTGTCGCGTATACAAAGGGTCGAAGACGCTGGTCGACACGATTAATCGAGACGCTGGTCATACGCAGTGGTCGTACGTAGTGGTCATAGACACTGGTCATGCACAGTGGTCGTAGACACTAGTCGTACACGGTGGTCGAAGACCTTATCGTGAACACTGGTAGTAGACCTGGTCGTGGGATTGGCCAACGGTATGACCGCATTTCTATTGCGGTACTACCGCGTGGAGGTAATACCGAGTTTTACTTGGTGGTTCATTTTTCCTAGAGAAGGTGTTTTTTTAGATTTCTTAACTCTGGAAAACGTTGTTCCGTTCTAGCCGAGCGGTGCTACCACGCCTTGTAGTACCGATTTCTAGTTGGCGGTCATACTGCAACTCCTTTTCTAACGGCTAGTTCAAAGCATTAAATGCAACCGTTCCGATGGTTAGGTGGAACATCGATAGTACTGAGTTTCAACGGTGGTACCATCGAAAGTCCCGATTTTTTCAGAAAGTTGTTGTAACGCTAGTTTCTTTGGTGGGGTTATAAATACCTCCCCTTTGCCTCTAGCCGAGTCTTGTTGAGCATATTTACTCTCATTGAATACTCTTGAGCTCTTAGACACTCTCTACTACTCATTTGCTTTGAATTCCCACTTTGAGATAGTTGAGAGCATTCAAGTGCATTGCATTATTCGTTGATCTTGATTGGAACTTGATTCTTCCTCAAGCAAATACTTGGTTTATTACTCTTGGTGCTTGCCGGCACCTAGACGGCTTTGGAGGAAGATTGCTTGGTAAGCTCTTCAAAGAAGATTGTGAAGAGTCCCGACAACGGATTGTGAAGTGGTTGCGTGCTCACCATCTCCGGAGCGGAGGAAGAACAACGATAGTGATCGAGGGTGAAGGCTTAATTTGTGGAGCCGGCTTGATTAGTTCAAGCTTCCTCAACGTGGACTAGTGAAGACTGGCAAGTCTTCGATACCACGGGAAAAACATCTTCGTCTCCATCGTGGTTTATTCTTGTCTTTACTCTTCCGCATTTACAAATCTAGGTAATTGCTTGTGTTGAATTGCTTAGCTAAAATTGTATCTAGTATCGACATAGGTCACAATTGTCTTAAATAGCTTGGTAGTTTCATCTCTACATTTGTGCTATGAAGCTTTGTTAAGACTATCTTGGTTAATATTGTTAAGTAGTTCAAAAGTTTTAAAGACCTTCTATTCACCCCCTCTAGTCGGTTATCCTTGATCCTACAAGTGGTATCAGAGCTTGGTCTCTCTAATCTTAGGTTTAACCGTCTAGGATAGAAAGGATGGCTAGTGAGGGAATGTCAATAGGCAAGACACCTTTATTTGATAGATCAAATTATGCCTATTGGAAAATTAGAATATCTATTTATTTAAAGGCCATGAGTCCAAGCATATGGAGAATTGTTAGTGAGGGTTTCGTTATGGCACTCGATCCAACACACCTCACGGATCTTGAGGAACGAAACTCCCACCTCAATGCTGAAGCGATGAACGCTTTATTTGGAGGTTTAATCGCGGATGAGTTCAATCGAGTGAGCAATCTTGAAAGTTGAAACCACTGATGAGATATGGACTACACTCTTGGAAATTCATGAGGGCATATCCATGGTTAAAGAAGCCAAATTGCATAGGCTTCAAATTAAGTATGAGACATTTATGATGTTGCCTCATGAAAACATCATCGAGATGTATTCTAGACTCAACAACATTGTAAATAAACTCAAAGGTCTTAGCACTAACTTATTTGATTTTGATATTGTGTCTTTATTTCTCAATTCGTCCAAATTTCCAAGAATGACGCCAATCGGTCTCTTGGGCAATCTCATCATCAATGAGTTATACAAGAAGGACAAGGAAGAGCTTTTGGAGTCATCTTCCTCAAAGAAGAAGATTATCGCCTTCAAGACGAAAGCAGAATCAAGTGATAAAGAGGAGGAAGAAGAAGACTCCGAAGTGGAATTCGTTCTCCTTGTGAGGAGAATGAAGAAATCCATGAGAAGACGCCCGCGTCAAAGCTTTAATTTTGACAAGAACAAGAACGGACAATCCTCCAACGACAACAAGCGCTATAGCAACATTCATTGCTATGGATGCGATGAGAAGGGGCACATTATCTCTCATTGCCCCAATAAGAAGGATGGTAAGGGCAAATCATCAAAGAAGAAGGAATACAATGGCAAGAAAAATCTTTTCAAAAAACTTCAGAAAGATGGCAAAAATGAAGCTCACATTGGAGAATGGAACTCCGATGAGCAGTACACCAACTCTGACTTCGATGAGGATGAGTCCTCCAAGAAGAAGGGACTTGTCGGCATCGCCATCAAAGAGGCTCTATCACTTTTCTCGTCTCCTACATGCCTCATGGCAAAAAGAGATAAGGTGAAATTCTTTGATGACGAAGAACCTTCACATGATGAGCTTATGGATATGTTGGAAGATTTGAATGAATATCTTGGAAAAGAAAAGACAAAATTTAAGGTCTTAAAGAAAGTGCATCTCTTCCATAAAGACTCTTATGAGGAGCTAAAGGAGGCTCATGACTTGCTTATCCAAGAAAATTTAAGCAAGTCTTGCACTAGTGTTGGAATCACACGTGATATTTTTCATAAAATGCCTAGTGTAGAAATTGTTAGAACTAGTACATCTACTTCATGCAATGGTCTTCTTGCCATGCCATGTTGCTCTAATTTTGATTCTAATCACGACAATGATAAGTCTCAAAGCTTGCTGTTGAAAACAATGAGCTAAAGGAGCAAGTAACCAAGCTAAACAAAAGCTTGGAATGGTGTTTCAAGGGTAAGGCCACCCTTAACAAGCTTTTGAGTGACCAAAGGTGCTCATTCAACAAAAAATAACTTAGGTATATTCTGAAAGCATCTAGGCCCCTAAAAATTATTTTGGTAATTAATGATAATATGTGAATTTGGGATTAACATGTTTATTAAGTATTTACAAGGTTAAGTCTCATTGGTGAATTTGATGACGTAAAGATGCATGCCAAAGGATAACATGAAGATCTACATGGCTTGAAGACAAGGTACAAATAGTCTAGGATCCTTTTCTGTTTTACCGGTCTTAGGAGATTTGGTTTGAAGACCGGATTATAGGTTAAACACTGTACTATTAAGAGGGATCTTGGCTAGTAGCTTGATAGCATGTTCTTGTGCCATATGGATCAATTTAGGATCATGCATGCATTTGAATTCTCTTGAAATTTGAAAGCTCTGTGCACTTTGTCTAAAATCGGTAGTACCGCAGTTTTCACTGCGGTTGTACCGCTCTGTGCGGTATGACCGATATTTAGTTGGCGGTTGAATAAAAACAGAACCAGTGCGTCTGGCTCAGAACCTCTCTTTGGTTTTCTGTTGAACTGCACTGAGAATCGGCTGTACCGATTTTCGGCTGAACCGATTTTTATATGGCGGTTCAAGAAAACCAGAACAGGTGTTAATGCGACCTAGAGCTCTCTGTGATTTTCGGCTGAACTGTTTTTGGGAAGCGGTTGAACCGCACTGCGGTTGTATCGATTTTTATAAGGCAGTTCATATTTTCCAGAGAGCTTGTCATTTCAGCTGTTTGGAAACCCTACGATCGGTTGTACCGCGCTTCAATGCGGTTCAACCGGGCGATGCGGTTGTACCGTAAGTTACTTGGCGGTTGTACCGACGGCAAATTCCAACGGCTATGTGAGAGTAATAAATGCCGCCGTTCTAGCCGTTACGGGCTTCTGACGCAAAATACGGTTCAACCGGGCTCTTAACGCCGGTTGTACCGAATCTGGCTGAAAGTTGGGGATTTGGTCCCCAACGGTCATAAGTGTTGGTGTGGGCTATAAATACCCCCAAGCGCCCTTGGACAAAGTTGCTAGTGAACATTTTAACATCCTTAGAGCCTTGGAGTCAAGTGCATTCACTCAACACCCAAAATTCTCTTGTGCATTCATTGGTTGGTAGTTGAGTTCATTCAAGTGCACCATTTCATTCTAGATTGATCCTATTGCACTTGAGCATCGTCAAGCGAATGTCTTGGTTTGTTACTCTTGGAGTTTTGCCGAACTCCTAGACGGCCTTGGCGGTGTAGCACGGTGATCTCTTCAAGAAGATTGTGAAGAGGCCCGGTGCACGTCTGTGAGTGGTTTGGTGTTTGCCATCTCCGGAGCGGAGGAAGAACAACCATAGTGATCGAGGAAAGGCTTAATTCGTGGAGCCGGCTTGATTTGTCAAGCTTCCTCAACATGGACTAGTGAAAACCGGCAAGTCTTCGATACCACGGGAAAACATCGTTGTCTCATTGTGGTTATTTCTAGTCTTTATATTTACACATTTATATTTCTAGCTTGTTTATTGTGTTTAAAGTGCCTAGCTAGAAGTATAACTTGTTTAGACTAAGTTATTAATTGGCTTAATTGTTAAATTGTTAAAAAGTTTAAAAACCTCCTATTCACCCCCCTCTAGTCGGTTATCCTTGATCCTACAAGTGGTATCAGAGCTTAGTCTCTCATTGATTTAGACTTAACCGTCTAAGAGAGAAAAGGATAGCTAGTGAGGGAATGACTTTAGGTAGGGCTCCTCTATTTGATGGCTCAAATTATGCTTATTGAAAAATTAGAATGTCAATTTATTTAAAGGCCATGAGTCCAAGCATTTGGAGAATCGTAAATGAGGGTTACGCTATGCCTCTTAATCCACTAGAACTCACGGATCAAGATACGCGTAATGCTCATTTAGATGCTCAAGCTATGAACGCTCTTTTTGGCGCTTTGAACGCGTATGAGTTCAATAGAGTGAGCAACCTAGAAAATATTCATGCTATTTGGACAACTCTCGAAAATCCATGAGGGTACATCCACGGTCAAAGAAGCCAAATTGCATAGGCTTGGATCAAATATGAGACATTCATAATGTTGCCTCATGAAAACATCAATGAGATGTATTCAAGACTTAACAACATTGTGAATGAGCTCAAAGGTCTTGGAACTAACCTTCTTGATGTTGACATTGTACATAAGATGCTTAGGGCTCTTAGGATAAGTATGAGACATTGGTGACACTATTCCTCAACTCTCCCGAGTTGCCAAGGATGACACCAATGGGGCTTTTGGGCAATCTCATCACAAATGAGTTGTTCAAAAAGGACAAAGAAGAGCTTTTAGAGACATCATCTTGAAAGAAGAAAATTACCGTTTTCAATGCCAAGGCGGAATCAAGTGATGATGAGGATGAAGAAGAAGACTCCGACGAGGAGTATGCACTCCTTGTAAGAAGAATGAAGAGGGTCATGAAGAGACGCCCTATTAGAAGCTACAACTTCGACAACTACAAAAAGGGACAATCATCAAGTGACAAGAAGCGTTATAGCAACATTCGATGCTATAATTGTGAAGAAAAGGGGCACATTGCTTCTCATTGTCCCGAAAAGAAGGAAGACAAGGACAATTCTTACAAGAAGGAGTATAACGGCAAGAAGATGCTTTTCAAGAAGCTTTACAAAAGTGGCAAGCATGAAGCTCACATTGGAGAGTGGGATTCAAATGATGAGTCAAGCGACTCCGATTCCGATTCCGATGAGTCCCCCAAGAACAAGGGATTAGTTGGCATTGCAATCAAGGAAGCACCGTCGTTATTCTCCACTCCCACTTGCCTAATGGCCAAAGGAGATAAGGTAAAATCCATTGATAATAATGAACCTACCTATGATGAATTAATGGATATGCTAGTTGACTTAAATGAATATCTTGGACAAGAAAAGTCAAAACATAAGATCTTAAGTAAAGAACATATTTCTCTAAAAGATTCTTATGCGGGGCTAAAGGAAGCTCATGACTTGCTTATCCAAGAATATTCAAACAAGCCTTGTTCTAATATAGGAATTACATGCAATATACTAAATGATATGCCTAGTATAGAAATTGCTAAAACTAGTGCATCCACTTCGTGTAATGATCCTATTGCTTTGCCATGTTGCTCTAGTATTAATGTTAATCATGATAATGTTGAGCATAATGATGCAAAGCTTATTGTTGAGAACAATAAGTTGAAGGAACAAGTGACCAAGCTAAGCAAAAGCTTGAAAAGGTGCCTCAAGGGTAAGGCTACTCTTGACAAGCTTTTGAGTGAGCAAAGATGCTCATTCAATAAGGAAGGTCTTGGGTATGTACCTAAGAAAGGAAAGAAGCCGGCAAACAAGCCCACAAGATTTGTGAGGCAAAATGGTAAGTATTGCAATAAATGCCAGGAAATAGGACATGTGCAACAAAATTGTCCTAAGGGTAAGATTCCATCTCTTGGTATATATGATTCATGCTATATGCTTAGAAAGACTAAGGATGGTAAAGTAGTTGCTCATTTTGTTGGTACTTCAATTTTAGGCGCTAAAAAGAATGCTATTTGGGTGCCTAAATACTTGGTTACTAACCTCCAAGGACCCAAACAAATTTGGGTACCTAAAAGAACTTGATTCTTATTTTGTAGGTGAACTATACAACCGGTGAAAAACATTGGGTGCTTGATAGTGGATGCACTCAACACATGATCGGTGATAGAAAAATATTCACCACATTCGAGAGTGGAAAAGGAGTAGACAAGATCACATTTGGCGACAATAGCAAAGGAAAGGTAATAGGATTGGGTAAAATTGCTATCTCCAATGACCTTTCCAATTCTAATGTACCGTTGGTAAAATCATTAAATTTTAATTTGTTATCCGTCGCTCAAATATGTGATCTTGGACTAATTTGTTCATTCTCAAGTGTAGGTGTAACCATCTCTAATGCAAAGGACAGCTCTTTAGCTTTCAAAGACTTTAGATTTGGAAATCTCTATTTGGTTGATTTTAGTTCAAGTGAATCGTGTTTAAAAACTTGTTTAATGGTAAAAACCTCATTGGGTTGGCTTTGGCATAGAATGCTAGCTCATGTTGGAATGATTCAACTCAAAAAGCTTTTCAAACATGATTTAGTTGTTGGCTTGAAAGATGTGAAGTTTGAGAAAAATATACTTTGTAGTGCTTGTCAAGCCGGTAAACAAGTCGCTAATTCTCATCCTTCCAAAAGTATCATGTCAACTTCTAGACCATTGAAACTCTTACATGTGGATTTGTTTGGGCCAACAACCTATAAGAGTATCGGGGGAAATAGCTATTGTTTAGTCATTGTGGATGATTACTCTAGATATACATGGGTATTCTTCCTAGATGACAAAAGTGAAACCTTTGGGATTTTCAAAAGTTTTGCAAAAAGGGCTCAAAAATGAATTTGATTTCAAAATAAAGAAAATCCGTAGCGATAACGGTTCTGAGTTCAAGAATACTAAAGTTGAAGACTTTTGTAATGAACTTGGAATAAAGCACGAACTTTCCACAACTTACACTCCGGAACAAAATGGAGTTGTAGAAAGGAAAAATCGTACATTAATTGAAATGACTAGGACAATGCCTGATGAATATAATACTTCCGATAGTTTTTGGGCGGAAGCTATTAACACCGCTTATCATGCCATAAATCGTCTTTATTTGCACCGTTTGTTGAAAAAGACTTCCTATGAGCTTATTGTAGGGAGAAAACCGAACATTTCTTATTTCCGTGTTTTTGGTTACAAGTGTTATATTTTGAAGAAAGGTGTTCATCTTTCAAAATTTACAAGTCGTTATGATGTTGGTTTCTTGCTTGGCTATTCTTCAAATAGCAAGGCCTATCGTGTCTCTAACCAAAACTCCGGTTTAGTTGAAGAGAGGCACGATGTGCAATTTGTTGAAACTAATGGCTCTCAAGAAGAGCATGAGAACTTGGATGATGTAGGAAATGAAGCCTTGAGAAAAGCAATGGAGCATATGCAAATAGGTGACATCAAGCCCGAAGATGATCCATCATCTTCCACTCAAGTTGAGCCTCCAAGTTCCTCCACTAATCAAATACGAATTGATGAAGAGGACAATAAGGAAGATGATCAACCATCCAACCTACCACCAAGAATTCACAATGCAATTGCTAAGGATCATCCAATAGACCAAATATTGGGTGATGTAAGTAAGGGTGTTCAAACTCGATCTCGTGTTGCTTCTTTTTGTGAACATTACTCTTTTGTCTCTTCTATTGAGCCAAAGCATGTGGAAGAAGCACTTGAAGATCCGGATTGGGTGAAAGCTATGCATGAAGAACTCAATAATTTCACCCGAAACGAAGTTTGGACATTGGTGAATTGACCTAAGGAACACAACGTTATTGGTACAAAATGGGTCTTTAGGAACAAGCAAGATGAGAATGGCTTGGTTGTTCGAAACAAAGCAAGATTGGTCGCTCAAGGTATTCACAAGTTGAAGGTTTGGATTTTGGTGAAACTTTCGCTCCCGTAGCTAGACTTGAGTCAATTCGGATATTACTTGCTTTTGCATCATGCTTTGATATTAAACTATTTCAAATGGATGTCAAAAGAGCATTCCTAAATGACAAAATATCCGAACTTGTCTTTGTTGAACAACCTCCCGGTTTTGAAGATCCTAAAAATCCAAATTATGTCTATAAACTCTCCAAGGCGCCTATGGTCTTAAACAAGCTCCTAGAGCATGGTATGAACACCTTAGAGATTTTCTAGTCTCAAAAGGATTCAAAATCAGGAAAATTGATTCAACTTTATTTACTAAAGTTTTAGATGATGATTTCTTTGTATATCAAATTTATGTTGATGATATCATTTTTGGGTCTACTAATCAAGATTTTTGCGAAGAGTTTGGTGATGTGATGTCTAGGGAATTTGAAATGTTCATGATTGGAGAATTGAGCTATTTACTTGGACTTCAAATCAAGCAACTCAAAGATGGGACTTTCATAAGTCAAACGAAGTACGTGAAGGATTTACTCAAAAGATTTGGCATGAAAGTTGCAAAGCCCATAAAGACTCCCATGGCTACAAATGGTCATCTTGATCTAAATGTGGGAGGTAAACCGGTAGATTTAACGCTTTATAGATCTATGATTGGTAGCTTGCTTTATCTTACCGTATCTAGGCCCGATATCATGTTTAGTGTTTGCATGTATGCACGTTTTCAAGCAACTCCAAAAGAGTGCCATTTAATGGCCGTTAAAAGAATACTAAGATATTTAAAGCATTTCTCTAACATTGGCCCTTGGTTCCGAAAGGTGCTAAATTTGATTTAATTGGATATGTCGATTCCGATTATGCGGGTTGTAAAGTGGATAGAAAAAGCACTTGGTGGTTGTCAATTCTTAGGAAGATCTTTAGTGTCATGGTCATCCAAGAAACAAAACTCCGTAGCATTATCCACCCGAAGCCGAGTATGTATGTTTCGGGAAGTTGTTGTGCTCAATTGCTATGGATGAGGCAAAGCGTTGATGGATTACGAATTAAATTTGATAAAATACCTCTTTTGTGTGACAATGATAATGCCGTGAAAATTGTTAATAACCCTGTTCAACACTCAAGAACCAAGCATATAAATATTCGCCACCATTTCTTGAGAGATCATGTGAGCAAGGAGATATTGAAATTAGCCACATAAGAACCGAAGACCAATTAGCGGATATTTTCACCAAGCCATTAGATGAAGGCCGCTTCTGTAAATTAAGGAATGAATTAAATGTCATAGACTATTCAAATGTTGTTTGAACTCCTCATGCATTGTGCTTTGTTTGATGATTTTTGACTATTTTGTGAAAGTATTTTTAAAATCTTTTATTAAAGATAGCTATGTTCATAAAAATTATGTTCTTATATAGACAATAGTTTATTCTATGCATAATGATCCTTAATGATATTTATTTGAGTGCAAAACTAAGGATCATTTGCAATTTATCTCTATTCCAAAGTGAATCCAGAGCTGTTCCTTGAAGCTCCAGGATAATCGGTTCAACCGGCGTGTTATGCGCGGTACGACCATTTTTACGGTACACCGGCGTTATAATCTGCGGTTCAACAGAAGTGCGGTTCAACCGAAAGTTTGTTGTCGGTTCAACTGCGTCCGTTTCAAAGAAGGCAATTAACTCCTCATGTTACCGTTTGGGCCACGACTTAACCCCAAAGAACGGCTCGACTGCTTTAAATCGCACCGCTCGCTCTCTCTCTCCTCCCTCCGAAGAACCCCAAAATCCCATCGAAGAATCCACAAATCCTTCGGTTGTTTCTTCTTCTCCTGTTGATTTCCTGCATCCTTAGGGTTTCACTCCTTCAATCCTCAAGGTAAAACTCATTTTCTTCTCCGTTTTACCAAAATTTTGAAACCCTAGGTATCATTTTAGGTTAAGTTGAAAATGTGAGTGATTTTCTGGTTTCTAGTTGGGCAAAGTTGCATATTTGATGACTAATGATGCTTGCGCAATCATTCCATGGATTCACTCCATGAAAAACCATCAAAAATCTAATTTTTTGTTTGACCTAGAAGTCGGTCAGGACGATCGGTACAACCGGATCTTGAGTGCGGTTCAACCGAACTTCGGTTGTACCGACCATTGAACGTCGGTTTGACCGATCTTCCTGACTGAAAAACAGAAAGTCAAATTTCTTTTCACTTAATTCTACTTTGATTAATCCTTTGGACTCCTTGTAACCTCTTATATCTTTGTAAAGATGCCTAGGACTCGCATCTTGCCCCGGAAGTCACATGGACCTCTAAGAGGGCAATCCTCGCCTCAATCGTCGACGGCTCCATCTCAACGAAAGCGCGCAGCAGTCCCAACTCAAGCAAGATCTATTCGGCGAAAGGTTGGGCATGGCAAGGGCAAGCGACCAAGATCTCGAGTCCGAGACCGAGGAAAGCGAGGAAGAAGCAAACTTTTCGACTCGAGGTGAGACCGAGTCGATCAAGCCGACAAAGAGGACTTTGATGACTTGGGAGAGCCTCCAGCACCTCCAACTGATTTGAGGTTGATAACACCAGATGAGTATGCGCTGAAAAGGCATGTAAATCAATACACTTTTAAATCAGACTGTGTTAACCCTAGATTTCATCCTGTTTTCCAAGAACAAGTATATGAACAGCTTTATGGATACCACAGGAAGTTTGCAGATCATAGATGGATTAAGTGGTCTTATATGAACTCTTTAGGTAGCTACAGTGGCATTTATCAGTTATTTTATCGGGTGGGTCTCCATGACCTTGTGGCAATCAAGCAAAATTATGATGATGAATTGATTAGACAGTTTTATGCCACAGTTCATTTCGATGCAGACTTGAAATATTTTAGATGGATAACTGTCACCAAAAATCTAGAGAGCACTAGAGAGGAATTTGAAAGAGTTTTGAGAGTGCAGTTCAGCTCATGGGAGAAGATTTTTGAGAGCCCCGCCTTACTGCCTCCCGCTTGGGCTGACTATTATGATTCCTCCGTCAAAAACAAGCTTGGCACAGTTACTGGACTCTAACCCGAACCAAGCATGGTTAACAGGATTATAAACCATACCTTCTACCCTAAGAGTGCAAATTTTGATGCAATCAGGGGTTATGCTTGGAATATAATTGATCATATTATGAGAGGAGTAAAGTTTGATGTTGTGGACGTGATTCTTGAGGCATAGTATCTTCCAAAAATGACAGATTAAGAGAATTTACTATGCACCATACATTATAGCCTTGATTACCAAGAAGATAGAGTATCGTGGTGGATTGGGTTCAGTTCATAAGTCTTATAAGCCACGAGGCGGTATTCCTCCTCATCGTGCCACCGAGGATGATCCTATTCTTGAGGCTGTTCTGCTCGCCGATCATCGCTCTTCTTGAAGGTTCCATTGCACAAATCCTTAAAAATCAACAGCTAATTCTTAGCCAACTGCAAAAGATGAAGACCGCTCAAATAGAATTTCAAAATGAGACCCTCAACAAGCTAACCGACATGGAGTTAGTTCGCAATGATTTTTAGAATGAGGTTCTCAACAGGATGAGTGCCATGATGGAGGGCTTGAGTGACCTAGAAGATTTGGTGAAGGCTCCTCGGCGATACACTTACACCCGTCGTCCTCGCTCGACTTCCAAGACCTCTACATCTTCTGCTGTACCTCAGGAGGTCCCAGTCTCAGTGCCTCAGGCTCCAGCTCCTGTTGCTCTAGCATTAGCTCTGCTCCAAAGACCAAGCATCACCTCCTCCAAGACTACCACAGTCCGTGCGGCCAGATCCCGCCTCCTCTTGTTTCAAGACTTTGGATCGGCCCAGTTCCTCCTCCGGCTCGAGACCATAGCCGCTCAGGACTCAGCTCCTCTAGCTCCACTTCCAGAGTCTTCAGCTCCAGCTCAGGCCCCGTCTTCTCTAGATCCCGCTTCTCAGGATCCTTCTCCTCAAGACCCCGTCGCTTGAGATGTTTTTCTTGGTACCTTGATGCCAAAGGGGGAGAAGTTAGAAGAGAAAATGTGAAGACATAGATTTAGGGGGAGCATCTTTTGCTAAATATTACCATATATGGACTTATGTAATGTGGTCTTATTGTTGAACTTGTTGAACCTCGTATGTTTGTAATAGTTTATAACTATGTCGCTTTGTTGCTCTTAATGTTGAACTGGTTGAATATTATTTATGCTATTCTCATGAAATGCAATCCATGTTATTGTCATATTTCATTGTTGCATTTCCCTCAAGTTCAATCACGCTAAAGAAACTCCGCCAAAATTTTCTCTTCATGTGCTTGCAAAATTCTCTATCATTTATATGCACATGTTTAGGGGGAGCTTTCTTTAAACGGGATTTAACAAGGAAATAATTCTGTAATATCTTTAAGCTTATTGTAAGAATTATTTTGCTGTTAAGTCATGAAAAGAATATACACTCTAGTATATTTAAAATAATCTTTCTCTCACATATTAGGTGTGTTGTCCTCAATTACCAAAAAGGGGGAGATTGAAAGCATCTAGGCCCCTAAAAATTGTTTTGGTAATTAATGATAATATGTGAATATGGGATTAACATGTTTATTGAGTATTTACAAGGTTAAGTCCCATTGGTGAATTTGATGACGTAAAGATGCATGCCAAAGGATAACATGAAGATTTACATAGCTTGAAGACAAGGTACAAATAGTCTAGGATCCTTTTCTGTTTTACCGGTCTTAGGAGATTTGGTTTGAAGACCAGATTATAGGTTAAATGCTGTACCATTAAGAGGGATCTTGGCTAGTAGCTTGATAGCATGTTCTTGTGCCATATGGATCAATTTAGGATCATGCATGCATTTGAATTCTCTTGAAATTTGAAAGCTTTGTGCACTTTGTCTAAAATTGGTAGTACTGCGGTTTTCACTGCGGTTGTACCACTCTGTGCGGTATGACCGATATTTAGTTGGCGGTTGAATAAAAACAGAACCAGTGCATCTGGCTCAGAACCACTCTTTGGTTTTCAGTTGAACCGCGTTGAGAATCGGTTGTACCGATTTTCGGCTGAACCGATTTTTATATGACGGTTCAAGAAAACCAGAACAGGTGTAAATGCAACCTAGAGCTCTCTGTGATTTTTGGTGAACCGTTTTGGGAAGCGGTTGAAATCGCTGCGGTTGTACCGATTCTTATAAGGCGGTTCATATTTTCCAGAGAGCTTGTCATTTTAGCAATTTGGAAACCATACGATCGGTTGTACCGCGCTTCAATGCGGTTCAACCGGGCGATGCGGTTGTACCGTAAGTTACTTGGTGGTTGTACTGGACGGCAAATTCCAACGGCTATGTGAGAGTAATAAATACCGCCGTTCTAGCCGTTCATGGCTTCGACATAAAATGCGGTTCAACCGGCTCTTCTACGCCGGTTGTATCGAATCTGGCCGAAAGTTGGGATTTAGTCCCCAAGGTCATATAAGTGTTGGTGTGGGCTATAAATACCCCTCCCCCCCAATTGCCCTTGGACAGGTTGCTAGTGAACATTTTAACATCCTTAGAGCCTTGGAGCCAAGTGCATTCACTCAACACCCAAAATTCTCTTGTGCATTCATTGGTTGGTAGTTGAGTTCATTCAATTGCACCATTTCATTCTAGATTGATCCTATTGCACTTGAGCATCGTCAAGCGAAGGTCTTGGTTTGTTACTCTTGGAGTTTTGCCGAACTCCTAGACGGCCTTGGCGGTGTAGCACGGTGATCTCTTCAAGAAGATTGTGAAGAGGTCCGATGCAAGTCTGTGAGTGGTTTGGTGTTCGCCATCTCCGGAGCGGAGGAAGAACAACCATAGTGAACAAGGGAAGGCTTAATTCGTGGAGCCGGCTTGAGTTGTCAAGCTTCCTCAACGTGGACTAGTGAAGACCGGCAAGTCTTCGATACCACGGGAAAACATCGTTGTCTCATTGTGGTTATTTCTAGTCTTTACATTTCGCATTTATATTTCTAGCTTGTTTATTGTGTTTAAAGTGCCTAGCTAGAAGTATAACTTGTTTAGACTAAGTTATTAATTGGCTTAATTGTTAAATTGTTAAAGAGTTTAAAACCTCCTATTCACCCCTCTAGTCGGTTATCCTTGATCCTACAAGTGGTATCGAGCTTGGTCTCTCATTGATTTAGACTTAACCGCCTAAGAGAGAAAATGATGGCTAGTGAGGGAATGGCTTTAGGTAAATAATCTGAAAGAAAATCATGAATTAACCATTAATAAAGTCTCAATGGCTTGCCATAACCCGCAGGGCAACCGATTAAGTTCAAACTATAGCAAATCGACGTTCCTGCACAATCTTCGTTACCCGATTCAAACTCGATACCTGCTGTCCAAATTAGTGAATAAAAGCAAACAGTGAGTACACGAATATACTCCACAAGACTTTACCAAGCCTATACATAGCTACATGCAAGCTCTACTCAAAGAAGAAGGCTATAGGGTTCATTTTCAGCATAAAGCAATATTTCAATTTTAATACAATGTAGTAGATTCAAATGGCAAGTGAGCAAACATTTTTAATACTTTAAATAACAGCGAGTAATAACATTAGACGTCAATAAATCATCTACAGGTGGCTGCCCCACAGCACATAATAATAGCATGAGAAACCATTCTCAATACTACCGATCAAGTTTTAAGTTTTAAAGTTATGAAAAGTTGAGTCTAATTCTTGTACTACCTCCGTTTTTGAAAGCTTGTCGTTAGCCCACAAAGAATTCTACTGCTGAGCATCAAGTAAAAAATATGGAGGGAGTACGACCTAACAAAGCATGTCCATAACCTAGGACGAGGCTATTCGAATATTTTATACCCTGCAGGGTTGTACAATTGTACCCACATGCCAGACCGCCTTTTCACCATGGAATAGAGCACACTTCCATAGGTATGCCAGCAAGGCTAAGTCCTACGAGACGTTTCTAATATTGTGTATTAACTACGAGTTGCCAGTATGGATGGAAACCCATACGTTGTGTCGAAGTCATCGGCCTTTGAAAAGGTACCGATGCTCTTCAGTGTTGAGAACCTTGACAGGAACCCACCCCCGCACACCCAACAACAACACACAATAATTCCTTTTTAACACAACACGCACAACCTCCTGCGACTCGGAGCTAACAAACGCCAAAGTACTAAGTCAAGAGGGTTTCCCATATGGACCTCATGTGGAATGCGTGCAATAACACTTGGATCAGTGACACAAGTAATTCGATCCTTGTTGACTCGGGCACCAAGCGCACACCCAACAGCACACCATCCAACCAATGTGCCCAAGTCGAAAACATTTTATTTTCATTTTTAGTTTTCCAAATAGCACAGGGTGTTGTACATAACATAATAAAATGATTTATGTGATCACAGTTATCGACTAAGTCGACAACCGCCCAATCTACCGGAAGCTAAGCATTGCTAAGCATGACACCGAATAAACATAAGTAGACCATATAACTTTCACCGGGCTCTAATTCACCAACATAATTATTAACTTAGGCTAGTGGCAGGGATGAACAATTTTAGAAAATTCATGCAGTAGGATTAACTACCTCTAATCGCAACATAATTTGACAAATAAGCATGCATACATACAGTTGCAAAACAAGATAATAATTTTTGAATGTAATAGGATCAACATGCATCAACGAAATGGGTGCTTGCCTTTATTTGCTGGTACTCTAGACATTCACATGATCATCTCCGTCGCACTCCCAAATCATCGTCATTATCGATAAGAACCGACAAAGCAAAAACACCGGATAAACACCAAATTACCAAAAGTCTCCAAAAAGTATGAAATTAAAACATAAGGTAGATTATGATTTTAGATGAATGTAGAACAAAAAATATTTGATTTGGAGTTTGTATGTGAGAGTTATGGACATTTGAAAATTAGCATTTGAGAAAATGCTGAAAATTCTGTTCTCCGTAGCTTCTGTCCGAAATTACTGATTTTAGCAAAAAATTCTGGAATAGTGGTGGATACAAAAAAAAATTACAAAAATTGATAGTGGATAAAATTATATGCACAACCCAATTGGATTAATCCCATTTGGAGTTCAAATGAATTTTCTATGAATTGTTGAAGTTAATTCAATTTCTAGTGTAAAAATAATTCCTTCCAGAAATTAATTCGATTTCGAAATTTTCTAGGACATTACCATGTTTCAAACCTATTCCATGTCAAATTACATCAAGAATGAAAACCAACAAAATTGGTTTCACTCGTTTTGGAGTTGATTTAATTTAGTTGTGAATTTTTGAAGTTTAAACCAATCTTTTTATCAACTAACTCACTCACCTAGTGCCTCTATTGCTACTAACACATCTATGGCAAAGGGTTACTATCAAATCTAATTACCCTCTACTCTCTTAACAACTTTACTAAGGGGAATTAGCTTCTTTAATTAGCTTACTAGCTACTTTGATAAATTCAATTATCTAATGGAGATTCACTGTTTTATTGGGATCATTCTTAACACTTGTTTTTCATATTTAGAGTGCCCTCTTTAGATCAAACTCTAAAGGCTATAATCCAACACAATTTTTCCATTCACTTGCATTAGAAAAAGGCACTAACTTACTATTGCTTAACCAAATTCCAATTCTTAACTAAGATTAATTTACTCTTTTAGATTAAATGTTAATGGCCAAGAATTCATTATACTTTTTAATCAATTTATTTTGGCATTTGACATAGATTACCTCACTTTCATTCATTTTATCCAAGGAGTTTGTCGCATCTAATTTTTCCTCACTTTATTCAAACATTCATTTGTTAAATACATTTAAACATGCATGAAAAGTAAAATGCCATGCTTAATAGGATGAGTATGCAACAATGACCACTAATTAATATAAACACAGTAACACGATTTAGCTAAAGATTTTACCGTCGCACACGCTAGGCGTGCGACTACCACCGGACGTCGCCTTCTCGGTGCTCGTCTGCGTCCGCCGTAGTCGTCGCTGTTCTCACGTCTGCTCGGCCTCTAGTTCGCCACACGTCAAGGCGTCAAGATCTCGCCAAGATGCACCGCGCCCTAGTGAGCCAAGCCGACGCGCCCTCGGCTTTGGCCGCGCCGCGTGCATGCATGCTCACTGAGTGCATGCGCCGCCATTGCCTTCTACGTCGCCAATGTAATACCCCGAATTTAATTTAGAGGGAGTTGAGTCGGAAAAAGGTTTTAGTGTGATTTTCAGTTTGGAAGGGGGGTTAAATAGGAGGGCCTCGGGCCCAGAATACCTTGGATTTGGGGGTGGGCCTGGCAGCCCAAGAGGGAGGCACCATGGGCCTAAGGCCCATGCGCCCACCCCTTTAACCCAGGTGTTGCTCTTCCTTGGTGCCTCCAAACAAAGGAAAAGAAATCAAGTCTGCCGCCTCCTCCCAAACCTAGGAGCCGCCATCTCCTCCAACCCCAAGCCGCTGCCCTCCATGTCTGGCTGCCTCCCTTGCGCCCCATCCCTCCTTCCCTGGTGCCTCTCTTGGTGGTGCCGCCTCCACGTTCTTCCCCAAGTCGCTTCTTCCGCCTCTTCTCCGGTGAGTTCCTTCTTGGATCTGTCCATTGGAGGCCGCCCAAGGGAAGAAGGGAAGAAGGTGGAAGGGAGATTCTTCGAGTTCACTCATCATCTTCCTGGGTTCTTCAAGGGTAACGTTGTCATTTTTAGCTGTTGGTTTGTTGGTAAATGCGAGTTGGATCGGAATTGATTGGGTCAGATTATTTCTGCTGCAGTTCTATTCTGTCCAGGAGATTGTGTGGTTAATTTCGAGTCCTTAGGGGCAGAATTAGAGTTGCTCATCGCTTAGTGATAGTTAGATAATGTTTTTAGCTTTTCATGACCGCCAAGAACACCTAATTCCGACATACGGATCAAAAGTTATGGTAGTTTCAATCTTGCTGCCTAGAATTCTGACGAGTTGGAACCATCAATCTGTCCAGATTGTTGTGGGGGCGTTTTCGTGATCTTAGAGGCCAAACCAGTAGTTTTGATCTCCTAGAGATATCTAGAGATTGTTCTTAACTTTCTGTGGCCACCGAGTTCACTTGATTCCGATGTTCGAGTCAAAAGATATAACCATTTTAGTATTTGCTGTCCAGATTCCTGACGAGATTAAACTGTTGTGTTAATTCGTAATTTATGAAATGGTAATTGGAAGAATCTGGGTTGTCTCCCAACTAGGTTATTGTAGGTAATTTGATAACCTTTCCAGATTGAGAAAGAATGATCAATTCGGAGTTATAGATTAAAGGTTATGATCGTTTTAGTGCTGCCGTTTATTCTGTTAGACAGTTTTCGTGCTGAAAGTTCATCTGTTTGTTAGCATACTAAATTTGCAAAATTAAATTATCTTGTCAACTAGAGTATTGTAGATTTGTCAGTTAAGAGTCCACAGAAACTGGGTTCACCTCATTCGGAGTTCCAGATCAAGAGTTATGCTGATTACCGTGCTGCTGCCCAGGGGCGGTTTAGAGCAGATTGCGTTGGTTTCCATTTTAGAGCTTCTAGTTAAATATTGAATCGCTGAAGAAGCGTTGTAGAACGTTATTTAGTAATGTCGTGTTCATCGTATCCTTATTTCAGTTTTTTATTTGTTAGGAGGTGAAGCTTCAGATTTGGGAGCACCGCAATTGCCTACTAACGTGTCGCAGCGCGGAAGGCAAGTACCTTAGTGTTCCTATGATTATGACATGTTGTATGCTTGTGGTTGGTATTGTATTTCTAAGTACCATGTTAATACTTAAATGTTCGTATTCAATCTATGTAGTTACCTCCATGATAGAGAGCATGTTGTTTTTGTTCAGTATTCATATGTCATACCCAGCATCCACATTTCATGTTTCATCCACGGGAGTGGATCAATATATAAGACCCATCAATTCCAGTATGGGCACGTAAGACCCACCATTCCAATGTGGGCAGTTTGGGACACCCGTACGAAACGTTCTTCGTACGGGGCTTAGATCCCCGCATTTTGTTAAATGCGGGCTTAGGTGAACACCGACAGGTGTGTCACCAGCAATACCGGTATATGCATGTGTGTAGTCCCTTCATTTCATCCAAATCATTCATTCCATTCATTCAAGTGTTCGTTCTGTGCTTATTTCATACTCCTTAATGATGTTCACATGATCATGGTTGTTATATGTATTATTCATTTACTATACTTGCTGAGTCTCGGACTCACTCTTGCGTTGTTTGTTGTTTTTTTATGTGATCCTTGTTGTTGGCTCCATGGGGAGGGAATAGACACACACTACCCTTTCGCTTCACCTTAATCAAGTCCATGATTTCATTTTAGTTCGATTTAATCATTCATTATTGATGAACTGTAATAATAAATGTTGGTCGTGCTCGTAACTCTTCTCCGTTAAGATTGGTTAAGAAGCGTGCGTGAACTTAGTTCATCCTTTTGTTATAGTTGCTTGAGATCGATTATACTACGTGATGATTCGATATTTGTTGATTTCACTTTTGTCTTGATATTTATGTTTGTTGGAACCTCCCAGATAGCTAACTATACAGAGGAGGTTCTCGCCAAATTTAGAATTTTGTCTTCTGCTTTTAACTTTGTTAACATGTTAGTTTAGTAGCATTCAGGCCCTTGTAGGATTGGGTGTTACTGTTGAGTTCTCGTAGTGCTCTCACGGCTCCTCCACACCAAATCTTTTGCGCCATTGCTCATTATCCATGCCTCCTTCCTCGCTTTTGCTTTGTAGTGCTTGTCAAGTGGAAAAACAAGTTGCAAATTCTCTCCCTTCCAAAAGTATCATGTCAACTTCTAGACCATTAGAACTCTTACATATGGATTTGTTTGGGCCAACAACCTATAAGAGTATTAGGGGTAATAGCTATTGTTTAGTCATTGTGGATGATTACTCTAGATATACATGGGTATTCTTTCTAGATGACAAAGTCGAAACCTCCGACATTTTCAAAAGTTTTACAAAAAGAGCCCAAAATAAATTTGATTTCAAAAATAAGAAAATCCGTAGTGACAATGATTCCGACTTAAAAAACACTAAAGTTGAAGATTTTTGTGATAAACTTGGAATAAAGCATGAACTTTTCACAACTTACACTCCGAAGCAAAATGGAGTTGTAGAAAGGAAAAATCGAACATTAATTGAAATGGCTATGATAATGCTTGATGAATATAATACTTCTGATAGTTTTTGGGTGGAAGCAATTAATACCACTTACCATGCCATAAATCGTCTTTTGAAAAAACTTCTTATGAGCTTCTGTTGGAAGAATACCGAACATCTCTTATTTTCGTGTATTTGGTTGCAAATGTTATATTTTGAAAAAGGGTGTTTGTCTTTCAAAATTTGCAAGTCGATGCGATGTTGGTTTCTTACTTGGATATTCATTAAATAGCAAAACTTATTATGTCTTCAACAAAAATTCCGGTTTAATTAAAGAAAGACATGATATTCAATTTGATAAGACTAATGGCTCTCAAGAAGAGCATGAGAATTTGGATGATGTAGGTGATGAAGCCTTAAGAAAAGCCATAGAGAATATGCAAATAGGCGACATTAGGCCTAAAGATGATCCAATTGAAGTATCATCTACTCAAGTCGAACCTCCTTCATCTTCAATGTTAAGACAAGGTCAAATTGAAGAAGAAGACAACAAGAAAGATGATCAATCATCGAACTTACCACCAAGAATTCATAATGCAATTGCAAAAGATCATCCAATAGATCAAATTTTGGGTGATGTGTGTAAGGGTGTTCAAACTTAATCTCGTATTGCTTCTTTTCGTGAACATTACTCTTTTGTCTCTTCTATTGAGCCAAAACATGTAGAAGAAGCACTCAATGATCCGGATTGGGTGAATGCAGAGCATGAAGAACTCGAGAACTTCATCCAAAATGACGTTTTGACATTGGTGGATAGACCCAATTAACACAACGTAATCGGTACAAAATGGGTCTTTAGGAATAAGTAAGATGAAAACAAAATGGTTGTAAGAAACAAGGCAAGATTGGTCGCTCAAGGATTTTCTCAAGTCGAAGGTTTGGATTTCGATGAAACTTTCGCTCCTGTGGCTAGACTTGAGTCAATAAGGATATTACTTGCTTTTTGCATCATGCTTTGATATTAAATTATTTCAAATGGATGTTAAAAGTGCTTTTCTAAATGAAAAAATATCCGAACTTGTCTTCGTTGAGCAACCACCCGGTTTGAAGATCCTAAAAATCCTAATCATGTCTATAAACTATTCAAGTCACTCTATGGTCTTAAACATGCTACTAGAGCATGACATGAACGCCTTAGAGATTTTCTAGTTTCAAAAGTATTCAAAGTTGGAAAAATTGATTCGACTTTGTTTACTAAAGTTTTAGATGATGATTTCTTTGTATACCAAATTTATGTTGATGATATTATCTTCGGGTCTGCTAATCAAGATTTTTACAAAGAGTTTGGTGATATGATGTCTAGAGAATTTGAAATGTCTATGATCGAAGAACTTAGCTATTTTCTTGGACTTCAAATCAAGCAACTGAAAGATAGAACCTTTATGAGCCAAACAAAGTATGCAAAAGTCTTGATTAAAAGGTTTGACACAAAAAATAAAAAATCCATTAAAACTCCCATAGCAACTAACAGAGAGACGCGCGACTAGGACATATTGGCCACCAAATGCGGGGAAAGCAGCAATTCTAGCCGCAATAAGTCATACTAGGAGGTTAATGCGCACAATGCTGCGCCGCTAAATTTGTATTGATGTGAGAACCTTTTGTTTTTTTAATGACCTAATAGATTTCGATGCGGAATGTACTGTTGATGAGTAGTAAAAAACATAAATAGAAGGTGTTTTCAGACACGAATCAACATCCGTAATAGGAAGCGGAATATACTGTATGTAACTCTGCAACAAAATACAAAAAGGGCACTTCATTAAAGACATCTATTGACAAATAATACAGCAACCTATGTAGTGTCTAAATAACATTCACCTTGCTAAAACACCAAAATCTCTACATTAGCTGTAGACTTTAGTACACCGTGATAACTGTAACGAAAAAGGGGGCTCTCAGATTTGTTATATTTGCGGCAAGTATTACAAAGCTTCTTAACTTCCTGCACTATTGGATCCAAATGAAGCTTGTAACGAACCTGCAAGCATCATTAGGACACGAAGATGTAAGTAACAACTATTACAATGCCGGCTAAGTTAAACAGAAAAATAAACGGCTCACCTTAGGCCGCCGTTGCGCATATTTTGAGTGTATTGTTTTTTCAATAGTTTCAAAGGCTTTTGGAGGAGCCATAGGAAATGGATCTGAAAATGAATCAATGAAAGAACTATGATCAAATTTCAAGGCAATTGTGCCAAGTGCAATAAGAGTAATAAAATAGTATCCTATCAACAAAGATGAATAATCATGCCTCTCTAAATCTAGTATGCTTTCACACTTAACAAACAAACAGTCATCACAAACATGAATAAATCAAGTTCATATCCTCCTCGACCTAGAAATATAGTGCCTTATGGTGTAGCCAAGGAAACTGTAAATCATCCACAACCAAACACCAATTGATAACTTCAACTCACAGATAAAATATTTGAGATGCACAGAATTAGCTAAAAATCATAGTGCAAAATTAACTCCCATTTGGGTAAATGGGAACAGAAAATTAAATGGTAGATTTTAAAAATAGTAGGTGGCAAAACAGTTTCTTTGTTGCAATCACCTCCGATCAACAATATACCCATGTTTGGCATTCAGAAATGCGAAAGTAAGAAACATTTGTTTTAGCTATACATAACAAGCATCTTTTTTTTTGCTGGGCGAAACGAACGTACACTCAAAACTGGTAAACCATTTTGTTGCTTTGTAATGTAAGAAGTTGAAGCTTTGATGTAACTAAATCGCTAATCTAGCATAGAAGGATATCATTTGAGATGGATCGAACTGACCTTATGGCCCGGCTGTGGGTTTCTCGTCACCACTTTGAACAATTTCTTAGCAGTCTTTGAGATACCTCAAGATGTTGTACGACTGTAATTAGGAAAATGATCTTAAAGACATAAATGGCGTTTTACGCATGGACAGTCATGTACTATAAAAAAAGCATTTTTTTTGTGCTTGGTTTTGATAAGGACAGAAACTGTCATTAGGTGATTTACCGTTTAAAGGCTTGTTGTTGAGGAACGATTTCTTTTTCTGCTGGAGCTGTGGTCTCGACTGAGAGGGCCTTTTTTTTGGTGGTGAGGGAGGTAGCTGTATAAACATAAAATAAATTGCATTTTATGAATAGTTGATTAGTTATAACAGGTTTAGAGAGTATCACACATACTGTTGGATAATGTGGTTGGTCTTTTTCTGTGATAAACGTTTCTGCATGATGTATATCGAGACTTCGTACCGGTGTTTCAGATATTTGCTTGACTTACTTTTGTTTTTTTAGCACTAGACTGTTCCGCAGTGTTGTCTTGCTTCGAAGGGAACTGTGTATCTGTGTCTAAGATTGGTGGCAGCTAGAAAGAAAACAGAAAAGCGAGTCTGTTGAAACAATTAGATAGATCATTGTGCTGTTAGAACAATAAACTGCATGATAATGGTAGTGTACAGAAAATAAATAGTTAGTGTCCTATGAAAGGGCAATAACTGATACCTTAGTTGGGCAGAGAGTGGAAGTATACTGATGCGCTACGCTAGCAGTCTGGACTCGAGTGATGGCGACGTCTAGCTCAGTTTGTTGGATGGTGAACTGATGTTTGAGGAGTTGTAAAGATGAGGAGCCTGCTTCTGGATTTTTGTTGTCATGGCATCAATGTGCGAAGTTCTTAGATAAGGCTTTGGAGGTGACACATAACAAAAATGCCTTGGGTATATAGCTCTATTCAAAACAGCCGAGAAAGCTGAAAGGATATGCCATGGATGCTTAATACTGAACTCTGAGAGACTAAAAAGCCGCATAACTCATTTCAGAGGAATGAACCGCGAGGAGTGGGTGGCACTGATACCAGGCCTACCGGGCTTAACCGGTTTGTAGGAGATGGAAAACTCAGCAAGGTAGTGGGCAATAATCTCAGGCTCGATCTCAAACTGGTTGAAGGTCTTGTCGTTGTAGACGTCGATGATGCTCCCAATCATTTCAGGTACGATGATCATGTTGGAGATGTGTACTCACTGGTTCTGGCCTCTCACCGACAGGAGCATATTTTTTCTGTTAAAGAGCAGTCAAAGACTGGGGCAAATATAAATTGGAAAAATTCCAGTTGTCTGCAGGACTAAACAAATAACCCATGAATCTTATGCCAACCTAGTATAGTTAAGATAGAACAGAATGGAATGCAGCTCTATTATATGATTGGAGTTGCAATGTTACAGTTTTAAAGATATCAATCAGCACACGCTCTTTCTCCACATATAGCTAATTATGCGTAAGCATAACAATCATTATGAAGAGAGCAAAGACAATCTAACATCACGTGAATTTCATTTCACACTAAAAATCATACCAAACACAGATGAGACAATACCCTTACTTCACAAGATTACCTGATTAATAACTGAGGGGGACACTGGAAAAAAAGGGCAGACAAAGTCTAGCAGAATCATATTGTAAAAAATATAAATAATGAGTAGAAAGTAGGGGAGTACGGACATTATCGACAACTACACGAAGAGGTCGTGCTTGGCGGCCTTGCTGGCGATCTTCAATACCATCTTGGACAACAAGTCCTTCATTGTAGAACAAACGGAATTTGGTCCCTCTGCACATCAATAAACAGCAAAAGATGAGGAGCAAGAAGAAAAAAAAAAGCCAGAAAGAAACACCGATCCAACTGAGCAGCGCCACTATGTCTGAGTGAGGCAGAACAGCCCGAGGAGAGGAACGGGGGACGGGAGGGAGCCGGCGAGGTGACTGCTGGGAAGGGAGGTCGAGGGGCAACGGAGGAGGAAGAGGGAGGGAGTGGCGGAGTTAGTAGAGAGAGGCGACGGAGAAGGGAGAGGAAGGAAACGAGAGGTGGAGGGGAAAGAAGTGAGCGGCGGTCCCGATTTGACGCAGGGCATCGGCAGGTCTGAGCCTCCAACGCGGACGTCGGGGCCGGCGAAGGGCGAAAGGGGAGGAGGAGAGCTGCGAGGGCCGATAGAGAGGAAGGGAGGGGACGAAAGAAGGAGCGACGTTAAATCACGCTGGCAATAAACGAAGGGGAAACAAATTCAATGGAAACAAAATGAGATTGATGGCGTGTACCCGAGGAAAGCTGGTCGGAACTCGGAAGGACAAATCACAGCTTTACTCCAGCTCAATGAAGGACATGAACACTCGCAGAGCGACCACGCCTGCGAAACCTAATCCAAAAACAAAAAAACTATCTAAAACTCCGAGAGCAAGAGGAGTAAATCAACACCGGTAAAAATTAGGACGATCCTAAAAAGCAAGCAGCATCGGTCTATACCAGCGGAAGTTCTCTTGTTTTGCGACGGACACCTCGCACGGACACCCGGAAAATTAGAAAATCAGAAGACAAAAAAACTGAGTAAGATTAGAGGACAATCAATTGCAATGACTCTATTCCCCACCCAAAAAGAGCAAGCATGGCTGTGTACCCGAGGAAGGCAGGTTGGAGGCCGCTTCGTAGCTCTAGAACGGTTCAGTGAAGGGCATCTACATCTGCATAGCGAAAAATCAGAATAAATCTAATCAGAAAGGCAAAAACTGAACATAAAACTCAGTCAGAGATCAAGAACCGAGAGTAACAAAAAACAGGCAAAGAGAGAAAGGAGGTAGATCCTAGGAAGCAAACTTGGCAGGCGCAAGTCTGCGTAGGCGTTCGTCGCCGGAGAACAGCAGCTTGGAAAGCGCTTCGGCCCAAACGTCGGAATGCCGTTGAGAGCAAAGGTCTAAAACCTCGTTGAACAATACCCTTGAGCGCAAAGCAAACAAGCGGAACAGGCGTGAAAGAAGCGAGTCAAAACGGACGGACAGTAAGGATAAGGATAAAAGAGCAGACGTGGCCGAGCGAAAGAGCGAAAGACGCGAGTAAAGCTAGGACATGACGTTAAATTAAACAAGACTGGACATTAAATGCTCCTGACACATTACCAAGACTCCTTGCTCCTCGGCCATGTCTCAAACGGACTGACTCGCCTGTTTCACACGCTACGCACTTAGGACTTGTTTGGTTGGTGATCCTGATTTACGCCGAAAAAAGTGGTGCGCTGAGGTAGCGCGGAAAGTAGATTAAATCTAAAGATGAGTTGTTTGAAACCCGGAATTAATGAATGAAAAATAGACCGTTGGATCAAAGTAATAAACGGTAGATGAGGCTGCACAACATTCGATTTGTTTTTTACCGATGAAGGAGCATCACGAGGAATCAAACCAAACATCAATCCAAGAGGTGCAGGTTGGCATCCCGCCAGCGAAGCCTCTCCGGGAGCCATCCAAACATCCCCTTACTCGTGACCGAACGGCAGAAGTCGACGAACCATAAACCGTCTGGACCAATTGAAGGAAAAAATTCCAACAGATGTGACCCATCCGGTAGTGGGAGGAGCACAGTCATCCGACACAGAGGAAAACATGCGGCATTAAATTCCCTCGACACGTCACGACGACTCGGGTGTTCATCGGCAGTCACCAGAACGGGCCGTGCGAACGACACGAGCGAAGAAGCGAAAGCGATGTCACACGAAGCCAACAGCAAGTGAGCCGACGTGGACACGCCTCCGCGCAGAGATTCTAGGCGCTTTAATAAGAGTAGATATGCAGACCTGTTTGTTTAGACTTATGCTTTTTAGTTTATAGTTTAAAATCGTTTTTTATTTAATCAGATTATAAGCTCCTTAGCTTTTAAGTCAAGCTAGGTGTTTGATAATCTGGCTTTTTATAGAATATTGTCTTATTGAATTGTGTGTGAAGAACAAAAATCAATTACCCTTGTGTGTTTGAAGGAACCGCAAGGATTTGTATTCGCAAAAAACAAAAACAAACACATGCGCAGCTATGCACGCACACGTATTTGGGAGTGTTTTCAGCTCCAGAGAGGCTGAGGCATTGGAACTTTGGATACGTCCATATAGGCATTGTTTCTGTGATAAGATAACTTCTCTCTGGACATGATTTTACCATCTTGGTCACCGCAAGAAATTAGTATATTCTCGCTTGTGGGATGTCTTGGAAGCTTGTTGTCTTGGGAAAAACCTTTGTGTAGGACCCAAAGTTCACAAAACATCAAGAGCAAACGCAAACCTAGAAGGCTGAACTTAACTAGTGATCTAATCAATAGTAAATGTTTAGCTAATGGTCACCATACCAATTAAGGTTTATAAGGGTAAATGTCCTTGTGCACAGACTTGTGTGAATGGTTTTACTATTGGAAATAATAAAGGAAATCAATAAGAGAGCAATCAGCCCATTACACTATAATTATGGCATCTTTTGCTCAACAGAAATCAACACTATACAATAATTTGGATAAGATCTTGAAAGGCATTGTCATAAATTTCACAAGTTTTTTTGGTCAACATGAATGCATATTAGAATTGCTGAAAGGCCAGATGTATAACACTTTACAATAATTTGAAAGGCCCGATGTATAACATGCAGCAGCAAGTTTCTAATATATTTTGCAACCCTCAAACCATTACAGCTTATTAGAATTAAGCCTTGATTAGTTGGAGTCACCTTGATCTAGCAGGATTTGTGGATTAGTTGGAGTCACCTTGAGATGAGTCTGTCAAGCATAAATTTACATGAATTCGTATACTACAGTTGTCAATACTGTGAAACTACAAGACGATGATCACATATATGCCAAAATTCCCTTGTGTAATATCTAGATTTGCATTAGTTGAAAGAATCAGCTCAACCACATTGCCCATCATTAACTCCAGGTTCAAGTTGTGGGCGACATTCACGACATGGCAGTTTAGCCTCAGCCTCAATTGCATGTTGTAGCTAGAAGCTCACTTCAATAGGTCTAGTATTGTCAAATTTTAGGGGAGTTCCTGCCTTGACACCTGAAAAAGACCATAAGGAATTTCAATTTTCTTGCTCAAGAACCAAGTCACCAACACAGCTGTGATCCAATGACCAACATTGGACGAGTCAAACAAATGAGATATCTCTTCTTGAAAAGTCTACTTTTACAATAATCCGAAATGTTTCATCTCCTTGTAATCTTTTCAGCTTACATGTGATTCTGGGATGCTCCCTAGCCAAAAATCTTGGCTCTCTCATGTGATCTAAAATGTACATTGGAAACTATCACAACCGTGTAAAAGGATTGTAACATTTGCTTAGGTTACACAAGCATGTCACATATGCTGCCAGATTCATTTCATCAAAAATCTTCAAAGGTTCTACTTCAGTATCACTGCCAAAAGAATTTACACTGGCCCTTAAAAGGTTATATAACATGCTAAAAGGTATTGCTGTTCAAAGCTTCTAACATTAGTCCCCAATCTCCATAATTTGCAACCAAACAATTCCTAATTTACATGCTAAACCTCGAATTGATTTATCTAGATGCTAGCTTGGGTCAGACCAAATTGGTGTTTTAGGCCTGGCCTCCCAAAAATGGAGTTTTAGGGATCTATGACTCTTATTTCTTATCTCCAAGAACCGTAACCTATGAATCACTTGTGCAGTTGTCGGAGGAGACATGCAACCGCCATGCAAACATGTCAAGAACAAGTGCTGTGGTTTGAGGAGACAGAGACTCACTGGGGAGGCGGCTTGACGAGGAAGGGCCGATGTTTGATCGTCGGGAGGAGGCGACAGCCATGAGAGGCGATGGCGGCAAGGGTACAACAGTTGAGGGAGGGAGGGGAGGCAAGTGGCGTTGGGGAGGAGCGGCAAGGGGGAGGAGGAGGGGAGGGAGGTGACGTTGTTGGGGTAGAGTAGGGAGCGGCGCCTGGGGAGGGGAGCAGTGGGGGGGCGTGGAGGGAGGGGGGGGTAGGGGAGGGAGCGGCAGTGGGAAAGGAGGCGGCGGAGAGGAGGGGAGGGGATTTGAGGCGGCGGCGTGGGGAAACCGAATGGAATCGGAGAAGAGGATGATGGAACAAAAAAAGGGAACAATTTGCGTTTATATGTAATGGCATTTTGTAGGTAATTTTAGCAAACTTTAGTGGCAAATAGTTATTCCATTCTCGCAAAAACAAAAACAAAAACACCTCTTCCATGGCTTCTAGCTTTTAGGCTTAAAATGACTTAAGCTTTTTATAAGCCAGATAAAAAAATCATTCCTTTATTTAAACTTAGACTTTTTTATTTTTAAGCTAGACAAAAATCCTAAACAAACAGAGCCACAATAAGCTGGGTGCAGAGTTGCGGGGTGCAGAGTTGCGGAGAGAGATGCTGGCCATGGGTCTTCTCATGGTATCAATGCCAACCGCAATGCAATTGCTGTGGCACGCCGGCACCACGGCCGGCCCCTGAGACATTGTCAGGGTGTCAGATGTTGCGTCCCTGTTATTGAATGATCTTGGCATAGATTGTCGCCATCACTTTGGATCTGCTCTGCCGCTACCCTCCTAATCGCATGCATGACAACGAGTCGGCCGTCTACTACTAGTAGCGAAGCCTTCAAAGCTCTTTCGGTTGTCCGCCACGAAGACGCTGCTCGCCGCAGCTGCCCAAAGACTGCGGATGATTTTATGAGCCATGGAAGTACCAGATGAAGCAACCTCAAAATTTCAAGTTTTCAAATTGATTTGGTTTGAAATTCGCTTTCTTTCCCAATTTAGCAAAATCCAACAAATCCCCACTTTCCCATTTTGCCCTTCCGTCTTCCCCTCTCCAGAAGCAGCTTCACCCAAAACCGTCACTTCCACGCGCGCGTCGCCATGAGAGTCGCCATCCTCCACCGCCGCTCCGCGCCAAGGCCGCACAGGCACCGCCACCTCGCCACGCCACCTCCCTCCGCTTTCAAATGCAACGCGACGCTCGAGCCACCCACAAGGCCGCCGCTCCCATCTCGTCGTCATGCCGCACCGCAAAAGACGACTCCGCCGCGCCACCTCCCGCCCCGCTCCAGTGAGGGAGCTAGGCCACCGCGACGTCGCCCACGCCTCCACCTCGCCCGCCGACGAAACCCTCCGGCCCCCACGCCGCCGCCACAAGACTAGCGCCCATCGCTCCCACCGCCTTCAAGTGGCTATAAAAGCCGCCCCGCTCGCCCTTCCTCACTCGCACCAAGCACCAACCAAGTTTCCCCCACCCTCCTTCGTCCCCAAGGCCGGCCAAGTCGGAGGAGCCGCCGTCGCCTCCGTTCCCTCCCCGTCAAGCCGTAAGGCGATTGCACCTTCCCTGTCCTTTCCTCTCCTACCTAGCACCCCGACACCACCCCCTTCCCCCACCACCTCCGGCCACCACTCCGCCAGAGCTTCATCGGCGCCGCCCTTCCCTTCACTGCTGCCACCACAACCCAACCCCCAAAAAACCAGCCCGAGCAAAAACCCTAGACGGAGGAGTACCTACCTCAGTGGAGCCTCCCCGCGCCATCTCCCCTTCGCCCCCGGCCACCCACCACCGTCGGAGCGCCGTCGGCTCCCCACCTCGCTCCCTCCGCGCAAGCGCGTCGCTGAAGCGCTCTGGCCTTACGGCCGAGCGCACTCAGGCCTCTTAAGGCCAGGCTGGTTGGGCCGTTTGGGCCTTTGGCCCGACAGGGCCAGTTGGGCCGACCCAACGTGGGAGCCCAACACTGTTACTATTCATTTCCATTTTCAGCTCATACACTGTTCATTTAGAATACTATTCACTATTTGAAAACAGTAAACTTGATTACTGTTTCTTAACCTAGTTTAGTGTTTAGTTACTGTTCATAACCCAATTCATACATGAACAGTAAAAAATGACACTGTTCACCGAAACCTTAGTTTGACATTTTATATCCTTTTTGACTGTCTCGAACCCATAAAACCCATTCTTAACCCCGTTCAGCCATATCAAACTCCCAATAAATATTTTTACCTCTTTAGTGGCTTCATTACTTCTTTTCTATATTTTTGTTGTACTTGGATTCATTTTCTAGGCCCATTCCTTATCAAGCCAAGTATTTTTTTTGGTTTTTGTGTCTTACGCTAGGTTTCAACTCCGACGAGCCACCAGACAAAGACCGACAAGACATGTGAGCAACAGGACTTTTTGAGGACTTCGAGCAAGGAGGCAAGTTGCATACCTTGAACATATTGAACCTACATTCCATATAATTCATATTATTATTTTCATGAGTATATTTTAGCCAATTATTTCAATAAAGAAATAATACTTTGGAATGTCATGTTGAATAGATAAAACCCTTCATCCCACATATCAAACCACCCATTCTTGTAGGCCATATTTATCTTGACAAGTTTAGTCCATATAAAATAATAGCAAATATTCCACAATGTCATACAAAAACTCATTTCTAAACATTGATAAGGTTGGCTTTGAGCCAATAGGTTTTGGTGGAAAGCTAAGGGTTGAGATCAAAAGGACGGACAACCCAATATACTTGATAAAAGTGAGACATCGCCGAGATCTGGAGGCGGACGGCCACAAATTGGTAAATGGTCCATCGCCTCACAGAATGTCAAGTAAGGACAAGAACCTTGTTCCGAGTAAACAGACACAGATCTCGCTCAACCACAGGCATGGTTTATCCAACTTGGCTTAACTGCTCTCCCAGTTGAATATCCACAGGCTGTCAACTACTCTTGTGTGATAGAGCAGCTGCGGAATGGGGTGGGTCAGGAGTGGGCCTGTTAAGGCACTCGCTGAACTACACAACGGTATGGACCCATCAACCTCGGAGTGCAGATTCCACCATTGGCTGGTGGTCTCTTGAGGCTGTATGGACCTTAAACCTACCGAGTAGAGATTAGAAAGGTTGAGCAGTGAAAAAGACATTGTTATCTCAACTCAGTCACACTATATCTGGTTGCGTGCATATAGCTTGACAGTATGAGTATGAGATATCTTGTGGGTAAAGTTGGGCAACTCTGCAGAGTATGAATCAATGGTATTCGAATACACCGTGCTTCCGGTTAATGAAGCTGTGTTTATGGGTGATTCCAATATACAAGGCATAAGTAGGCTTTTACAGATGTTAATTGGTAATTTCAAATGTTGTAAACCCCTGTGGCTATACTTATTACTATTTTATTGTTTTTAAATATTGTACAACTTTTAAATTCAACTGTTGCATTCCACATATACCTGTATTGGTAAAATCGTACCCTTCCATTGATAATCCTAGCATGTAGTTAAATAGAATTTCCTATGCACCTTCCTGGGTACGGTGGTTGTACTCATTCTTGCTTAACATCAACAGAAGAATTTTGGGAGGAATCAGTTGATCTCTACGAGCAGGAGGAACCATTAGACAGTGGCGATTACTGGTATGAGGGTCTCTTTTGCGCCCAAGCTTGCCTGTGGTTTTGGCACACTTTTGTGTTGTAATATATTATATTTGGGCTTGGATGCCCGCTTCTGCTTTCAAACTAGCTGTTAAGGCTTAACTGCTGTATTAAAAGTTTGTCTCTTGTTGTAAGCGTATGCTTGCTTGTGAAACCACGACTTTACAACTATACATCCTGGACAGTTGTAAAGATTCTAGCAGTCCCATTTTCGGGGCTGTTACAAAGTGGTATCAGAGCCAGCTTGACCGTAAGTTGAGACCTTATCTCGGTTATAGGAATGAAGACCTTTAAAATGCTAATTTCAAAAATTACAAAAGGGTCTCCTTCCCTTGCTACCTCATCTTAACTATAGTTTTCTTGAAAAACTTGTATTGTTTTCATCAAAAGAATTATCACCTCTTAACTAAATATTCAACTTTCCGTCTGTTAGGAAGACGCCGAACTCTTATTCCGACCCTGCAAAGTTGAAAGGATGGGCCTCAAGACTAAGAAGAATGATACAATTCATAGGTGCAGTAGCTGGATAGCTACCGATATTCCACACTAAAGAACAATTGATCCACGACAGAAGATATCAATGGAAAGCATGGGTGACTTTGATTCCAGTAGCTTACAGACTAGACACTGAATGTCAGTTTGTAGGCTTTCGCCATCGGGAAAGGGACGCAATCCAAGACGCAGCAAGACTGGTGGTTCTGCACCTCCGTCAGCATTATGATGAAGAATTTGAGGACTCTAAATTCCAGCTCATCCCACAGGAGGGGAACAATGGATTCAGTGTCCTTGTTCCCTTACCAAATGACGATGAAGACCCATGACTCCATGAGGCTGCCACTCACATAGTGACTCAAGAAGCTCTATATGTCAGAACTCTAAGTGAATATCAAAGGATGCATCAGAGGTATTATCTGGCCAAGCAGGGAATGCAGAATCAGCAAAGGGAATTACTTCACCGTGATACACTGGATTTGGGATCCGGATCTGTCTGTGACGAGAGTCCCAACCCTCCTGCTAATCCAATGGCGGATTATACACCAAAGTCGCCTAGCTATACACCAGAATCTCCATACAACACTCCAGAGTCATCTCCTGGTGCTCGCACTCACCCAACGGGTATAGCGCACGACTACTTCGCCTATTTCAAGGATCCATCAAGGGAAAAGAAAAGGTTGAAGAGCAAGGGCCCAGCCACCTGGCAAAGAATGCTGAAGAGGAAGAAGAGGAAGATCCAGAGGGAGAAATCATCTATACCACAAGCAACCCTCCATCTGATGAAAAGTGAGAAGACCCTCTTCAGTCAGTAGAGCACATTAGTGTATTGTAGAGTTACCCTAGTCTAGTACAGTTTTGGCTCGTAATAAAGGTTGTGTAATATACTCTAAGCAGTATATGCCCAGCTTTTGTAAGATTTGTGTGTACTTATGTGAAATAAAATGAACTTGTTTTCCCTACCAGTATCTGTATATCACCCTTGTCAAAAATTCATTTCCTTCTTTTCGTCTTAATCCTTACCTGTTTCCTTCTCCACTTAACTTAAATCTGAATCTTACTTATCTTACTATGTTTGGTCAAAACCGCTGTAGAATTACATTCCCAAGATGTCTGGATTGAGAACCAAAAACAACACCAACCACAAGGCTGATTCAGCAGAACAACAGCCAAGCTTGGCGGAAGTGATGGCCATGATGGAAAGGAACAGATATCAGGCAGAACAGAACCAAGCAAGGATGATGGAACAGCACACCAGGCTACTTGAGCAGATTGCTACTAGATCACCAGCTGGACCCTACCTCGGAACCAATAATGGAATAACCCTAGGATTCATATGGATGGATTTCCAGAAGACAAGACCCCCGGTATTCTCAGTATCACCAGAACCTCTAGCAGCTGATGATTGGATACAGGACATTGAAAGGAAATTGGATACCATTCAATGTAATGACAAGGAGAAGGCCTTATTTGCTTCTCATCAGCTACAAGGACAAGCAGCAGCCTGGTGGATGAACCACCAGACTCTTCATCCAGGCAGAGACATACCCTGGGCAGAATTTAAGGAAGCGTTCCATCCAATGGTTTTTGTGGTACCGGTAGATTAACCAAAACTAGACGGGCAATGCGCACATGACACGGCCCATCACATGAGGCCAATCCGTAGTTTCGCACGCCACGACTGCAATGTAAAAAGTACACCCCTCCGTCGCTGAAACCACTACCTCATCAGCAAAACAGAACGCATGCGGAGAGAGAGGGAGAGGCAGGGACATCCGTTCAACTCAGTACAATGCTCCATGGTGTCCGGTGGCCTTGTAGGTCCACGCCGGATGGAAGCTACCTTGGAGGAGAGAGAGAGGAGGAAAAGGTGGTGGCTTGCAAAGTATCAGTGCTACCTATAGAATAGACGCGCCGGCCTGCGGAGAAAAAGGGTGGTGCTGGCATGTGGAGAAAAAGGGTGGTCCTGGGAGGGAAGGAGAGAGTGGCACACACACGCACCTGGGACGACCGCTAGGGTGGCGGATCTTCCGGTGTTGAGGATGATGGCGATGACCAGCATTGCGCCGGTGACCAAGAAGACGATGGAGATGATCGGATTGGTGATGGTAACGGCGACAACCGATTTTGGTCAATGATGACTGGATCTAGATGTTAAAATTTATGTGTGCTTAAGAATTGTTTTCATCGCAACATAAACTTCATGTTTTTTTTATAAGTGTGGTACAATTCTGATGAGAAAGAAGGAAGTTTTTCAACCACTTGCTTCTAGCATCAGTTAGACTTAGTCATGACTAGGTATTTTGTACCATTCTCATTATCGGTTTCTACGTGAAATCCGTTCAGACGAATGCCTTTAAAATTGAGGGTACATTTAGATTCGGGATACATAAAAGTATCCTCAATAGTTATACAAGTACCCGTAGGGAGAACTATAACGACCCTTCTAGTGCCGGCAATAAGAGTATAGCTTCCAGCGATGGTCATAATATTCTCAGTTTTGTTAGTTAATGTCTAAAAATATTTAGTTTCCCTAAAAAATAAATTACTGGTGCAACTGTCTACAAGACAGATTTCCTCTTCCGCCATTGGATCGTACTGAGTTGTTATATATGTAAAACATGATTTATTATCAAACAATTATTCAACTGGAAATATAGTTCGAAATGTAGAACAAGCATAGACCAATAAAAATAATGAATTGAATAATCTAGAAAAATAACAATGTCAAGAGTCCAGCCTAATCAAATAATGAAAGATAAATGCTCAAAATGAGCATGAATAAACCAATGTTCATCGGGAACAAAAACTAAACTGATATGCAAAAATTCGTCTAAGGAGACTACTTGAGGTCTCCATATGGATCCTAGTTGTACTTATGGAGGTCAAGAAGCTCCAACCCAAGAAGATCATCATGATCCATGGAGGTGCCTTCTCCCTGAGCCACATCGTCAAGAATCATGTAATCAGTCTTCTCGATGTCTTGGCTAGGAGACGGTCCAATCAAAGCGGGCTGAGTGGCGAAGTGAGCCTCAACTTTGTTTCCTTGAGTCTTCTTGACTCTACCAGTGGATTGCATGTAGAGATTCACCAAATGCTACGGGGTGCGGCAAATGCGCGACCAATGGTCGGTGTAACCACATCAGAAACACGTCTGGGGAGGATGAGCAGTGTTGCTGCTTGATTCTTGCTTCTGGGGCATCCCTTTGCCTGATACTCTACGATGAGTTTTACCCCTGCCTTTCTGCATCCCAACCTTCTTCCATTTATCCCATTCTGTTTTGGACCTTTTTCGCGGTCCTAGCTTCTACTAGCCTGCTGAACATTGGCGTGTACTTCAGGGACAACCATTGTCCCAGTGGGATGTATATGATGGTTTTCTATTAGAAGTTCTGCATGTTTATCTGCTTCCGACAGGGTGTACATTAGCTAGAGTACTTCAAGTTCCTAGCATTGCGGTACTTTTGCTACAGTACCCGCATATTGGGGTGAAAGGTGCACAAAGTCTTCTCTAACATATCGACTTCTATAACTTTTTGGTTACAAAACCTCAATTTAGAGATAAGTTTGTGCATGGCAGAGTTATATGTTGCCACGATCTTTAAATCCTGAAAGTGCAGGTTAGTCCATTCTCGTTGTGCTTCTGGGAGTAGGACAGATCTCTGTTGGTTATAGCGTTCCTTCAAGGAATTCCACAATGCCAGTGGATCCTCCTCTATTAAGTATTCAGACTTTAGGTCTGCATGGAGATGGTGCCTCAGTGTAACACCCCGCCCGGGGTCACCCGAGAGGTCCTCCTGGATCAACCGGAGAGTCCATCAGGACCTCCCAGAAGACCAAGCAGAGCCACCCAAGAGGACCTCCAGGACTGCCCAGGAGGTTCTGCAGGACCACCCGGAGGTCCTGGGAGCGTCCCCGAGGAGGTCGCGGAGCCAAGGAGCACCCTGAAGACCTCCCACGACCTCCTCGGGGACGCTCCCAGGACCTCCGGGTGGTCCTGCAGGACCTCCTAGGCGGTCCTGTAGGTCCTCTCGGGTGGCTCTACTGGGTCTTCTGGGAGGTCCTGATGGACTCTCCGGTTGATCCAGGAGGACCTCTCAGTGACCCCAAAGCGGGTGTTACAAAGTGGTATCGAGCTTTTCGATCGCAGTCGTGAACCTAGTAGAATGGCCGTTAGCTTGAAGTTTCAAAAACTTATTTTACAACAAGAAAAATAAGTTGTTCTTTCCTTATCTGGGTCATCTTTCTATTCTTATCCCCTTCTCTCAGATCTCCCTTACCCTAAATCCTTCTTATCTTTTTGCTTGCCCCAACGATCTATAAAAGCTAAATGGATCCTCTTTCCTCTCGAAAAGTTCTATAGGGCGAACCCTTTGTGTTCTAGCTCTGGGAGCATCAGAAGGCTCTGCGTAAGATTCAAGACCCCAGATTGCCAGACTCTTAGGAGCTATAGTTGTTTAAATTACCAGTGCATTTGGAGGCCCAGCTAGGTAGCTTTAGAGAAGACTTGGTAAATTTGTTTTGGCGAATCAAAGATTCTAGAATTTGATCATAAGGAATTTTATTGGATTCTGGGGATTGATGGAGGATATGCCTTGGTTGCAAATGGAATATAGAGGAACAAGTTGGTGGATTGTATAGATTGTGCTTGTAGGAGTGATCTGTGAAGGAAAGGTTTTTAGGGTTTATGCAGGAGATAGGAATTTGAATTATTGACTCGATTATTGGTGTAAATTGAATACTCTAGAATCTGGAATAGATTGCAATGCTAATTAGAAGCTTATAATAAATGTGTGGATTGTGTTGAATCCAATTGAGTTTGACTAAATAAAAATCTGGACATGAAGGAAACCTTGGTCAGGTTTTGGATAAAAGCCTTGCTCAGATCATGGATTAGTAGGATTTAAGATATAGGATTGAGTAGTAATGATTCGATCGAGAATGAATTGGATTGCCCATAAACCCGAGCCTAATGTTTTGTTAATTGGAAGCTTGTATTAGATTATGGGGTTGTGTGGGATATAGTGGGATACAATTGGATTAGAGAATTTAAATTTGAAAGAGCCTTGACCTGATTATCGGGGTATGTTGTAATCAGATTTTGGAATGGCGTGATGATTGAATATTGGAATGTATGATTAAGGTGTAACTTTCGGAGATTGATAATAATCAATATAGTTGCTAGATAGCTGGTGATAAATAATTTGGTGGACTAAATTGAACTCATGATTCCAGAAGAGCCGCTTGGGAGAACCTTTGATTCAAGATTGAATATAGTAATCTTGGAGCTTTTGGATTAAAAGATAATCCCCGGACTTTGGGTAAAGGAGTATGCCAGTCAAAGTGATGGACTTGTTGAATTATCTAAGCTTATGCCCAAAAAGGAATTGTGAATTTTGTTGAATTACCAATATCTTGGGAGATTGATTAGATGGCTGAAATTCTAATTGGATAACTTTAAAGTATGTGAACTGGAGGAAGGATAAGAAATCTTTTGCGAGACTTTGTTATGAAGGTTTGTGGGTTTTGTGCTCTTTCTAGTTGGTTGTGATTTTGATTAAATAATTGAATTCTTTCAGTTGAGTGATTTCAAAGTAAGCTGATTGGTGGATCTTTACAATCATAAGCTTAGGATCTAGTAAGGACAGGAAGGCGGATTTTTGGCTCCTGGCTAGTACCCAGCCATTAGTTATGACAAGTAACTCCTGAAGAGAAAGCTAGATGGAAGTAAAGAAACAACGTCGTCTCTGCTCTCCAAGGACATTGTGCAAGACCTTTTGAAGACCGAGGATTGAAGCTCGTTTCGTTCGCCCAACCATATAGCTTAAACCACCTGCACTCTCCTCGTGTCGTAAGCCCCTTTGCCAGTTTAGTGTTCTGATCGTTAGAACGTTAAAAGTTGTGGAGCTCTTTTGAGCAGTTTTTCAGATTGGTTCTTTGTGGGGTGTGGTACTGCTTTATCCCCTCTTGGTCTTTTGTCTCTCCCCTATCCTTGGTCTTTTCTCCTAGCTCTCTGGATGTCCCCTTTCAAGCGTTCTTCGGCACCCCAAGCAACTTCAGTGCTGAAAGGCAAATCAGAAAGGCCTGAGATATTGCCTCCTGAGGAATCAATTGTTCAAGTCAGGAAGGCAAGAATTATTTGAAGACATCCTTGGCCTCTGAAGTATAACAGTAGAGTGTAAGTTATTAAGGCATTTCCAATCAGGCTAAGAAAGAGAGGACAATAGGTTCATCTTCCAGACTACCTCCAGAAGCAAAGAAGCTGAGATTTAACAGGACCAATCCTAAGGCACTCAAGTTATAAGTACCCTGCCGACAACAAAACAATGGTCGCAAAAAAGGGAGATGGCAGAACAAGGGCAGGACCTTGCAAAGAACTCTGAGACCAGCCCATGCGCCTCCTAGCCACTTGTTCAAGACCAGCCTAGTTGAAGCCCTTTGCTGCTACCCCTTTTCTCTCTAGCCTCTTCGAATCTCGAGGTCGAGATTCCCTTAAGGGGGGTAGGTTTGTAACACCCTGGTTTTCTGAGCCTTTTTGAAGAAAAAAATTTCAAAATAAAAAGAACCATTTTGTTTTAATGAGTATTCAAAGTTTAACTTGAGATTTTCAGAATTTGGGTGTTTAAAATGACTAAACTACACTTCAACTAATCCAAAGTTTGGTCCTTTTGGTGTTACTTAAGTTCTCTGGAGCTATCTCTACTTTTCGTTGTAGGATCTACTCTTCTCTTGCCCAGCTCTTGTGCCCAGATCTCTTTTCCTCAATCTTGTTTGGGCATGCTCTCATGCCCAAGCCACCCTATTGTCTGGCCATCTCCTTGAGGCCAGATCTCCTTGTGCCTGGAACTCTTCTGTGAGGATATACCTCTTTTGTGTCTAGACTACCTTTTTTGCTGGTATGGACTTCCTCGTGGTTCAGACCACTTCTTTGTTGACCTGAATCCCTTGGACTACCTCTCTGGTTCTCTTTTGCTCAGACCTTCTTAAGTCTGAGCCTCATCTCTGGCTTCTCTTTGAGTTAAACCTCCTCCTTGGACCAGACCCCTTCTAGGGTGTTGACCTTTCCTTTGGGTCACAACCATCTTAAGGTATTCCAAGTTCAGGTTTGCATTTCAAGTATCCATGATATCTGATATTCAATCTTGGGTTAAATTCCCCCGTCTGGATCTTCCTCTTGTTCAAACCCTCTTTCCCTTTATGTTCAATTAAACCTCTTTGGGTTCCTTTCAAAGTTGCTCTGTACAATTGAACCTCCTTAGGATCATCTGAATTCCTTCTATCCATTTTGAACCCTCTCAGGTTCATTTGGATTCCCTTGTATTCTTTGGCACCTCCTGAGGATCGTTTGTACCTCCCCTGCACTCAATTGAACTTCCCTTGAGTGTTCGATTGGACCTCCTTTGATCTCCTCTAAGGGTCCAGACCTCCTTAGGTCTAGACATTCCAAGCGTCTGGACCTCCTTTGACCCAAACCCCTCTCTGTGATGATTTCTGGCTTAGACCCCCCCCAGGTCTAAACCTTCCCCATGTCCTCTAGGACCTCCTCCTTGTCTATTTGGACCTCCCCACGTCCTTCAGGACCTCCCTGTGTCCTTTAGGACCTCCCTCTCGTTCATGTGGACCTCCCCTTTGTGAGATCTGGCCATTAAGACCTCCCATTTGGAGATCTTAACCATCCAGACCTCCCCTTTGTGAGATCTGGCCGTTAAGACCTCCCCTTTGGAGATCTTAACCGTCCAGACCTCCCCTTTGTTAGATCTGGCCATTAAGACCTCCCCTTTGGAGATCTTAACCGTCCAGACCTCCCCTTTGTTAGATCGGCCATTAAGACCTCCCCTTTGGAGATCTTAACCGTCCATACCTCTCCTTTGCTAGATCTGACCGTTAAGACCTCCCCTTTGGAGATCTTAATCGTTCAAACCTCCCCTTTGCTAGATCTGACCGTTAAGACCTTCTCTTTGGAGATCTTAACCGTTCAGACCTCCCCTTTGCTAGATCTGACCGTTAAGACCTCTCCTTTGGAGATCTTAACCGTTCAGGCCTCCCCCTTGAGGATCTAACCGTCAGGACTTCCCCTTGTGGATCTGACTGTCAGGACCTCCCCTCTGAGGATCTAACCGTCAGGACCTCCCCGTTGCTTTTGATCTTGACCTTCGGACCTCCCGTGAGCAAGTCCTTTGGACCTTTTGTCCATAGGACCTCCTCATTGTTGTGTCTTTGGACCTCCGGTCCTGTGCTTGGACCTCCCCCATGGGTGAGGACCTCCCTTGACCTCTGCGAAATTAGAGATTGAAATATGCAACCCCGACGACATACCGATTCGGCCGTGTAGAGCGATTTGTGCTAATAACATGTTGAAGAATGAAGTCGTCATAGGATGAAATGAACCAATCACCAATAATAGACAATCGACAAAGAGACAATTAGATAGAGACACAATATAGAGAGCCTCTTTATTAATTGATCAATTTATTTCTGAGTACAAAGGGGTTGTATTTAAATACTAAAACCCACGTGAGATAATGTCGATATTATATCCATAAACCCTCGATCTAGAGTTTATCAACAATTTGCACATGAGACGGCCGAGGAGCGAGAGCTAGCCTCACAGCGTATGTGCATCTGGCCAAGATCCCTTCCGTCGCCTCATTGAGCCGAGCTTGGTTTGGTTGGTGTCTGTATTAGGTATTACGTCTTCGCTTTGCAGTTGCATAGGCGAGGAGAGGCGAGGACATTATTCTACTGACTGTTGGATATATGCGCACTTTTGTGATTGTTATAATTCCTAAAACAATAATTGAATCGACAGCAGCATATAAACTAGGCATATTTGGGACTATGAATAGTAACATGATCATCAACTCAAATATATATATACCTCATATATATGCATTAACAAGGCAAAGCCTAGAATTAATATGCTACTAACAATAGTAGGCATCAACATCATCATATAACAAATATCTAGAAAACAAAGCCTAGCCATATGAAATGTTATCACCGCGACTTACAGAGGATCGCTCCGACGAAGGTCGCGGTAGAGTTTGATTCGAAGAAGACGACGCGCAGAGAAGGAAGCAGTGAGCAGTCATACGAATGCTTCCTAAAAACATGATTCGCCCCAACCCGTGCAGGATCGTAAGGGATGCCGGCTTCGGAGACACTGCTCTCCCCACGTCGGTGCACGCCGAGGAATGGATGGAGTAGCCGGGTAGCACAGCAACAAGGAAACGGGCAACAGCACAAAACTGAGTCTGTTTATTTTGAGAGCCTCTCTCTATTTTGGTGTGTCTGATCTGAGAGGAGAGATCTCCTTTTTATAAAGCCAGAGTCAGCAAAAGAAACTGCCGCTATAATGCTGATTAGAAACTGCCGTCATAAATGACATTACACTACTTTAACCGCGGTTAAGGCGTGCCATAAAAGTCAATTGAAACAGTGTATTCAGTTTCTGATCAATGTGCATGGTTATGAGGTGCAAAAAAAAAAAACTACAGCTCCACATACAACTGGAGACGAAATCGCCGAACCATTCACATGCGGGCGGGAGATGGAGATGGAGATGGCGAAGCGTAGCGAGACGAGCGAGCGCGCGCGTGTGTATGTTCTCCTTTTGCTTGCTTCAAATAGGTAAGACCAACTCTACCTTATATGTTGGTCTCATTCCACCTAGATTAGCATTATGGTACTAAATTTTTCACCTTTCATCATGCATGAATAGTTCTTTAGGATTTTTCTAAGATTTAATTAAAATATTATATAGGCTAAGCTCAAAATTCCAATACTGACACTGTCCCCCTTGCCTTGCCGTGACCTGACCATATGTGTCGCAAACTTTTCAAGTGATTGTATCCGATCTTGTGTCACGTAGACACGTAGTATAGTGAATACTAGTGCTACTGATGTTTTTCTGTTTTCAAAAGGAGGTACAATGTTATGGGCTCGGCACGTGTTTCAGGGACATGGCGGTGAAAAGGCTAAAGGAGATCGAAGGCATCCACGAAGCTTCTCCGTTTTTCTTTTTGAGCTCGTGCAGGGCTTCTTTACGTAGCACCAGTATATTTTCGGTTTGGGTGCATACCGAAACAAGTTTCTGTAGGGTATATGCGCATTTTTATGATTAATTTAATTTTTAAAGTAATAATTGATATAGCAACAGCATATCTACTAGGTACATTTAAAACTATAAATAGTAGCATGATCATCAATTTAAATATTTCATATCTCATATATATGCGCTAACAAGGCAAAGTCTAGAATAAGAACACTACTAATAGAAGTAGACATCAACATCATCATATGATTTATTTCGAGGAAGCAATGTCTAGTCATATCAAAAGATATCACCACAATTTGCATAGAATCGTTCCGGCGAAGGTCGCGGTAGAGTCTAATGCAAAGAAGACGACGCGAAGCGAATGATGGAGAAGGAGGAAGCCGTAAGTAGTTACGCGGACGCTTTCCAAAAACCTGATTTGCTCCAACCCGTGCAGGATCACGAGGGACGTTGGCTTCGGAGACACTGCTCTCCCACGTCGGTGCACACCGAAGAAGGGACGGAGAAGCCGAGGTTGTGCAGCATAGAGAAATAGGGCAATAGAACGGTACTGATTCTGTCTCTATTCTGTCTCTGAGTTGTTTCTCTCTGTTCTGTCCTTCTAAGAGGAGAGGTTTCTTCTTCATATAGAATAAGCCACAAGAAAGAAAACTAAAGTAACAACTTTGTTTTAAACGCAGTTAAAATGCGCCATAAAAGCCTCATTGAAACAATGTATTCAGTTTTCAGTTTCTAATTCGTATGCATGGTTTTGAGGTGCAAAAGGAAGCTGCAGCTCCACAGCCAACTAGACACGAAATCCTCAGACCATTCATGTGCACATCGCGCGCGCAAGCGATAGCGATGGCGTGGCGTGGCGAGGCGAGCGAGCGAGCGCGCACTTGTATTCTACTTTTGTTTGCTTCAACTAGGTAATACCAACTCCACCTTATATATTGGTCTCCTTCCACCTAGACTAGTAATATTGTACTAAACTTCCCACATTCCACTATGCAAGAGTGGGCCTTTCAGATTTTCCTAGGATTGAATTAGAATATTGAATGGGCTAAGTGCAAACAATCCAACAATCCCCCACCATATCCCAAAAGCAGCACAAATTTGCCTATAATTCCAAAGTGTTGCGGATATACTAATTTTTTGGTAGAGGCCGATTAAGGATGAACATCCACCTAGAATCTCAAAATACACTCGCCCACAACTACACAATGGGCTAAGCCTTGAATTGGCAGTTTTGTACAGACAAGTTTCACCTAAGACCTTTGCTGATACTTGGTCGCCGATAGGCTACTACTTGGGTGGAGCATATAGGTCATACTTCTCTGTCTCTTCATTAGCTTCTTAGAGATCACGCACCTCTCATGGACTGCGACCAACAGTCGGGCTCATATAGGTGTGTTCTTACACGAATACTCTGTATGACGGTATTTTGTTGTTAAGCCTCATAACATATTAAGAAAAAGTCATTCTGTCTTACAGTAATTAGAGTACTGCATCTCCAATGGAGTGATATATAAAGTAAGAATGTACTCTATTGTTACCCAAACATATTGTTTTCCCATGGCCTATTTCACAAGATCTACAATCACATAGGTTTGAGTTACCACTATGTGCAACTTACGTGGGTCTTATTCCCATATCCTTCGATGCAATTTCAATCACATTCTGTGATAGTCCCTTTGTAAAGGGATCTGTTAGATTTTTAGCTATTTGGGTATAATCCACAGTTATCACTCAAGAGTTTCTTAATTTTCTGACAAACTTCAACCGCCTTTTCACATGTCTTGAAGATTTCATATTATCATTTGTACTTGTCACTTTTATGATAACTGTTTGGTTATCACAGTACATAAAGATAGCTGGAATTGGTTTTTCAACCACTGGTAAATCCATCAAGAGTTTTTGCAGCTATTCTGCCTCAACAGTGGTTGTGTCTAATGTTGTGAGTTCTGCCTCCATGGTTGACCTTATTAGTGTGGTCTGTTTGCAAGACCTCCATGAGACGGCAGCATCGCCTAGAGTGAATACATATCCACTTGTAGCATTTATTTCACCAGCATCAGAAATCTAATTGATATCACTATATCCCTCAAGTACACAAGGATACCCAGTATAGTGAATTCTGAACTCATTCTACCTTTCAAATAGCGCATAACCCGCTCAAGTGCACGCCAATGATCATCTCCCAGATTAGCAGTAAACTGGCTCAATTTTCTTACAACAAAAGAGATGTTAGAACGGATAGCACTAGCCAAGTACATGACTGAACTAATAATTTGAGAGTACCTCAGTTGATCATTTCCTAGTCTTCGATTGTTTTGAAGTATTAGACTAGGATCATAAGGTGTTGGAGAGGGTTTGGTTTCCATATAGCCAAAATGGCTCAACACCTTTTCCACATAATGAGATTGTAGCAACGTAATCTCATTCTCATCCTTGATCAACTTGATGTTTAAAATAATATCAGCCTCTCTCATATCTTTTATGTCAAAACTTTAGGATAAAAATGACTTAACCTCATTAATCACATCAATGTTTGTCCAAAAGATAAGTATGGCATCAACATACAAACATAATATTATTCCTTTACCCCCATCATAGGGGTAGTATACAGATTTATCAGTTTTATTTATCGCAAACCCCACAGATGTCAAAGTACTATCGAACTTCTCGTGTCATTGCTTAGGTGCCTGTTTGAGGCTATATAAAGATTTTAATAACTTACAGACCTTGCCCTCTTGTCCAGGTACTATAAATTCATCAGGCTTATCCATGCAAATTTCCTCACCCAACTCTCCATTGAGGTAAGTTGTCTTTACGTCCATTTGATGGACAATAAGACCATACGAGGCAGCCAAAGATAATAGTACTCAGATAGTGGTTAATCTGGCAACAGGTGATTAAGTATCAAAGAAATATTCACCTTCTTTTTAAGTATAACATTTAGCCACAAGTCAACCCTTGTACTTTTCGATTGTACCATCAGGCCTAAGCTTCTTCTTGAACACCCACTGAAATCTAACTAGCTTGCAACCAAATGGACGATCGGTGACTTCCCAATTTCCGTTAACGATAATGGAATCCATTTCACTACGAACCGTGTCCTTCCAGTACTTTGCATCAGGAGATGCATATGCCTCTGAAATAGATTTGGGAACATCATCCACAAGGTACACAGTGAAGTCATCACCAAAAGATTTTGCAATCCTTTGTCTCTTACTCCTTAGAAGAGCTACAACACTGTCATCCTCCTCATGTATGTGTGTGTGTTCAATATACTCAATTGGAGCGGTAGGTTTGGGAGTTAAATCATTTGCTTGACTAGAAGAGCTATGTGAATTCTTTATAGGAAATATATTTTCAAATAAAATAGCATCTCAGGATTCTATTATCATATTGATTGGCATGTCAGATATCCTAGATTGAACTACTAGAAACCTATAGTCTATACTATGATGAATATATCCTAGACAGATACAGTGTACCGTTTTAGGTCTAAGTTTGCGTTTTTTAGTTATTAAAACATTGACTTTCGCCAAGCACCCCCAAGTGTGCAAATACGAGAGTGGTGGTTTTCTCCCTTTCCAACCTTTGTATGGAGTTACTTCGCTATTTTTAGTGGGAACTCTATTCAGGACATGACACGCAATCAACACAGCCCCCCCCATGCCTTAGACATACCTGCAATATCTAACTTGGCATTCACCAGGTCAATCAGGGTGCGGTTCTTTCTTTCAGCAACCACATTCGATTGGGGTGAATACGGAGGTGTCCTTTCATGAATAATTCCATGTTCCTTATAAAATTGACTGAACTCGTTAGAAAAAAAACTCTCCACCACGATCGGACCTAATTCTTTTAATTGATCTGTATAATTTATTTGCAACCTCAGCTTTATAAGTTTTACAGTAGTCTAATGCCTCATCCTTTCTTTTCAACAAATACACATAGCAGTACCTAGTGGCATCATCAATTAAAGTTGTGAAATATATTTTCCCTTCTTTTGTCAATATACCATTCATCTCACGTAAGTCTGAATGTGTAAGTTCCAATTTTTTCGAATTTCTTTCCTCCAAAACCTTGTGAGGCTTTCGAGGTTGCTTCGCTTGCATACAAATTTGGCATTTGGAACCTTTGACTATGAAAAGGTTTGAAAATAAATTTAAACTGGAAAGTCGAGACATACAACTAAAATTTATATAACATAAACGTGAGTGCCACACATTGGCCTCACCACCATTCGTAGAGTCATATATATGGTTCACAACCTTATTACAAAAATCTGAAAGGAAAAAATGGAACAAACCTCCGCACTCATAGCCTTTTCCAATAAAGTGTCCAAATTTTGACACGACTACTTTATTCGACTCGAAGACTAACTTGAACCCATCTCGACATAGAAGGGAACCGCAGATGAGATTCTTATTTATTATAGGGGCATAATGTATGTTATTTAAGCGCACAATCTTTCCCGAAGTGAACTTCAGATCTACCGTGCCAACATCAAGACCAAAAGCATGTGACCCATTCCCTATTAGGATGGAATAACCTCGTGCGACCTGGTAAGAAGAAAACATAGATGCATAAATGCATACATAAATATTAGCCCCGGTGTCAATCCACCAGTAAGTAGATTGACATGCCGAAAAGACACTAGGTAAAGTGCCATACCCAGATGCTTCGACGTCACCAATAATCACATTAGCATATTTCTTCTGGACTAGATGATTTTTCTTGCCCATCCGTTTGCAGTAGTTCTTGGTCCAATGACTAGTCTCTCCACAAACAAAGCAAGTAATATTCTTCATGTTCACTTTCTTCTTACAGTTATTGGTCCTTTTCAAGTTGGAGGTCGAAACAACATTGTCTTTCCCTTTGTCAATATGTTGCATGATGTTCGCTCTAGACTGTCCCTCTTGCACCATTGTTATCACGTCCTTTGCTCAAGCCTCCTCTTCAACATCAAGACTAGCAACCAAATCCTCAACGAAAATGTTTTGCCCCTTGTGTTTCAGATATGTAGCAAAATTCTTTCAAGTTGGAGGCAATTTGGCAAAAATGCCCCCAGCCAAAAATTGTCAGGCAATTGACAACCAAGGTGGGCTAGTTCCCTCACAACGAATTGTAGTTCATGTGCCTGCTCGACTACGTAACGGTTATAAACTATTTTAGAATCATGATATTGCTACAATTCATGTCCAGCATCTGAGGCAGCGAACTTGTGTTCGAGTGCATGCCATAGATCTGTAGTGTTCTTCATATGCATAAACCCATCACAAAGCTGGTCAAATAACACACTTAGAATGCATCCGACAAATATTACCACAGTTGTGTCATACTCTATTTGTTGTGCAGCAATACGAGGTCCTGTAGGACCTCGTATCATGACCTAAAATACATTCATAGTCGAGAGCCACAATTGGAACTTTGTCTGGCATCTCTTGAAATTCACAGAAGTGAATTTCTTTGGTTTAATTGTCTCGGCAAAACCAGCCATCACAAAGTGCCTATCGGTTTTTTGGATTGTTAGGTCTATTCGCGCTTAGTTTAATTCCTAAAACAATAATCGATGCAACGGTAACATATCTACTAGGCATATTTGGAAATATGAACAGTAGCATGATCATCAATTCAAATATTTCCATCAGTACTACCGGGAGTACATACTCCCGGCTCCATCCACCGTTGATCTAACACTACCGGGCGCGCTACTACTGGGTAGCTCCGATTTCGCCTAGCGCAATTCATTCGGGATTTTGGGCAGAGAAGATTCCAGATCACCTCCACCCCCGGGACCTCCTCTTAGCGCCGGCCACCAAGCTCACCGCCTCGCGCCCGGCCTCCACCTGCAGCAGCGATGCCTTGGTGGCGGCCTCCTCTCCCAGCTCGAGCACCTCCACCCGGGGCCACAAGGCGCCCCCTGCGCCCGGCCACCACCGGCATGGCTCCGTCGGATCCCTCAAGCGCGCCCTCGTTAGGATCGCCCGGCTCGGCCTCGGCCTCGCCCCCCTGGTTCTGCTTTCGTTTGGATGCCACCAAACCGAAGCGGAGGAGAAGCAGTGGTCATCACTCCTCCCGATCCCGATCCACTTCGTGCGGGCTTGGTCGCTCCCCGCCGAGAATCGCTCGGGTTGGGGCACACAAGATCGCAATGAGAGGATGACCCCGCGCAGATCCCTTCTACATCGTCAGGGCGAGATCCAGACTCGGTGAGCTCCTCGATCCATGTCTTCTGCGTATGTTCTTTCCAACAGTAGTGGCGTGGGTCGATCAGAGTGTAGTGATGAATCATTGTGGCATTATGGTTTGGTGGTAGTAATAGTAAAATCACCGCTTTTGGTGCGTTTCTTGGGTTCTTTTCGGTTGGGGATTACACATTCTGTATGTCGATTATTGAGGGAGTTCCTTTTCGGTTGGGGATTATACATTCTCAGATATCGATTGAGAGGGAGTTCCCTAAAATTCAATGTTTGTGAATTTGTACATTGACGTAGTTATGAATCTCAAGTGTTAAGCTCCTGCTCTTGATCCATGATTTTGGTGGTTACATGTTGTTCGTTTCGTTTGTTCTTGGCTACCTAACTCTAAGCGGTTAAGTGGATTTAGGTTATTGCCTTATTGGCATCTTGGTTTGTATCCCGGTGCCCAAATTGGCGACTCTCGATCCATCTCTTAGGTTGTCCTGCTTAGCTCTTGTCTTGTTTGCATGGCAATGGCAAAGAAATACAATGTATCTTAGTAAATCTCGACAATACACTAATCGAGATGGGAAACTAGTACGTCTCTTGTTTATGTAGTAAATGTTGGTGCTATGGAGAGTTGTTATGCCAAGTTTTATCTTGTTGTTACAGTTAGCCTTTGTTGGAAACGCTTTTATGATGTCTGATTATTTGCATCTGTGCATCTACAGTCGTTTGGTCTAACGTGTGCTTCGTTCAGTATTGAACGGTTTTTTTTGTCTAGAATGATGTATTCTATTCTCTTCGCAGATTTTTGAAATGTCTTTTAAGAATATGGATGCAATTGTTCGATTATGCTTCACCCAATAATAGCATTACCAATGATACCATAGGTTATCTTGGATTTTCAAGAACTAGCACCTTTCTATAACTTGAATTGTCTTCTTACCCCATTCTTTGATAGATTGACAAGGTGAAAGATACTCGCCACCTCGGCCTCGGGCCCTCACCCCTCGTTAGCGATTTGTCAATTAGCAAAATGTGGTATGATTAATTAAATAGTGATGAATGATATTATCTTTTCTTGCGATCGTGCTAAGATCAAAAGGCTTTTTTCAACCTTCGTATGATCTCCTTTTGGTTTATCACGTGGATATGATTCTCAATATGCTACCAAACATTGGAAACAACATTTCGGGAGATGGCCCTATGGATTATGGATGACAAAGAAAATACTGCAAAATAAGATTAGGAAATTAAGAATAGATTATAGTGATTTATTCGCCATTAGGCATATTTTCCCCTATTATTGTGTACACAAGTGTGATGAAATGATGATACTACTTAACTATGCCTGAATGAGTCATACTCCTTTTCTTTCGAAAATATATTATAAGAGTCTATACTCTTTCATTTAGAAAAAAGGGATATACTACCTCTTCGATGGTATATACCCAAAAAGGGGTATACTACCTCTTCGATAGTATATACCCCAAAAAGGAGTATACTACTTTTTCGATGGTATATACCCCTCCAAGTGTCAAATACTTCATACCCTTTTTCTTTTGTAAAGTACAAAATACTTCGTACTCTTTTCTTTGTAAAGTAGACTACAAGGCTGTATACTCTTTCATTCAGAAAAAAGGCGATGGTATATACCTCTCAAATGTCCAATACTTTGGTGTATCAGGTATAATAACTTAGCATGGTCCTCATGGAAGTATCAATGTCCAATTATTACACAAAGAAGCATCAAACCGAGAACTAAATTTGCATGTGATTCCAATTTTCAAATGGGTGGTTGAGACAAATGGGGCATGTGTGCTTGAGCTGTTATCAAGTAAATTAGCATGTGAGTCCAATTTTCAAATGGGCGGTTGAGACAAATGGGGGGTTATCCATAGCAGCATCATTGGATAAGGGAAGTGAGTACGACTCCTATATATATATATATATATATATATATATATATATATATATATATATATATATATATATATATATATATATGTGTATGTGTGTGCGCGCGTGCGCTAACAAGGTAAAACCTAGAACAAGAACACTACTAACAGAAGTAGGCATCAACATCATCACATATTTTATTTCTAGGAAGCAAGGCCTAGCTATATCAAAAGATACCACCGTGACTTACAGAGAATCGCCCCGGCGAAGGTCGTGGTAGAGTTTGATGCGAAGAAGACAACATGAAGCGGATGATGGAGAAGGAGAAAGTCGTGAGCAGTCGCGCAAACACTTTCCAAAAACCTGATTCGCCCCAACCTGTGCAGCATCACGAGGGACGATGGCTTCGGAGACACTGCTCTCCCCACGTCGGTGCACAACGAAGAAGAGATGGAGAAGTCGAGGTTGCACAGCACAGAGGAACAAGGCAATAGAATGGTACTGATTATGTTTTTGTTCTGTTTCTGAGAGGTTTATCTCTGTTCTGTCCTTCTGTAAGGAGAGGTTTCTCCTTCATATAGAATGAGCCACCATAAAGAAAACTGAAGCAATAACTCTGTATTAAACATAGTTAAAGCATGATATACAAGCCTCATTGAAACAGTGTATTCAGTTTTTAGTTTCTAATTCTTATGCATGGTTTTGAGGTGCAAAAGGAAGACACAACTCTACAGCCAACCGGACACGAAATCACCAGACCGTTTGTTGGGACCCAAAAATGCAATTCTGAACCCTCTATGTATACTACACTAGTCCAGGATCACGCTAGTGCACACAGTATCAACATAGATAAATATCGATCCACACAGGACGATTAATAGCATAAATGAGTAATTTGATAAACAAATAATCATTTTGACCTTATGGTCGAGTTTACACTTATTAAGCCACGCAGGGCTAGCAATAAAGAAATAAGCAGCGGAATAGATAACTTCAGCGGAATCTCATCAATTCGCCACAGGCAACCGACTGGGATCAAGACCCTACGATCAGGTACCTTCGTAGAACTCCTCCTCAAAAGCAGGCGAAGACTCCTCCACTTTTGTTGATTGATTATAGCAAGCATGAGTACACAACCGTACTTGCAAGTCATACCATAGAATGCAATTATACATGATGGCTTATTCCAAAGGAATGGCTTCTGTGATTCTTTGCAGAAATGTGGCATTTGCAATTTGAATATGAATAATATATTGAAATATACAGTAAAACAAATAAACAATATTAATTTTAACAGTTTGATTTCTCAAAGACACATAGCCTAAACAAGTTATTCACACAGCTATATGACTTAGATCACACAGCTCCCTTTCCAAGAGTTTTATGAAAACTACCCCTCGTGTGAAATCCCCGAGCATGTCCATGACCGCGGACGCGGATATTCGAATAGATTAGTTAACACTCTGCGGAGGTTGTGCACTTTACCCACACGATACAACTAGTGTAGCTAGTACTAATCATAACAAAATGGTTCAGAAACTTCATCTCAAGCATTGATACTCCCGATGTGCTTTACCACTAGACTACCCCACATAGGAAGCAAGTTCGACCCACATCGTTGGACAGGGAAACGGCGAACCGCCCCGCGATGTGACTACTTGGTAGAACACACCTCCACCCATGCAACACAGACTAACCTACTACCTGGGTAATCAATGTCAAGAATCCGTAACTTACTAAGTTAGGCCCGTCCCATACCAGGCATGTGGTCGTACAATAAGGCTCAGTTCAATGTCGCACAAAATTAAGTCCTTAATTGATCAAGGCAAGACTTCCAATTTATAGCTATTATTCTCTATACACACAGTGTATTAATCCCATGCACACAGCTCCACCAAAGCACACAGTACCACTTGCCTCTATCTAAATCCTTTACCACCCTATTGGTTAAGTGCAACATATGCCATCAACGAGTAATAGCACATATTACACACAGTTTTATCACATAGTTCCATAATCACTTAGTCAACTTTATAATTGCAACTTACATGAAATGATGACTCGAAGCATGGCTAAGTAGTCTAATCGTATCTGACCAAACCACGTTGGTGCTACAATAAAACCAACTAAATAAAGAACCAATCTAGGGTGACAAAAGATTATGACATAACAATAGACAAGGTGGATATAACAAATTGGATTAATAACTAGACCCAAAAGCATTTAAATAAATACTTGAAGTAAATGCAGTAATTTGAATCAAAGTATTTTGAAAACTGGGTTCAATATGATTAAAAGTATAAATTGCCTTTAAATAGGTCTAGGTACTGATCTTGCTCTTGAGGCACTCCTTCTTCAAAGTTCCCCGAAGTATCGACGTCTACTGGCAAACGAAGCAAATAAAAAAAACAAATAAATAATAGAGGAAAAAACTCTAAAAATTAAATAAAAATCTCAGATAAATAGATCTCGAATTTAGATGAATTTAGAAATTTGAAAGGGCTCAATCGGAGTTCGGATGCAAAAGATATGGGCTTTGGAAGTTTGAATCTAAAGAAAAACCCTAATTTGGATTTATTCCGAATTTCCGAATTATTTCTCAATGGAAAAAAAATCAGATTATTGTGCAACGATGACATCAGTGAAGGATTTTCGGAAATAAAAGAAATAAAAAGAATAACTAACATGTGGGACCCACATATCAGTGGCTTGGTCCACGGTAGACCAAGTCTACCCAACCAATGGATCTAAGGCTGGAGGATCGGACACGCAAATGCTGACGCGGCGGTGATTGGACCGACACATGGGCACCACGTAGGACCAAAGGTTGAGGTGGCTGGTTGAGCTGGACATACACGCGGATGTCCACGTCGACATCGACGGTGAGCCTTCAGATTCGTCCAACAACGGTGAACGGTGGCTCGCCGGCGAGGGTGAGTGGTCGCATCAGGTATAGGGGTGTATTGCGCATGCATTGGTACTGGTTTGAGCACCAGAGGTCATCGAAGTTGGGCGGTGGCGAGCTTTTGGCGGCGGAGTCATTCGGGTATTGTCAGATGAGGGCTCTGGTGGGGTATTGGCGTCGAGGAAGGGTCTTTGAAGGTGGCTCGGTGATTTACAGACCGATGGCGTACTCCACTGTAAGGTGGCATCACTGACGGCGAAGAATTTCAAAGAATACGGCGGCGGCGACCAAAACCTAAAAGCTTCAATAGCCGAGGCTCCAGGCGATCTACAGAGGAATTGATATGGGTTTTGGGACGAGGAAAGGATGGCGCACCCCGGGGGCTATTTATACCTAGAGGTCGGGCACGGAATAGGAAATCCCCTAATTAGATTTGTTTTGGTCCCGGCGATTCTTAGAGATAGAAACAAATTGAGATAAGATTTTGGCAGGTACGGATGCGGAAAGATACAGGATGAAGTTTGACACCAAATCCTAGGATATTTTGGTTGGAAAGATCGATGTGTCGCTCAGAGCTTTAAGCTTAGCCATGGTGGTTCTGCGAGCTCGCGCGAAGAAGAGACTGAGTCGAAGACGACGACGCTCACGGGCCTACCTAGTAGAGGGAAATGGAGGCGCGCTCACGAGCAGGCTGCACGGGAGAAGAAAGGCCGAGGAAATGGACTGCGAGGCGGCCCACATGGAGAATAGGAGATTGGGCCGAAAGGATTCGGCCCAAACCGAATTTTGAGATTTTAAATAGTTTTCTATTTTAGAAATTAACAGAAATTCCAAATGGCAATAGAAAATAGCAAATGAACTTGGAAAAATTCTAGAAAAATCTAGAAAATAAATCCAAGCACATAGAATCCAAATAAAATAGTTTTGACCATTGTTGATATTGACTTTAATCATATTAAATTATTTTGATATCCAAGGTCCATGCTTAAGCTTTTGAATTAAATTCAAATAAATCCAAATGGTGAATTTTCTCTCTACTAACTATTCAAAAGATTTTTAAAGCTCAAAAAATTGGGAGCATACGTGCGCGTTCTTCTTTTGCTTGCTTCAAATAAGTAAGATTAACTTCACCTTATATATTGGTCTCCTCCCACTTAGACTAGTAATATGGTACTAAACTTCCCACCTTTCACCATGTATGAGTGAACCTTTTGGATTTTCCTAAAATTTAATTAGAATATTGAATAGGCCAAGCCCAAAAACTCTAACGGTTCCAAAGTTCATATGATAAACATGTTTTATGCTTTGTCAGCCATACGTGTCCAATGATCAACTAGGTACAACTCCTGGCATCCATGAAGCTGCAAGACCAGCTAAAAAGTGTGCCTTGGCAGCAGTAAAACTACAAAAGCGTCCGTCATGTTCATGTACTGAGACAGACACATGGACAACATAGAAACTTGATATTTTTTTTATCAGGGCAATTGAATCCTCCCGTTTAAATGGAAGCAGGATTGGGGCGTAGCGAGCTGGGCCACATCGACCTCTTTTTGGTGTCCGTTCGATGCTACATCGGGATCTCAGCGTCGTTCGATCATTCGGGCGATTCCTTCCAACATTTGCCTTCTCCTTGTGGTCGTTCGATCGGTTCCGTCGATGGGTTCGCACGTTGTTGCTCCACCTCATCGCGTGTGCATGCTTTATCATCTCACGTGCCCTTAGTATGCTCTCCCTCTACAATGCGCACGACGCCTCTTCTCTCTTGTTCTAATCGTTTCCATCGGTTTGTTCTTCCTTCTCGCATCCGTAGCACATCTCCTTCTTGCGTCCCAGTTCATCGGTTCTCACTACTCCCTCCTCCTCTTCTTTCTTTCAATTTGGGCTTTTCGGGTTTTGCTTTGCTCTTCGCCGCTCTTTGTTTTCCGTCATTCAGTCTTCCTCCCATCTCATCGCTTCTATCGCTAGTGCCTGTCCTACTTTGTTCCCATCGCCTGGAGTTTCTTTCCTTCACTCCCGTCACCTGCGTTTGTGTTTCGTCGCGGTCGCCCTTCTTCGCCTTCTCTCTTCTTTTGTCCTACTCACTACAACAACACTGGCTTTTGGCAACACATTCTCTACAACACATATAACATGTGTTGTAGTAGAAACACCATTGCAACACATGATATATGTTGTAAGGCACATGTGTAGCAAGTACAACTTACTTAGCGAAATTAGTTGGAGGCACACATGTTGTCGCGAAAACGTTCAAAAATCCATCTTGATATGCCATTTCTTTTGGTAGTTGATAGAAGCCATATTTTCAAATATATTCCTATTATTAACCTATCATTTTCGCATTTTGTTGTCATATTTCCATCATTTATACACATTTTACACGATTATATGCCCATTGGATTATTATGCATTTTTTCTATCTATAAGCTGGTGCAATTGAGGAGTATAATTTCTAAGCGCAACTGTGATATGATATGCATATATACGGGCACATAGGGCCTTTTTCCACAAATTCTAAGTTTGGAGGGCTATAAGAGATTCATTTGGGGGACGGATTATATATATATATATATATATATATATATATATATATATATATATATATATATATATATATATATATATATATATATATATATATAGAGAGAGAGAGAGAGAGAGAGAGTATAGCGGGGATTCTAGCAAATCCATTGGGCCACGTCGTCCTTTAACTGGAGCCATTGGATAGTGTCATCCTCCTCTCCCTAGTCATTGGATGGAAGACCGAACCAGTCAGAGCTGTCGGATCGAATCGCGTGGGAGCGGACGGTTCTCCTCCCTTCCCCTTCTTAATTTCTCTCTTCTGGCTCGAATCCTCTTGACTCCTCCCGTCCATCTCCATCGATCCCCTCCCTGCCGCCCCTTGTCTTCCCCAGCGCCGCCGCCTCCACCTCCCCCTCGTCTCCCTCGTGATCCAACCTCCCTCCCCACAATGCCGCCTTCCTAGTGTCGTATGATGCAATTCTAGGGTTTGGGCGGCCGAATCCCCTGTTGTCACCACTCAATCCGGCTCGCTGCCGGTCAATTCTGCCACTGTCGCCGACGAATCGACCTCCCTACCGCCGGATCTGCATCCTCGCCATCAAGTAAGCCTCACCCTCCGCCCCCGTGCTCTCCACTCCCTCTTCCACCTTGCACCCGCCGCTCACGCACTCTCTGCCCTGGCTTACCTCCTCCCGCTCTAGCAACTCCTCGCCCTCCTATCCGCCACCGCCGCTCGCGTGCCCCGTCCCTCCACTCACCTCCTCCTGTCTCCCACCGACGTAACCCTCCCATCTCCTGCACTCGCCTTCATCTCCTCGGCTCTGTTTGGTGCCTGAACCTGACCATAAATCCCACCCTCATGATGCACTCAAAATATGCATTCTATATATTTTCTAGCTATGCCAGGCCACACAAATTTTCCAAGTTCAGGATTTTTTTATATAAGGAGGCATTACGATTTTAGGTTCAGTGTTGAGTTTGGTTTTATTACATTCTTGCAGCCTTGCAGGTGGTTGTGTTGTTTCTCGTATTACTAAGACCATGTCAAGACGCCACCACAATTGCATAATTTGCCCTTTCTTCTTTCCCTTTACCCTTCAGTTAGTAAACTTTTGCTTCTTATGTTTGCGCAGAGAATGCTTATTGTAAAGATGTGCCTACAAGGATTTGGTACTAGAACTGAAAAACTTTTGGTAAAATTAGGTTTTTTTTTGTTGCTATTGGCCATAGCTGAGGGGTGTGTTATGTCTTCGTATTGGCATAAATGAATTTAGGGTCCAACTAGGTGTCTTCTGCCTTATGTATTGGTTCAAAATTTCTGTTAATGTACTTTTGTTTGATTAGTGTTCTGTTACTTGAAAGTTGAAAGTCTATATGTAGTTCAGATAGACTTACAAGTGTTTTATATGTTAGTTCGATGCAGGTGACCTAGAGGCAGTGATGGCGGCATCTCATTGGCCCCATCCCTTCTTAGTTCTTATTTACTGTTTCCATTCTCTATTCCTTTGAACTATCGATTGTTAATTGTTGAATGGTTAATTTTGTGTAAAGAAATTGCTATTGCTCTATTGAGATCTCTATGTTAGGGTTCTATGAAAATAAAAAAGAAAAGAAAAAGAATTTGTGCAAATTGTGATTAGTGAGGATGTGATAATGCTAATCTTTTGTCAATTGTGCATTGTAAGTAAATGTGATGTGTTAGCATTATCCTTTCACTACTACAGAAAAGGCCTTCACAGACGGTTCAAAAACGTCATCACAGAGCGGTTTAAGTAAGCCATCGAGTTTATGGATCGATGATGACATGAGGTCATCAAAGGCGGTTTTCGCAACCGCGTGATGCATGCTATCACATACGGTTATTAACTCGAACCGCGTGGTATATGACTATCACAGCACGGTTCGTGTTGTAACCGCTCAGTGATAAATGTCTATCATGATGGTTCGTGTTAGAACCGTCGTGATAACTATCTATCATGCGATTAAGTAACACGAACCGTCGTGATATATAAATAAAACATCCAAGCAATGGCTACTTGTGCCTTTAAAACCGGCTATATATATATATATATATATATATATATATATATATATATATATATATATATATATATATATATATATATATATATATATATATATATATATATATATATTATCTGTGGTCTCCGGCCACTTTGGGGGTTGTGAGGGAGGATGACACACGGTGCCACATCGATCCCATGTAAGCTAACCAAGCACAAAGAACCGGCATCAATAACCCTCAGTACCCATCAGAAAGCATTAACCAAACCCACCATTTTGCCCCATTCATTTTTGTCAATCTGAACCCACGGCATGAACTAAGCAAGATGCACAGAATGCACATACACCAATAGCCCTCGGTTTATATCATAGAGCAAGGGACTATTAATATAAACTAATTATCCATTCAATTTCAGCATAAGACTATTAACATCATTACATCACAGAGCAAGGGACTATTAATATGAACTAATTATCAATTCAATTTGACATAAGACTATTAACATCATTACATCACGAGTAAGGTAGGGTGATACCTCGATGCAAGCGCAACCACGGCGCGACCTCACCACCAAAGACAACCCTCATCCATCTCCTTCACCTTGTATAAATCACACAAACATCGAGGACACAACTTAAGGCTCAAGCGTAAAAATCAAACTCAACAAAAGACATTAAGCTAACAGATCTAGAGGAGAATAGAGGAGGATGGGGAAAGCAAAAGCCCGCCAGGTCTTGAACACAGAGGCGAAAGCAGAGAACCAAGCCATAACAACAGAGGCGACACACGCGGGGTGGCGGCGTTATCGTAGTTGTGGCACGACCACGACCTTTGCACAAGACACTACGACTATCGTGCGATCTTGTGCGGTCTTGAGTGGTGTCACAACCCACGGCGGCACGACGGGTCTGGGCGGCAGCGTCGAGGTGGGGAGAGAGCAGACGAGAGTAAATGTCTTTGGGAGTGGCGAAGTTAGGCGGCGCAAACCCTAGTGGCACTAGGGAGTGACGAGTTAGGGCGGCGCAAACCCTAGCAGTGGGGCTCCTACTAATAAAGAGACTTATCACGAAGGTTCTATTATGGAACCGTCGGTGATAATTATCACAGACGGTTCCATAATGGAACAAATCTGTGATATGGTTTTTCTCAAGTATATTTATCTTGTATATACACTTACATGACATGAAGAAATTAAATGTTTATATGTCAATTTTGTCATTTAAATATTGCTGAAAATTTGCTTTAACTATATATATATATATATATATATATATATATATATATATCGAATATATATATATAATTAATTAATTTGTTCCACTAAACCGTCTACGATACAATTAATATTAATTAATGTAACTTCACCTCCAAACTAGATTTTTTTTTTTCTCGATATATATATATATAAAATATATATATATATATATATATATATATATATTATAATATATAATTAATATAGTAATTAACTTCACCTCCAAATTTTTTTTTTCATTTTGGAATTTTCATATGGCCAAACAGCGTGGTCAGTCGTTAAACTACAAAAATATTAAAAAAAGTAGAAACCTATAATTAAACAAAGTTTTTCTAGTGGCGGAGGTAGGTGCTATCTCCGTCTTCAATACTTCATAGGCGGCAGGCGTCGGCAGCCGGACGGTTCACGATCATCGTGAACGAAGCTCGAAATCGTCCATCCATTGACGCTCGTTAGTGTCTCCGAAGACCCTCAGATTGTTGAACCAAGAAGAATTGAGCCCATAGGCTCTCTTCCTTCTTGAGGGTCTCGGATTGGTCGACTCGATGCTTGCCGCCTCGATTCGCTAGTCAAGTGACGGCAAGCCTCCCGAGGCGTGCAACGTTGTAACACCCAGCTCAACATTGAGCGGGAATGCTACTAAAATAAAATTAAACAATGCTACTAAGACCATTTACCAAATTTTTGTAGAACCTCCTTTGTATAGTTAACTATATCGAGGTTTCAACAATTAAATATAACATTAACAACAATTCAATATCCAAATTCATCCAAGCATGCAAGATAGTCTATTAGATAAAACAAGAATAAGCATAATCCAAATTTGCTAATCTCATTATTACAAATAAGCCAAAGCATTCAACCAAAGCTATGAGTGAATCCCAATCGGTTTGCTTATTTATAGAGTATGAACTAAATTATATTCTTCCTTTTGGATGAATGGTAGTGAGTGCATTCAACAAAACTACTCCTCCCATGCATATCGTTCTTGCCGTGGTATCTAAAACACGACAAAGCAAGGGTGAGTCTAATGACTCAAACAAGTATCTATAAAAGAAGTATTAAACACACGATATGGCATCAACATGTCAAAAGAGATTACACTAAAAATAACTCCCATGCTTATGTAATGCGAACATGCAATGCATCTTTTAATCTTTATCTCTTTTCGCATTTTATCGGTGAATGCGGGTATACAACCGTCGATGTATACCCTTGCTCACTTGCTCCCTCAGCACAGGGACCAAGAGCCTATACTCTATGAGTATAGGGACCATTGCCCATCATCTTCATGATGGGGACCTCTCCTCAATGCCCACATTCCACGAATGTGGGGACCACAAGCCCGTCATTTACATGACGGGGACCTCAACTGTATATACTTGGTCACCACGTAACCAAATTTCAGGTATGCTTTCAGTATGCGTATGTACTATGACCCTATCTTTCATACATATGAATCAACAAGTACATACCACAACTTCAGATCTCACATAGCATGTAAGGCATTAACAACATACATAGGAAAGCTTTAGCCATAAACATGCATTCACCAAATTCTATTCATATTCATCACACTATCATCCATGTATGACTAATACGAGTAAACACAAGCAATCACATCAACCAATCATAATTATGCTACAAACGGGATACTTGCCTCAGCAGGTGTGGAAGCGGTAGAGCCGCGAAGAGGGTCCGCCACAGGACCAATCCCCCACCTGAACATAATTATGAACCAAGCTAAGACAACCATACTGGACCCAAGACATAATTAATAGCTCAAATGAAGAAAAAAAAGCCAAACTCTCAAGCGCCTTCCAAACGTCCCACTTCTAACGATCGATCTGTCCCCTCTGTGAACAGTCAACTTCTAAAAATCATAACTTTCACAACAGGGGTCCAAATAAGGTGTTCTAGGACTTTCTAAAAATTTAATTAAATTCCCCAACTAAACCTAGTTGGGCGGACCTTCTGAATCGGCCATCTAAAACCCCTACCAAGCCAAATTAAAAGACATCAATTTTCACGTCGGGTTCTCTGGATAGTACACTAAAACTACCATAATTTTTTCTACGAGTATCCAAATCTTGCGTTATTTAGCTTTCTGGAAAGGTATGGAAATTACCTACATTTTTCGTTATATCGAGATCCTCTGATTTCGTCTTTAACTAATGGCTTAACTTGAGTTTTCTACAAACCGTCGAAAAGCGACATATTAGCGAGACAGCGACACTAAAGAATTCATAACTCGCTGACCGTTAATCGGATTTGGGAGTTCTTGGCGGCCATGGAAATCTAAGGACATTACCCAACTATATATAAGAGATGGGATCCATGGAATCTGCCTCTAAAGCCATCAAAACTGCCGTTCTATCTTCTGGACAGATTGGGATCTACACAACCGGCATTGCTAAAACAACTAATTAAACATCTAATCAACGGGAAACGAATGTTACCCTCGATGAGTAGCTGAAGATCACAAGCTCCCGCTGGTGATCCCTCTTCCTTCTCTTCTTCCCCCCTTCTCTTCCTTCCTCTTTGGCCGAACACCACCCGCGGAGGCTTCTCCCTTCCTTCTTCTTGGCCGGCAGCGAAAGCTAATCGTGGGAGGGCACTGTAGCATGGTGGCGGTACTGTAGCCATGGTACTGTAGCAACCCTAGGGTTGCCCCCTCTCCTTCTTATGTGGTCTGCTGCCCTTCCCCATGGGCCTAAATGCTGTGGGCCGAAAGCCTACAGCCCAGATTGTCCAAATTATGCATAAACCCCCCTCTAATCTTCTGTTAAAACCACTTTTCTAATTGGTCCCTCTCTCTAATTTATTTCTTCTCAATTAATTTAATTTGGAGTGTTACAAACGTCGTTTTGGAGGACCACGTCGATGTGTGATAAGCTTCGTCGAAAGTGGGAGATCACCGGAAGACACGGCGGAGGAGGATGTCAAGGCGGCGGAAGGTGGCGGTCACCGCTTCCGCAAATTCTTGGCCGACGTAGGAGTGAAGACACTTTGTTGAAGCGGTGTTCTTCCGCGAAGACGGTTCAACGTCTGACAAGAGAGGTGCTCAAATGCAGTGCGGCGGAGTAGGCCATCAATGCGGCGACAAGGAAGAAGCGACCATTTACATTTTTTATAAGTATGTAGTGGGGATGATCATCTTCGATGGCGAGATGATCCTTTTACAAAACAAGATATAAATTCGGGCGTGAGGCGAAGAGACGCATCGAGGGCGAAGCGGATCAATGCGACGAAAGACACATCTAGGAGGCTGGGCGGATGGCGATTTAAGAAGAAAACGCATTGAAACATGGCGATATTATCACGAGCGGTTATAACAAAAAAATATACGTGATATGTGGTAATATCACGAGCGGTTATTATTAAGAACCGTGCGTGATGTTTCCTGATGGTTCTTTGTTGAAAACCAAATGCGTGATATGTGGAATTATCACAAGCGGTTATTAACAAGAACCGTCGTGATACTTCGCGACGGTTTTCAACATGAACCGCTCGTGATATTACCTCTCTTCCGAGCGGTTTTAGCGCGAGCCGATAACCTGAGCGGTCACTAAACCAAAACCGTGCAGTGATTGCATATATCTGATAATTTTGGTCAACCGTGCGTGATGAGGCGTCTAGTATTAGCCTTTTTGTAGTAGTGTTTAATTCCTTTGTTAAAATTTGATCATCTGTTAATGAACACTATGTTAGTATGATAATTAGTTGTTATTGCTACATGTGTTACATCTAATTTCTTGAATTCTCAAGTGACTAGCCCATCCCGATGTGAAAAGGGAAAAAGAACATATTAAATCCTACGATTCTCAGATTTATAAGTTTGTTGATATCTTATAGTGGTAACCACCGATATTTATCATTTTATCCTCTTGTATGAATATCTAGGAAGTTTTGAACCTTCTCATATGTTTACCCATGCATTTTTGTGCTCTAGATGCTTAACATGAAGAAATCATTCTTATATTAGGGTTGTTTGCTATGATTGATTTTTCCAGCCAATTCTAATGAAAACACTAAACAGTGCACAGTGATCATGTAATCTTATAGTGATATCGTATGTTATCCGCTGCATGTTTTAGGCTTTGATTTGAGACTATGAATTGAATTGGTTTTGTAAGAGTTATCATTATGTATTTATTGTCACATGAACTAATGTCAGAAATCTTCTAGAAATAATTTTTTGATCTCGGGTCTATTCATTCAGATTAGTTGTTTGTTTGATGATGTACCTGTTGATAGCTACATATATGGTGTTGTTTATAACCACAGTATGACCCCTTTTTTTTGTGCCGGTTGCTATTCGTCTGGTCCTTTATCACGTCCTGTTCACTCATGTTTAAATATCATGGTGAGAATTTTGACTGTTCAAGACCTTCTGAACTCTAGCTAGAGCTACTTTAAAATCTGGCATGTAATTCTCCTTATTTGAATTGCAGTCTATTTAAAGTGATGAGTTGTTTTCTATCAGTATTCATGCATGTAATTGGATAATGTAGCATCAGTAACTGATAATCTTTCTGTGATATTGTGCTTTTGAACTTAGCTTCTTTTGTTGTGAATTGCACTTGGTTCTTTCAATGGTTATATGGAAATAATTCCATCTCAGGTTTATAATAGTGTGTGTCGATTTGATATTCTCACTTACCTTTAAGGGAGTACTCTTGACCATTGATATTCCACTTTGTTTGATGATGTTCTGTACCAAAAGTAGTCCATAGTTTTGTACCTTGTAAAGTGAAGTTATAATAATATGAAGTATAATGATTTGTGCAAATTATCTTCATCTACAACGCTAACCATTAAATAGCAAATTTCTTTTCCTCAGTTTGTTGAATTCGGTAAGAGTTGGGTTCAGTTCATTTTTTTTCTCGTTTCAGGGGATTCGTCTCTTTCATCTTTGGGGTGATATTTAGAAACCACGACAAGCCTGGTGAACCATAGAAAGATGGATTTCAAGAGCTCTGTAACATAGAATTTTGTATAGGTTGTGTGTTTTTTTCATGTATACTTAAGATTAGCGTGCAAAGATGATGTATACAAACATCTTGTGATAATTTATTCATGCAATGTATAGTCACCTTATTTTGTTTTTCAGATTAATGAATGAAGTGTGCAATACTATTGGAAGATGTGAGTATATGCTCCTAACAATACAAAATATATTTGTTATGAAATGTTTGTTGGGTCATATAAATACATGTTTTGCTATTGATACAAAATGTGCCGCTACTAAGAGAATAGGTGTTGCCAGTAAATGTTATCTATGTTATAAATAGTTGTGTTGCTGCTAATTGAAATAAATGTTGCTAGCTTGCAACACATTTTCTTTCATATAGCAATAGTTGTTATGTGTTGCAGTAGACCCGTCTTTAGCAACATGACCAACCGCATCACTTATCCAATGTGTTGCTATAGGCCCTTGCAACAGTTATTTAGGGCTATAGCAACATATAATTATGTTGGTATAGGTCGGTCCTGTTGTAGTGACTGGGTTTTTCCGTTCTTGCGATTCCTTTCTATTTAGGTTCCTTTTTTTTGCGCCTGGCGATCTCTGAGATCTGTTTGGCTTTGGGTTTTGCCGGATTTCGTTCTATTCTCACCGATCTCTCTTCGTTTCTGCTCCTTGCTTTTGCTTTTTCTTTGGGATGATTTTCCTTTTTTCGAGATCATTTTCATTTCTTTAGCTGCTTGCGCTTCGTCTTCACAGTTATCGCCGCTCCTTCCTCTTCTTTCATTCAATTTGGGGATTTTTGGTATTGCTATTCTCTTTGTTGCTCTCTATCTCTATCGTGCATTCGTCCTCTCTGGTTTTGTACACCTGCTTCGGTGTTCCTTCTGTTCTGCTGATTACCGATTGTTGTCCTTGCGGATTTTGGGCCTACGGATCTCTCCTCTTTTGGGGGGGTTCGTATTTTGTTTTCTTTGGATGTCTATTACTCATCCTCTCTAGTGTGCCTAGCGGCTTTCGTTCCATACATCTTTATCTTTGTTTCTCCTATTCCAATGCTTACGAATCGCCATTGTTGCGGATCTATTCCTCTTGGTCTCTTTTTCTTTCGGTTTCCTGCTTCTTAAGAAAAAGAGTTTTTTTTTTACGAACTTTATTGGGGAGTTTAGGGAGGGGAAGAGGAAGAGATGCAGCGGCGGTAGGTGCAGACGTAGGCGAGGGTGGGGAATGCCGTACAATTCGCGAGCCAATGGGTAAGCAGAAGCGCATCGTTGCCACCGCTGCTCATGGAGGTACGAAACTCTAGCCATCCAATCTCACCGTCGTCTCTTGTCTGAAGCTTTGAATTTGGCCGCTACTTGCTCTCTGTGTCCACCTTCTTTTGTTGTGCCTTTGGTCCTAGGGAAGAAGAGGCAGGCGAAGAGGGCAAGGCCTGGGAAGCACGAAACTGAGTTTGTGGATCATCACTCAGTTGGACCAGGAAGAGGGACCGACCCGGGAAGCTTTGTCTCCTCCTTCTTTCGTTGCTACTTTTTCTAGGTTTTTTTGGGTTTCTTCTTTGCCTTTATACTTGGATATATACCTTTGCCACATCAGATATTCTTGTGTGGCCAGCGTTAGATAAGTCAATAACATATTTAAATTGAGAATTTTGACTCTGAACTGGCAAGCATTACAAGGGACTCAAAAATTATTGTACTGTTAAGACGACAAAGTAACTGGAATGTAAGTCTTAAAATGAGCGAGTCTTCAGTGTTGTTCTCTGTGCCTATTACACTGTGAGTTTTCTTTTTCATATTCCTTAGGTGCATTTTCTTCATTTCCCCTGTTTGTGCGTACTACAATTTCGTATATATCTTTGTTGCATTCACGTTGTTATACAATAATTGTTTCGTTGTTAGGCGTCTGCTTATCGTCCCTGCTTATATGTGTTACCTGTACCTATATATGATCCTTTTTATGTGCCTACTCTACATATAATCAGAATTATTTGTATAGCCCAATATTCGTGATGTAGATAGACTTCTTTGGTTTTGTGTGCCTACTCTACATATAGTAAGAAGTATCTTTATAGACCAATACATGTGATGTAGGTAGGCTTCTTTGTTCTGTCGTGCAATTGAAGCGTCCTCTATCCATTCCATCTTCTTGCCAGTGAGTTTCTTTCCGATCGTCTGCTCTGTCTTTTGTACTTTTTATCTTTGCTATTGGTTTCCAGTTGTTCTGTACATGTTTGTTTGTCTATTGTACATGCCTAACTTCCCCATCTTATTACGCCGTACCTCGAATATTCTGATTCCTTTCAGGTGCAAAATGTTCTGTTCTAATCCCTATCTACGATTTATGTAGCTTCCTATTCCATGTCCCGCAGAATTCATGGCTAATAAAAAACACTTACCACTCCCAACTCCCATAGAAGACCGTGTATATGCTCTTATGTACTCGTTTCTTCCTTGTTTGTCTCTTTTATGTTCTGATTGGTGCTAAAACTTTACTTTCTTATCTCTTTCCTATGAGAATTTTTCCCAAACTACTTATTTAATTATTCTCGCGCGCCAGATGGCGTGCATATGCTACTAGTAAACAATTGTCATGCACGGTAAGAAGCCTGCACGAGGGCATCTAACATATCAATTACTCATAATTCAATTTTAGGGGGTTGCAACCCTGAGAAGATTTGGCCGGAGACGTGCCTGGACGCATTAGAAACCTGTTTGGTTTGTGCCCTGAAGCATCTAATCCTTGCCTGGCCTGATCCTCTCCGACAATTCGTTAGCCTAGCTTATGCGGCAAAAAAACCGACACCGGAGCCTTCCTGGCCTGATCCTCTCCAGCAATTCGTTAGCCTTGCTCATGCGGCAAAAAACGGAGACCGGAGCCTGCCTGGCCTGATCCTCTCTGGCAATTCGTTAGCCTGGCTCCTGCGACAAAAAAACGGACGTCGGAGCTTCAGACAACAACACACGAACATAAGTGACATTCTTTGTTGTACATTTTCAGACTTTCTTGTTCACAAAGCGTACTTTACAAAGCAAGCATGCATGTATAGTGACTAGGGACGACTAGATCAGATGTCTGGGGCTTTGGAGGTTGGGGATGACTGCGTCAGAAGTGTTGTTGCATCGGAAGAGGTTTTTATTCCTTTTTCGCGGGTTCATTGAGTAGTGAGTGCTGCGATTGGGTCTAGGTTCTGGCAGCTGAAAGACGGTGATTCTTCCGAAGAGGAAGATCTCATCTTGGCGGAGGTGGCCGATGAGGAGAAAGTGTGCAAAAGACCGCCAGAAGCTTTGAGCAGTCTTCAAGGTAACGGAGTTCGATCTTCTTCCTATCCTAGTGCTTTGCAGGTTGGAGGATTGGGGGACTTTGATCATGGATCGTCATCAAAGGCTGGAGATGAGTTAGCTTTTGGAGAGGCCATTGCTGCGGGTTACTCGCCAGTGGAACTGCGTAAGATGGGGTTATCTCTGGGCAGTGCTAAGCAGGGTGCTAAGGGTGCTCATTCTTGGAAGGGACCTTTGCCTCCTCCTAGGTTATCTCCGCCATTAACAGTTGGAGACGCCATGGACAGAGCTTGGCGATCGCACTCTTCCCGGCTACATGGCAGATCCCAAGCTCCGGATATTTTGCCTGTTTTGCCGCACAATCAAATTTCGAATTCAGATGTCTCAGCTGAATTTCCGGAGCTGAAGGCCATACAGTCAAAATCAGCGCCGGTCATCTATGGGCCGGGCCCATCTAGCGATGGGAAGGTAATCAATTCAGATTGCTCTGGCAGACGTGGTTTGCCTTGGCTCCGAAGACTGTTTGGCCAAAACTGGGAAAAAGCAGGGCATACATCTCGGTTAGTTTCTTCTGGCGGCTGGGCAGGTTCTGGAGAACGGCGATCCTTTGTTGAAGTGCTTTGTCAACCAAGCGGGATGGCCAGTCACAGGCGCGTAGGTGGTCGTCATGGGAATGTTGGCAGCGGTGGCAAGATCCTGGCCGCGGGAAACCTTGGTGGACTAGCAGCCGGAGCTAGCAGAGGAGATGGTTCTGGAAGAGGGCGGTCCGGTGCTAGCATTAACGGTGAGAAGATCCAAGCCATTGGTGGGATGGATGGTCTTTTGGATAGTAATATTTAAATCATTTGGACTCTGCTTTGGAGTTGGTTCGATCAATTTCGAGAACGTGATAGATTGGGTTTGTAGGTGGGCAGATTCAAAACAGCAAAGGGTTTGGTCTTGGCAGTGGACATCAAGGTTTCGGAGGATCAGGGCAATTCTCTGTCCACGGTGGTGCTAATGGTCAAACTGCTGGGCCTGGAGGGGCTTTTGGCGGACAGGGTGGTTTTCCGGTGGTTGGGTTTGGCACTAGTAACTCGGCTCGGATGTTTAGCAATGTCCGAGGGAGGTTCGGAGAAGCCAACAAGGGGCGTGGGAGATTCGGAGAAGGTAACAGAGGTCGTGGTCGTGGGCGGTTTGTCTCTCCGACGGTCAATACTTGATCCTGCTGGTGCTTCTCTTAACACAGTTTGCTTTTCGATGCAAAGGGGTAGGACATAGCAGTGCGAATTGCAACGTTATGTTGATGTGTGATATCTGTGAGGACACTAATCATTTGGCGAATAAATGTCCTTTGACGCTGATACCGAGGCCTATTGCAAGTTTGTGTGGTTTCGGTGCTGATGGCCTGGGATTTTACCACATCCCAACATCTGGGACAAAGAAATTGAAGAAAGTTAATAATAAGACAGGAATTGTTCGGATTATCGGGGCCCCCAATGGCTGAAGAATTGCTTATTGCAGAGCTGAAAAGAATAAATCCAGTTAATTGGCAGCCTCAGGTGGAGTTTCAGGGGGAAAATGAGTACTTGGTTCATTTTCCCAATAGGCTTGATATGCTTCGTATGGTGGCTATTGGCGATGTCCATGTTAAGGAGCATAAAGTGGTGTTACAATTTGAGGAATGGAATTTGGGGCCTAAACCTAAGTACCAACTCCAGAAGGTGTGGGTTCAGGTATTAGGAGTGCCATTGGAAGTCCGTGATTTTTTGAGTCTTTGTGCTGTGGGATCAATTGTCGGTATAGCTTTGCGGGTGGATATGGAAAAGGTTCGAAGAAGTGATGTGGTTCGTATGCTGGTGGGGGTTCTGGATATTGATGCCATCCCTTCTAGTGTTGAGGTTGTCGTGGGTGAAAATGTTTATGACATTATTTTCAAAATTGAAGATGTTGCGGTGGAGGCTAGTGACGATGTTGTTGATCAGAATGAGAATCATGAGGGAGGAGACAAATCAAACAGGGACAAAGATGTTGGAATGGAAGACAGAGATTCTAAGAGACCGAAGAATAATTTGGCCAATACACAACCAAAAACTTCAGAGGTCAGCAAGGGTCAGTCTACTTCAAATTATAAGGGATTTCTTTGGGAGTTTAAACCGGATGTCTTATGGGTTCTGTGGTGACGGAAGGATATGAATCTTGGTGACAGAAAGAATGGTCTCACGAAGTTTGGCCGTCGAAAAGCGTTATGCAGATCGGTGGTAGAGTCCAATGAAATCTTGTTGTTTGTCCTATGGCAAAAGATGGTGCTTTGCTTAGATCAGTTGATTATGTTAAGAGAGACCTTACTGCTGCTGTGACAGTACTTAACAAGACAGATTTAAACCCTGTTAAGTCAGCGCTTGTTGTAAGCCGATCATTTGGTGTTCCCGATAAGCCGACCATCATTTACATTACTTGACTAGTGCGAGATGCTCGTGGTTAAGTCCCAAGTTGGCTTATCAGAGGAAGTTTTGGAGATGATTCAACCAATGGCGGTTCAAAAAACAGGCATCACAGGGAAGCATCTTGCTTATTCATCTGGATTGATAGCCAAGATGGATGAGGACAGTGATACTGAGATGGTAAAAAAAACCACTGGTGGGGGATTCAATTGTTAGAGGTGTGACATTTGTGGGCACTAAGTCTGGGCAGTCCCTTATCTCAGATGACTCAACAGTGCGCCCGCCTGTCCAGGAGGAAGGTAAGGAATTGGTTGTGGTTACAGAGTTAGGTGATTTTGATTTGCATCAATCTTTGGAGGCGGCTACGGATACTGTGTTGCACCAACAGCGATCTTTGGCAATGCTGGGTGCTGCTTCGACACAGAATAAGGGGCTCTCGGTTGATGCTTCACAGGACTCGGAGGCGTCATTGTCTCTGCAGGCCTTGCCGATGATGTTGGATCCGGCTGAAGTTTGGTCGCAGGAGAGGGCCTTGGAGGCGACGAAGATCAGGGGTGTTGTCAGTGATTCTCTTGCTTCGCTAGCTAGTCGAGGCAGTGCAGAAAAACCTCGTGCAGACAAGACCAATGTTATTGACAATGTTGGACAGTTTGAACGCAATTTTGCTCAGGTTTCCGTCGGTCAACATTCGATGGATGCAGGATCGGGCAAGAAATGCAAGCTGGGCTTTAGTTCTTCCAAATCTGATGGGGATTTTCGGTCACCAGTGATATATAAGGAGGAGACGGTGGAGCCTCGGCAAAGTGAGCGTATTAAGAAGCAGCAGTCTGGTGATGGTGACTTGGTCCAAAAGGCTATATGACGTGCGAAAGTGCGCAACCTAGAAATTTATTCAAGCAATACAAGTAAGTCAGGAAATAATATTTCATTTTTGTCTTTTTCTGATGAGCAAATAGCTAAAAAAATAGCTAGACTTGGCATTTCCCTAGGTGTTGACAGTACCGAGATTGGTAGTTCAATTAACAATCTTAAGAATATTGAACTACGTAGATTAAAAAACAAAGAAACTGTAGAAGAAGAATTCATAGAGGATGAAAATCTTGATTGCAATGATTTATCTGCCTTCAATCCTTACTGCAATGATTTAGAGGGTAATTTGGAGGATGATCATTCTAATTTTACATTAGTGACCTATAAAAAGAAGTCGAAAAGAAGAATTTTCAAAATAGGCCGGTTAAATTAAAGTTAAAATGAAAGGCCTTTTTGGAATAGCAGAGGTCTGGGAGACTTGGCTAAACATCGTTATATCGTGATCGGTTAAAGAACAACATTTAGAATTTGTGGCCATTTTAGAAGCGGTAAAAAGGATTTTCTTGTGGCTTGTCTTAACCATCTCGTGGTGGGAATAATTTTTGTGGCATTGTTCTCCTCCTCATGGTCGATCGGGGGTATCCTTTTAGGGTGGATATCGCGGGTTTTCGATATTAGCTCGATTGATGTTGGTGATTTTTATGTTAAGTTTCATCTTAAAAATAGAGAGGATGATTTCAATGGGTTCTAGTGGCGGTTTATGGTGCGGCTCAAACCCGTTCAAAGATAAATTCCTTTCGAACTTGTTCATGCCTCAGAGGAAAGAATCGCTACCTATTTTAATTGGGGTGATTTTAATATCATCGACATTCTTATGAAAAAATAATAATAATTTTGAGTTTAGGTGGCCTTTCTTGTTTAATCTTGTGATTAATAATTTGCGATTAAGAGAAATAGCTTTATCGGAATCGCAATTTACAGGCCAACTCTTTAGCTAATCCAACCTTTGAAAAGTTGGATAGAGTCTTAATGAGTCTGATTGGGAGGCTAAATTTCCTTTGGTCCTTTGTAAATGCCCTTGAAAGATCTTTATCGATCATACACCCTTGCTCTTAAATCATAGCGGCTTCATTTAGAGGAAGACAACCGTTATTTAAATTTGAATTAAATTTGGTTGTGTAGGGAGGGTTGAGAGAGTTGGTGGTGATGTGTGGAAAAAAGATACTAGATGTCATTCCGCCTTACAAATTTGGCAATGTAAGGTTAGATCTCTCGAAGTTTTCTTCGTGGTTGGGCAAAAAATATTAGTGGGTCATATAAAAAAGAAAATATAGAGCTTAATTTTCTTATTAAAGAGCTTGATAAAAAAATCTGAGATTGTGAGGTTGTCTGATCAGATCTTAATCTTAAAAGGGTTGCCAATGGCGTTTAGCACATTTCTCGAGAGAAGAAGAAATTAAGTGGTATCGAGAGGTCCAAAGCAAAATTTCTTTTGGAGGGATAGAAATACAGCGTTATTATCATTTGATTGCGAATGGGAAACATAGGCGTCAAAGAATTTTCCGGCTCGAGCAGGGAGGAAGGAATAATTAGGGGTGATGTACGATTAAAAGCGTATATCACTAATTATTATAAAGTTTTGTTTGGACCTTAGAAAATAATCTTATTTCTTTGGTTGATCTTGTTGTGAATGACATACCTCAAGTTTCTGAGGTGGATAATAATTTCCTTACAGAAGCGTTCACGAAAAAGAGGTGAAGGATGCTATTTTTCAATTGGATCATAACAAAGCACCTGGGCCAGACGGCTTTCCTGCCGAGTTCTACCAGGTGTTTTGGGATATCATTAAATATGACTTGTTAGCGATGTTCCAGGATTTTCATAAGTGTTCACTTCAGCTTTATAGCTTGAATTTTGGAATCATTACATTGCTTCCCAAAAAAGCGGACGCTAAGCAAATACAACAGTATAGGTCGATTTGCCTTTTAAATGTTAGCTTTAAAAATTTTACTAAAGTTATTACTAATAGACTTATGGGGGTAGCTCAAAAGGTGGTTAGACCTTCCCAGTTGGCTTTTATGTAGGGGAGGTTTATTCTTGATGGAGTTGTTATTCTTCACGAAACAATTCATGAAATGCATAAAAAGAATTTAGATGGAATAGTTTTCAAGATAGATTTTGAGAAAGCTTATGACAAGGTTAAATGGCCGTTTTTAATTCAAACCTTAAGAATGAAAGGTTTCTCTGATAAGTGGTGTTCCTGGGTGGAAAGTGTAGTTAAGGGTGGGAGTGTTGGAATAAAAGTTAATGATGATATTGGATCCTTTTTTCAAACTCAGAAAGGTCTTAGGCAAGGGGATCCTATGTCTCCCATTCTTTTTAACATAGTATGGGACATGCTTGCCATTCTTATTTCTCGAGCTAAGGATGCAGGCCTTTTAACAGGCATAGTTCCTCATTTGATTGATGATGGTTTGTCAATTTTACAGTATGCTGACGACACGATCCTCTTTTTGAATAATGATATGGAACAAGCTAAAAATCTGAAGCTTATTCTTTGTGTCTTTGAACAATTATCGGGTTTAAAGATTAATTTTCATAAGAGTGAGATTTTTTGTTTGGTCTTTGCCAAAATTCTTGAACCTCGGTTTACGCATTTATTTGGTTGTGAAGTGGGAGCTTTCCCTTTTAGGTACTTGGGCATTCCTATTCACTTTAAAAGTTAAGGAATATAGATTGGAAAGGGGTAGAGGATAGAATTGAGAAGAAGCTTAGTAGTTGGAAAGGAAAAAATATGTCTGTGGGGGGACGGTTAGTACTCATTAACTCGGTACTAAGCAGCCTGCCTATGTTTATGTTTTCTTTTTTTCAAGTACCTAGACAAGTCCTCAAGAGACTAGATTTTTATCGTTCTAGATTCTACTGGCAGAGTGACAATCATAAACGTAAATACAGACTTGCCAAATGGAGTGTAGTGTGTTCACCCAAAGAGCATGGTGGTCTAGGTGTTTCAAACTTAGGCATAAAAAATAAAAGTCTTCTTGGGAAATGGTTATTTAAAGCGCTAAATGAAGAAGGTGTCCGCAATCGTTGCTAAAAAGGAAGTACTTGGGGACAAAAGTCTTTCACAGGTGGTTAATAAGGCTGGGACTTCTCATTTTTGGTCGGGGCTCATGAAAATTAAAGATCAATTTCTTGGTTTGGGTCCTTCGGGTTCATAATGGAAGGCAAACTAGGTTTTGGGAAGATATTTGGCTAGGTGATTCTCCGTTGAAAAATCAATACCCTATTCTTTATAATGTGGTAAGGAGAAAAAAGGATCTTGTGGAAAATATTATGAGATTGACACCTTTAAATATATCTTCCAGTAGACCTATTATTGGTCCCAAGTTACATGCTTGGAATGACCTAATTTTGAGAATTGCTAATTCTGATTAAGCTCTCAAAAGGATACCTTTAGATGGAATTTAAATAAATCTAGCCTGTTTACGGTCAATTCGTTCTATGGGGCTTTAATTAACAATAATCAAGTCCCTATTAGGAATTTATTTTGGCTAATTAAAATACCCTTAAAAGTACAAATTTTCCTTTGGTATCTCAAAAGAGGGGTTGTTCTACCTAAAGATAACCTACTTAAAAGAAATTGGAGGGGAAGCAAGTAGTGTTGTTTCTGTATTAAAGAAGAAACAATTCAGCATCTTTTTATTGATTGCACTTTTGCGCGACTCAATTGGTGGGTTGTCTGTTGTGCGTTTAATTTATCCCCCCTAGGAGCATAGCGAATATGTTCGGGAATTGGTTAGCTGGCATTCCGACAATTTTAAAGACACAACTCCTAGTGGGAGCTAGTGCCTTATGTTGGTCTATCTGGTTATGCCGGAATGATGCCGTTTTTAATAGACAGATTGTTACTAATCCTTTACAGGTTATCCTTTTGACTGGACACTGGCTGAGGGCTTGGGCAAATCTGCAGAAACCGGACCGACAGAAAGCCATGCTGGATGGAAGCAACCGTCTGGAGGTTATGGCGAAGCAAATTTTATATGCTCATGGGTGGCGGTTTAGTCAAAGAATTTGTAATGATTGAGTTTACATTCAGTCAAGATTTGCTTGTAAGGCTTATGTCAATTTTAACAGTGTGGCTACTTTGGTGCCTTAATATTTTTAATAAATTAGGCTGTGTGCATCTTTGATGCAGAGGCCGGGAGAGTTTTTACTCTTCTATTATCTAAAAAACAAAGCGTACTTTTTTACTTCTACGTTTTTGCTCAGACTCGGGTCTCCAACCAAACAACAAATCTTCAGGCATGCCTAGCGAGACAAAAATCAGGAGAAGTTTTCATTCCTCTCAGGCACATCCAGACTTCTGTCACTCAGGTCGCCAACTAAATAGACCCTTAGTGTCTCGACGAAGGCATTGACATCTCGGGATAAGAAAGCTGGAGCCTACAACGTTATAGGAGCAGCATGTCGTACTACTACTACTTAAAAAATCATAGTAGGAGGTCGGTGTAGTCGTGTCTCGTGTAGGTTCTTACTGCATTTTAAGATCCAGATCCTCAGTATTACAATAGAGATTCACAGTGTGAGCAATGCTTTGTGAGTGCATGAACATTACTCGTAATGGGATTGTAGCAGCAATTAAATATTAGTTTTGTTGTGCCAAAGAAACATTGTAGCTATTGACCTCGGCTTCTGTTTTTTATCTGACGGTGTTGATGGCTTCTAATGCCATACATCGTACATCCTCTGCAAGGATGTATTGCCTGGTTCTGTGTGTTCAGAAATGTCGCAGCTCGCGCAGCATTTCTCGTGTCAGGTGCCTAACTAACGTCGCAATATAACAGCATTGGGTCTGGATACAGGGGTATCATCAGGTCAGTGGCTGAGCCGCTCGATCAGGTAATGAATACCTGCGTAGTTGTCAGCCCCGTAAGTGGTGTGCTCCAATTAGCTGAAAGACTCCAATAGCATCCAATCAATAGTAGTACTAGAACGGAGTATAACTCTGGACCAAACGGAGCATATCGCGTGGCATCCCCCACCTCACCGCCGCGGCATCCTGCTGTTCCGGCATGCACCACCCGGCCGTGAATGTAGCCACCGCCCACATTCCACAGCGAAGCACGCGCCAGCAACATAGGCCGCGTCGACACAGGCCACGGTGGGCCTAAGCCGCCCGCTTCGCACGCAGCAGTTCCGCGGAGTCCCAACCTTCGAACGCCTTAGGCTCGTAATTCCAAATGGATTACTTACTGATTGACTCCTCATGGGCCAAGACACCTTGCAGTTTTTCTTTGCAATTTGCACGTATCAGTTAATGGATTATTTCCGTTTCTTGCGATTTCAGGATTGTATCGCCCAAGACACACCTTGCCGAGCCCTGGTCTTCCTCCGCCTTCCTAGTTCCTAGTACCGATGGCCGCCGAGGGTGATCAGAAAGGTTTGCGACTCTGGCCGACAGATTATATTGTTTTCTGCCTTGCTGTCGATATTCTTCCTTCCTTCTTTCTCCTGCTATTCTTAAGTTCGCTGTTGCTACGGAATTTGCAGTTGTGGTGCACCTGCGCTCGACCGGCGATGCGCCGATACTGAAGCAAGCCAAATTCAAGGTGCGATTTTCGTTTTCTCGCCCCTCTTTTCCTTGTTTTCGCTTGTAAATCGATTCAGCTTAGCGAATTTAAGGCTGCCTCTTGCAGTCAGATCTTGAATTTATTCTGGTACATTAGATCGTGCCTTCGGAACTCAATTGGAGGCGCGTGTGCTGATGGTGAATCCTTGAATGCGCGGGTCGAACCAGGAACTTGGCATTGCTCCAGTTTATCAAGAGGGAAGTTAAGGTTGTTTATTTTAAGGACATAGTGTCTAGCAGGAGTTTGGTCTGTTTGCAGCGACTTAACAGCACATATTTTAGGGACATAGTGTCTAGCAGGATTTTACGCTACGTCGCAACTCGCAAGTATGTGGAAAACGGATTGTCATAACTCATAAGTTGGAAACCCTGCAGTACCTGGTCTTGGTTGTAGCCAACTAGAGGAGCAACTTTCACAGGAAAATAAGTGCTTAGCTTATTCCCAACAACCCCTAGTTATATTGTAAATTTGAACCTTTGTTAAGATTGATGAGGCTAGAAAGCAACTAAAACCCATATGTTTTAAATTTACCGAAATCCTGTTATCATCTGTCATATGTTGGTTTAATTTCCGTTACGTGGACTCACATGAGTTTAAATAAATATCAGCTATCTATTTTGGTTGACTCAAATATATAAAGTGATCAATTAATATTATTAATAGCCAAAATATCTGTTAAGGATAAAATATGGACTTGGATTTTAAATTTGTGTAGAGACCTATTTGGAATCTATCTCTAATTATGGGACGGGATAGGATTCCAAACCGAAGGCTATAAATAAGGGTGAGGTCCTCATAAATGAGGTAACTCTCGCCATACCACCTATCCCCATCAGTAGTTGGAGTTTGTGGCTTACCTCTTGCTGGGAAAGACCAAACCCTAGATAGATTGAGCATCCGTTCATCTACTACTTCAGATCAATCCTACGACGAACAATGGCATCGTCATCAGGTACGCTTCCGCATTTACAGATTGAATTGTGTGTTGCAATTACCACATATGAGATTCTGTTAGTTTTGATCATCAAAGTTTAGATCAAGAATTAAAGTTCTAACAATTGGTATCAGAGCTTCGTATGTGTTTTGCAACCCGTTCTAGTAATTCTCAGATCGGCTTGGATCGGTTTTTCCCGTCGGTTCTTGCCGCTGCCTTCGTCGTCAGATCGGTTCAGATGGGATCGATCTGGTTTTGCCCCAGCTGCTGCGGGTCTTCTTTTCCCCTTTCCCCGGTGGGATCGTTTTTTGTTTGCATCAGAGCTGCTGCGCAAGAGCTCGAGCGTCTCGCCGAGCGTCCTCTCGGTCTCCCGCCGCCGCCGTGAGTGCCAGTCGCCCTCCGGATCTTGCCGCCTCCGCGTCTTGGTGAGCCTTCGATTCATTGCCTCGGCGACGCCGCCGCCCTCCGGTCTCCAGCTGCCGCGCCACCCTCCGGATCTCGCCGCCACCGCTGATACTGTTATTGTTATCTTGCTGCAAGTCTCTCCAGAGGATCAGATACTTTTGTGTTTTCAGTTCTAAACTGAGGATGAGTAGTTCTCTGTTTGCCTTAAGGGTGTAGTGCTGAAATTGGTTTTCAAAGCACTGTCATGTTGGCTGAATCCTCTGTTAGGCTGATTATTAACTTGCTGTTGACATATCAGTTTAATTAGTAAATATGCATTATAATATAAATTGTGGAATATCAAGATATACACTCTTTTGATGAATAATTGGATTGATTCAAATTTGGCCAGCTAGTGTTGTGCATAGGTTAATTGAAGTTCCATGTTGCCAAAGCAACCTCTGTTATGTAGGTTAATTTATTCAAAACAACTAGGTATTTTTTGTGTGTGTATAATTCATGCATCTATTGATTGGCCCAAAGGAAAGTCAATATTTGGCCGAATTATATATACAAGCTAATGGCAATAAATATATAATGATAATCAAGTTTCCATGTGAACAATAAGTCGGACCAAAGTAAGGCATATTGTTTGACAGGATTTACTATTAGTATTTGTTTGCTATATCAAGGTTACCACTTGCAAGTTAATATTTCTGTCCAAAGACTAAATATTAATGGAGCACTAGGTATCTTGCGTGATGATATATACCAAATTTTGAATCAAGCCTTAAGTTTGTTATTCATGTCCTAATATGAGTATTTAATTTCTTTAATTTCAGCTGCAAATCCTGCTTCCAATATTTCTGCTAGCATCAATTCCATACATATGCTTACTAGTGCAAATTTTAAAGAATGGAAAGAGAACATTTCGATTGTTCTTGGGGTAATGGATCTGGACCTTGCACTTCATAAAGAACAACCCGCTGCTCTTGTGGCTAACAGCTCCATTGAAGAAAAGATGGAGTTTGAGAAGTGGGATCGTTCAAATCGCATGAGTCTTATGATCATGAGGCGTCTTTGTTAGGAAGTTTTCGGGATAACACATCGAAACAGACCATTACTGACTAAGGGTTTCCTTGATGGTCTTGAGCAAAGGTTTGCCAAAAAGCGAAAAGGTGAAACAAATACGCTTTTGGCAAAACTTATCTCAATGAAGTATAAGGGTAAAGGAAACATAAGGGAATACATTATGGAAATGTCTCATCTTGTTTCAAATTAAAGGCACTCAAGTTAGAGCTATCGAGGATTTGCTCGTGCATTTAATTTTGATATTCCTTCTGCACACTTTAATCGGTTCAAGGTGAGCTATAAGCATCAAAAGGACAAGTGGTCCTTAATGAGCTCATCTCCTATTGTGTGCAAGAGGAGGATAGATGGAAACAAGATAGAACGAAAGTGCTCATTTGGCTATGACCCTAAAGTCAAGAATAACAAGAGGAAGAGCAAAGAAGTCGCAAGTGTCCCATCCATAAAGAAGAAAGCAGAATAAACAAGGTCTGAATTGGCTTGTTTCTTTTGTAAAAGGATGGTCACGTAAAGAAGGATTGTGCCAAATATCACACTTGGCGTGCTAAGAAAGATACAATCCTTGCTATGGTTAGCTCGAGGTTAACTTAACTTCTGTGCCTGAACACACTTGGTGGTTAGACTCGGTGCAACATCTAACATCAGTGTGTCCATGTAGGGTTGCCTGAACTGCCGAAAGCCAAGTGATCTTTGAAAGATTCATCTATGTGGGCGATGGCAAGAAGGTGGAAGTTGAGGCTATAGGCACATTTAGGTTCTTTGTTAAAAGCGAGGATACTATCTGGATTTGAAAGAGACTTATATTGTCTTGAATCTTTTAGGCGAATTTGGTTTCTATTTCGTATTGGACAAATCGGGTTATAATTGTTCTTTCGGAAATAGTTTATTTAGTCTTTTTAGAATTCCAATAAAGTTGGTACGGTTCTTTAATTTGGCATGACAACCTATATTTGCTTGATACTATTGCCTCATATAATGAAGTCTGCATACGGTTTCTCGTGGTATAAAGAGAAAATTTACTAATGAGAAATCAAGTTCTTTGTGGCACAAGCGTTTAGGTCATATCTCTATGCTGAGAGAATTAAGAGACTTGTGTCGGAAGAAATTTTGGATCCCGGATTTCCTGATTTCGACATTTGTGTTAATTGTATAAAGGGGAAACAAACAAACATAAGAAAGTTAAGTGCTAATAGAGTTTCAGATGTCTTAGAACTGATACATACGGATATCTGCGGCCCATTCCCTACGGCTTCCTGGAATGGCCAAAGGTATTTTATCACGTTCATAGACGACTTCTCGAGATATGGTTATATTTATCTTATTCATGAGAAGTCACAGTCCTGGATGTGTTTAAAAACTTTAAGGCCGAGGTGGAAAACCAACTTGGCAAAAGAATTAAGGCGATTCGATCGTAGTGGTGGAGAATACTATGGCGAAATGACGGATCGGTGAACAACGCCCGGGACCTTTTGCTCAATTCCTAGAGGAATGCGGGATCGTCCTCAATACACCATCTTGGGATCTCCTAGCATGAGCGGTGTTCTTGATAGGCTAAACATGACTCTTAAGGATATGGTGAGGAGTATGATTAGTCATTCTACCTTACGAGTCTCTCTGGGAGAAGCATTGAAAAGCGCAGACTTATTTACTCAATAGAGTACCAACTAAAGCGACTAACAAAACCCGTCACGAACAATGGATAGGCAAAAAGCCTAGCATCGGGCATGTACGTGCGTGGGGATGTCCATCGAGGCAAGGCCGCATGTGCCTAACGAAAGAAAATTGGACTCAAGAACTGTTAGTAGCTATTTTGTTGGTTATTCGAAAAGATCTAGGGGTTACAAATTCTATGATCCCACTACTAAGACAATTTTGAAGCGGAAATGCGGTTTTTGAGGATGTTGAGTTTGAAGGGAGATATGGTTAGGAACATTATTTTTGAAGAAGTTTCTGAAGGGGATTTATTTTCTCTTCCTTTGGTTATTCCCAATAATGATCGGGATCAAAGTTATTTTACCCGGTATTATTGAGGAAAATATAATTCAAAATAATGTCCATGAGGTTCCTCCACAAAATGATGTTCCTACAAAAGAACAAACTCATCAACCTCAAGAACCAGTGCCATTAAGGAGATCCACTAGAGAAAGAAGAAGTGCAATCTCTGATGATTACATTATCTTTCTTCAGGAGAATGAGGCTTGTAGTGAAATTTTGGGAGAAGATCCTATCAATCTCCAAAATGCCCTGCAAGGCCCACATTCAGTTAATTGGATCAATGCCATGAATGAAGAGTTAAAATCCATGAAGGACAATGACGTTTGGGATCTTGTCCCATTGCCAGAAGGAAAGAAACCCATTGGTTGCAAATGGATATTTAAGACCAAGCGGGATTCAAAGGCAATGTGGAAAGATATAAGGCTCGTCTTGTTGCTAAAGGATATACTCAAAAGGAAGGCATAGACTATAAAGAGACTTTCTCTCCGGTTTCTTCAAAAGACTCTTTTAGGGTCATTATGGCACTTGTGGCATTCTTTGATCTTGAGCTTCATCAGATGGATGTAAAAACAGCGTTTCTAAATGGAAACATTGATGAGACGATTTATATGGTGCAACTAGAAAACTTTGTGGTCGGTGACCCGAAGAAAATGGTATGCAAAATTAAAGAAATCCATCTATGGGCTCAAACAAGCTTTCCGGCAATGGTACCACAAATTTCATGAGGTTATTATCTCTTTTGGTTTTGAGGTAAATCTGATTGAGGATTGTGTGTATCATAAATTCGATGGGAGTAAGTTTATTTTTTGGTTACGTATGTTGATGACATATTGCTTGCTTGTAACGATATAGGCTTGTTGTATGAAAACAAGAAATTTCTCGCTAAAAATTTCGAGATGAAGGATCTTGGTGATGCTTCTTTTGTATTAGGAATTCAAATATCCGAGATCGCTCTCGGTGTACTTGGATTATCACAAAAGAACTATATCGATAAGGTATTGCAAAGATTTGGCATGCGTAAGCGTAAACCTTTAGATACCCTGTGGCCAAGGTGAAAAATTAGGTCTTAGCCAATGTCCTAGAATGATTTTGAGGCTAAGAAAATGCGAACATCCTATTCATCTTTGATAGGGAGCTTGATGTATGCTCAAGTTTGCACTAGACCGTATAGCATATATTGTTGGAATGCTAAGCGGTATTTAAGCAATCGAGATTGGATCATTGGGTCGCAAACAAAGCGGGTGTTGCGGTATTTGCAAAAGACGAAGGATTTCATGCTCACATATAGGAAATCGGATCAGTTGGAGATCATTGGGTATTCTGATTCTGATTTTGCTGGTTGCCAAGATACTCGCAAATCCACTTCAGGTTACATCTATCTACTTGGTGGAGGTGCGGTTTCTTGGAAAAGCGCTAAGCAGTCACTCGTTGCCCCGTCCACAATGGCAGCTGAGTATGTTGCTTGCTATGAGGCTTCAAATCATGGGATATGGTTGCAGAACTTTGTCACAAGGCTGCGAATTTTGGATCAGGTCGACAGACCACTAAAGTTGTATTGTGACAACAAGTCTGCAGTTATGTATTCTAACAACAACAGGAGCTCGTCAAAGTCTAAGCATATAGACATCAAGTTCCTAGTTGTGAAAGAAAGAATTCAGAGTGGCAAATTGTCAATTGAGCATATAGGATGCAGACTCCATGATTGCGGATCCGTTCACTAAAGGCTTGACACCTAAAGTGTTCCATGAGCATGTTGCTCATATGGGTGTGGTTTCACTTATGGAATTCAGTTCAAGTGGGAGTTTGTAATTTTCTTTTCTTATGCTCATGAGACAATATCAATTTAGTATAAAGACCTTGATTATATTCTCTAGAGAAATAAAGTCTATGTTCTTTTACTCAATTCATGTCTTCTCCTTTGGTTACGAGAAGATGTTTTGATCTCATAAGGTATAAAGTTGGACCCGCTTGGAAATAGGCATGTCATGATCACATTTCATGTAATTTCCATGCTACACATCCATATTTGATCCATGTCGTTCTTTTATGTTGACATATGTGACCATTGATGGGTTTAGTTACGCTTTAAAGTAACGAAGACCGCTTTGATCCTATGTTGATATAATTGATGGATCGGATTGGTTTAAAGATGCTCATGACATAGATAGCATTTTTGGAGCTCATAAAGTTTTTGATATGTATTTACTCATTTGGTCCAAGTGGGAGATTGTTGGTTTAATTTCTGTTATGTGGACCCACATGAGTTTAAATAAATATCGGCTATCTATTTTGGTTGGCTCAAATATATAAAGTGATCAATTAATATTATTAAGAGCCAGAGTATCTGTTAAGGATAAAATATGGACTTGGATTTTAAATCTATGTAAAGACCTATTTGGAATCTATCTCTAATTATGGGACGGGATAGGATTCCAAACCGAAGGCTATAAATAAGGGTCAGGTCCTCCCAGCAGGGTAACTCTCGCCATACCACCTATCCCCATCAGTAGTTGGAGTTTGTGGCTTACCTCTTGCTGGGAAAGACCAAACCCTAGATAGATTGAGCATCCGTTCATCTACTACTTCAGATCAATCCTACGACGAACAATGGCATCGTCATCAGGTACACTTCCGCATTTACAGATTGAATTGTGTGTTGCAATTACCACATATAAGATTCTGTTAGTTTTGATCATCAAAGTTTAGATCAAGAATTAAAGTTCTAACATCATATATTTCAGGGCGAGATAAATTTTCGAAGGTCGTTGAATTTCTTCGCCGACAGCTTCATCAGGATACACTGGTAGGAATATAATTGTTAGTTCCATGTGAATTTTATCCCTGACACGCTGGAATTTTACTGATAATTCTCTCTGTTGGCCACAGTTTGTCTATATCAACAGTGCATTTTCAACGAACCCAGACGAGCTGATAATTGGCTTGTATAATGTAAGATTCTATCGACTTGTACTATGTTTTCTTGGATCCCCAACCTTAGGAATTTATACTTCCACATAAATAGTCATTTGGTTACAGCATCAAGTTGATTCTGATTTCTTTTACTAATGTATTTCTTCAGTTGGCAAACTTACAAAATCTGTAGCCCTAAGCACACGATATAAATCTTCATGCCTGCCAATTAGATTGATATCTGTTTCAGAATCTAAGTAGTTTCACTATTTTGCATGGATCCCTCAGTTAGCAAGCATCATGCAATGTTACTTTCAGTTTTCAGTTACTTCACATGACATACAACTAAAGGAGGCTAACAATCTTCGTATATTAACACTGCAGAACTTTGGAATTGATGGGAAGCTTGTGGTAAATTATGCTTTGTCCACGGCATGGGGTTAAAAGGTTGGACTTGAAGGAAAGAATTAAATTGACTGAAAAGTCCGTGCAAAATTCTGCCGTGCCTACTGTAAAGTGCTTTGAATTGTAGTTTTGGTCAGTCACTGTAAAGCTCTCTCACATTTGTTGATGACAGAATGACAGTAAAGGTTCATGCTGGTTTTATCTGCACTCCAACATCTTCTCTTCAAAACAATGCACTGAAATTGTTCAGCGGATGCTACACCAGAATCCTGAGGACTCACTCGTGTTTAATAACTGTATTGTTTATGTCCCAGATTAGCTTTTGTCATGATATTGACTCAATGAAGCGCCAGTAGTATGTAGTACTCGCTGCCGGCTCCATCTTCCAAACTTGAAATCTCTGAATGGGAGGAGAGAAAAGGGAAATTTGACAGGCGTGATTTACCCCCATTACCCTCAGGTTCCCAGTTCAAGGTGTCTGCAGTGGTTAGCGCAAGGCCATCGTGATTCTCTGATTGATCATGGATGTAGTAGTACATTCGCGGTCTTCAGAGCAGTGCTTTGTTCTCCCCACTTAGCAGAATGGTAATCGGCGGCCGTGCTCGTTGTTGCAGCCACAGCTAATTGCCGCCTGCTTGCTTGCTGGGTTCTGGTACGCAAGGCACACGCTCAGCAGGAAGCCGTAGCCACTGGCACCACCGATACGCGAAGCAAGCACGTAATATCCCGTTTATTTAAGATCCTAGAAAAGAAATAAAGGAAAAAGAAAAGAAAACGAGAGGAGGGAGGGAAGTAGTGCCCCACGGATGAATCGAGTGTTGCTATTGCATGGCGTATAAGGGGAGGGAGGGCCACCATTGACCCTTGCCCTAGCCCCTCGTTGCCGCCACCCTTGCCTTGTCGCCGCCCTACTTTCTTAGTGATGGTCTTTGGCATTTCATTGTCGACCACAGAGGAGAAGGAGAAAGCAAGGAGTAAGGAAGGAGAAGAGGAATAAGATGAAAAACTCATCTTCGTCGTCCGTTTTCGAGGGGCAATGATCCTGAAAACCCTTGCTACGATATTATATTGGTGTTTAATCAAGGTTTAGGGTACATCGATAGTGGGAATTGGTGTTTTGGCCATGCCCTGTTTTGCTTTAGTGTGATGCTGAGCCTTACGATGGAGCTTTGGAGTATCCACGTCCCATTTCATAGCTTTAAGCTTTCCATGGAGTGAAAGAACACTTGATCTGGTTAAATGGCGTAGAAGCTATGGCTTCTGGAGTGTTGCTATCCAGCATTTTATCGTCGTTGGTAGCAGTCGTGTTGTTTGTCTTATTAACTACAGTAGATGTCGAATTAAATTAGGGAAAATTTTCCTAGTAACAATGCAATGATGTATAAATTGAAAAATAACATTCAATGTGAGGATGACAAGTGGGTCATGGGGCCACATGTCAGTGACACATCGATATTTTTTCCAACTCGTGATATCTTTGTAGTGTTACTGAGCAAATTGCCCCATTAAATTATGGTCATAACTAAGAAAAGTTAGGTAAATTTCCATGGTTTCTATAAGCGGTAAGGTTTGCTACTTTTTATATGGTAGAAAAATAGATATAAAATTGTTAAGCATGTTGTTCAACAATGTCTCGGGTTGACCTTCGGGGTTCGAAACAAGGGCTTACACAATTTAATCAGGGAATATGCATAACTAGAAAAATATATAAAATTTTGTGTAGATTCCATAAAATATGTGGTTTGCTATGTTTGGATTCTAGGTTTAGAAGGTATGATTGTTTGACCACTGGGACATCGGGTGAGTTGTCCGGCGAACAGGGGTTAATTATGTTGGGTTTGTGCGTACGAACGATATTGATTTATTTTATGTTCTTGTATTGTTGTCACATGTTTTTTAGGTAAGTATTAGCTTTGTCTAGGAAGTGTTGCTTTGTATCAATGTTTAATATTGAACTTATTAAATGGATGTTGGGGGCTTCTTTGATCGAGACTATGCAAGAGAATACACATAGATTTTTAGACAAGTTCGAGCATTCTCCTAAGAGAATAACAACTCTACTCATGTGTCCTTGTATTGATAGTGTTTATAACAAAAAGGAAGTCATTGAAAGCTAAGGCTAATGACTTCTCTCTTTTGTCCTCTCATTCCCTGTCTACCAGTGTATCCCTTATATAGCGTCTAAGGGGATGGCAGTTGGGCCGTGCTAGGAGGCGCTTCAATGGTTGGTTAATTGTGCATGTTTGATGATAGTTATTGTCAGAGAAATATTCTCTCCATGTTTGTCTTGCAGTTATGCCAGAGACAGAGATGATTACATGTAGTTACGTTATAGGATAACGACACATGTTTAACTACTGCGTATAAACACAGCATGTAGAGTCCCTAGTCGATTGGGTCCACATGTCTGTGGATTTTTATCGACCATAGAGTGGTCATAGTTGACTTGATCGTAATAAAGTTTATGACCATAAGATGATCGTAGTAAAGTGTAAATCGTAAAATGGTCATAGGAGATCTTACGACCATATGATAGTCATAGAATAACTTACGATCATATGGTGATCGTAAAATAGCTTATGACCACTAGGTAATTGTAATCTTCCCTTACCATTAATGATAAGAGGTATCTTTGAAGGTTGTATAAAGGCATTATCGTCTATAATAAACATTACAGATAATTAATTAATTAATTAAGGATTATTAGATCCTCGTCATTTCGAGTTCGGTGCCGCCTTCGCATCGTTCTGGTTTCCGTGGCTAAAAGGCAAGTGCTTGGTAGAATGGTAGACATCGATTTGGGTGCGCACTTGTCTTTACAATTAATTTGCTATGATATATGTATATTTTATACATGCTTATGATAATGATGATGATGATGATATGATAACAATGATGATATGGTAATTGTGACGAACCACCCTGTGATATCTGACAAAGGTCAAGGGAGGACCCCTTTTTTTTTGCGGTACTTCCCGAGGGAGGTCTACCAGGACCTCCCAGGAGGTCTTCAGGACCTCCTGGAGGTCTTGGCCAACCACCAGTTGGTAGCACCTCTTAGTATATCACAGAGGGGTCCGACAGGACCTCGAGCTAAGTCCCGTGAGGACCTCCTGGAGGTCCCGCCTACTGCACCGAGCTAGTCGAGGAGCAGTTGGCTAGCTACGCCTGCAGATCCAAACACAAATGTAATCAAATCCATACACAAGCTAAGAGGAGCAAGAGACAAAACAATAAATATAAATATATTAAGGACCAAACCGGCCAAGCTTCTTCAGGAGATGCCTCAAGGGCTACAACAGAATAAGAAGAACAATGGAGCAAAGTTTCAGCGATAGGTCCAACCGATCACCCCATTGGCTATCAGTGGAGGGCGTCCCCTAGGTCACAAGGTCTCCAAAGACCTCTTCTTCACTGAGCTTTGAGCTCCCTGGAACCTCCTGCAGCTGCTGATATGAACAGAGGGCAAAAGCCATGAGTACATTGAATGTACTCAGCAAGCCGTGAGGAATGTATGCATTAGATAATTATGCAAGGCTTGCCAAAAGAGAGTCATGAAGGTTAGTTGCATAAGCGGTGTTTGACAATAAGTAATAAGTAGATTGAAAAGCTCAAGTTAAAACATTAGTACATAAATACATTTGATTTGAAGAGTTTGTGAGCACCGCTCACACCCAAAGACACCTGGAGCACCCACTCCGGGACTACCCTGCCAACCGTGGGAGGTGCGGTCATACCCATGACCGGGACCTCTCCACGACCACCCCTGGAGCACCCACTCCAGAGTTCCCCAACCAGCCCTGGACCAACTAGTGAGCCAGACCATGACCCCTCTGGAGCCGGCCAAGGTCTCTTCAAGGTAAAGCCATGACCTCTCACCCAAGTGTCCAGGGAGCACAAGTTACAAAGCTACCCCTTGCACCATTTCATTGAGCATGTCCATAACCAAGGACTTAGCTATTCGAATAGATTTTACACTCTGCAGAGGTGTACAACTTTACCCACAATCCACGATCTCTCCGGTAGGCGGGTTCGGTCACCCTTGCTCACTTAGAAGGTGAAGCGATCTGGAGAGCGACAAGGCTTTACAAAGCTTTGAATTGACTCAGAGTGCCCGCTAAGGTTTCGCCAATCCCCTTTGGTCTAGAAGTCCGCGAGGTTATGGGGTGCCCCTCTTGCGCCAACAAATCACACGCTCAACCCAAAGAGCCCCAAGCCAATCCATTGCTAATTATTCAGCCAGACCATTCCCATAAAATGATCTTGTGGTTGCCTTGATTGGCCCAGTTCAACAACACAAAGTAAAGTCCTTATTTGTGCTCGAGCAAGACATCCACAACCCCAAAATGAAGCATCCACTACTCACTCCCGACCTTCTTGCCCGAAAGCAAAACAATTTGTAATTAACCACGCCAAAAGACCACCCAGTCTGGCACAACAATTATTAATGTGATCTCGCACCACAATCAACACAACTTAGGCATCCCGCCATAGTTGTAACAATGGCACCAACCACGGGTTCCATATTTCAATTAGTCAAGATTATTAATTGATGAGGCATGATTCACAGACCCACGGTTTCTAAAGCAAGGCTAAGCATACAACATACGGTCCCAAAGTTGGCAATAACAAGGAATACCAACCAAAATATCCATCCTAAGGTGTCCAAAGAGTTCATGTCAACATGATCAATTCAAGTATATCAAGGAGGCATAATGTCAAGTAGGAGGATAGCTACTGCCCAAAACATGCTTTATAAAGATAGCCATGCAAGTTTAATGAATCAAAATAGCTTTGCAAAGTGGGATCAAGATGATCAAGGGCCACGACTTGCCTCTGTTGGAGAAAGAAAAGCTTCGGCTGAAGGAGCTTGATTCACGAGTTTCTCAACGATCACCCGAGATCTACACGTCATAAAAAGAAACCAAATAAGCAAATAATTTCCAAGAAAACCAAAAGAATTTACTCAAAACCAAGAGAGAAGAGGAGATCCACAGGGAGGAGGAGGAGATCCACCAAGTCGAGGAAAAAGCAGGAGTTGAAATGAGGAGTAGGGAGGCGGCGGTGCCCTCCGGTGCTCTATTTAAAGAGCAAGGAACAGAGCACCAACCCAAAGAAGCGACGAGGTTCAAGGTTTTAGGACAGGGCACCTTGCCACAAGGTACTGAAAAGAAAATAAAAAAGCAAAGGATGTGACACAAAGTAGAAAAAGAGTACAAAAGGTAGGTGGCGACATTTAATGTGACTCGACCCACATTAAATGCATTAAAGGCTGCCAAAGGGCGATCAAAAGGTGCATGAGACGGTCAAGGACATGGTCCACGGTCCAAATAGGAGGTCAAGGAGGAGGCCCAAGGAGGAGGTCTGCGAGTAGGTCCTAGGACCAAAAGGGAGGTCTAGACCGCAAGGTCTAAACACAAAGGGAGGTCTAAACCTAAAGGAGGTCCAAACACAACAAGGAGGTGCAATCTAAGGAGGTCTAAACACAACAGGAGGTCTGAACCTAAAGGAGATCCAAACACAACAGGAAGGTCTAAACACAGCAGGAGGTGCAGACCCAAAGGAGGTCCAAACACAGGGAGTCTCAGACCTAAAGGAGGTCCAAACACAACAAGGAGGTCGAACACGAGGAGGTCCAAACACAGCAGGAGGTGCAGAACTGAGGAGGTCCAAACACAGCAGGAAGGTCTGAACCTAAAGGAGGTCCAAACACAACAAGGAGGTCAGAACACGAGGAGGTCCAAACACACAGGAAGTCTGAACCTAAAGGAGGTCCAAACACAACAAGGGGGTCTGAACCTAAGGAGGTCCAAACACAACAGGAGGTGCGAACCTAAGGAGGTCCAAACACAGCAGGAGGTCAGAACTCGAGGAGGTCCAACACACAGGGAGGTCTGAACTCAAGAGGTCCAAACCTGCAGGGAGGTCTGAACCCAAAGGAGGTCCAAACACAACAGGGAGGTCTGAACACGAGGAGGTCCAAACACAACAGGAGGTCTGAACCTAAAGGAGGTCCAAACACAGCAGGAGGTCTAAACCTAGAGGAGGTCCAAACACAGCAGGGAGGTCACGAACACAGCAGGGAGGTCTAGACCACAAAGGTCAAAACACAAAGAGGTCCTAAGGATATGAGGTCCAAAAGACAAAAGATAGTTTGGACTTCAAGGGAGATCAACCCTCAAGCAGATCTAGACCCCAAGGAGGTTTAAATCACGAGAGAACCAGGACCTCAAAAAGAGGTCCCAAGCGCAAGGGGTAAGGCGCTCGAGGAGGCCACGAGGCGGGAGGTCTGACGGTCAAAATCTCCCAAAAGGGAAAATCAAGACGGCCAAGATCTCAAAAGCAGGAGGACTGAATGGTCAAGATCAAAAGGCAAAGGGAGGTCTGGCGCTCAAGATCTCAAAAGAAGAGCTGAGCAGCCAAGATCTCAAAGCAGGAGGACCTCGGCGGTCTAGATCAAAGGGTGCGAGGTCCCGACGGTCAAGGATATTCAAGATTAGGAGGTGGTCTTTACAAAAGACCCGGCAAAGGCTAAGCCGTCTCGATTTAGATCGGACGGCCCTTAAATGAAAAGGCAAAGCCTTAAGCGATCTGACCACAAGAGTCAAAGAGGGTCCAAGCGCTAAGGAGGTCTTGGGCACGAGGAGGTCTGGACCTTTGGATCCAACGAAGGAGGACACGGACGGCTAAGATCTCAGAGAGGAGGTCCTAACGGCGAGATCTCAACAAGGGGAGGTCTCGGCGGCTAAGATCTCGAGAGGAGGTCCTAGCAGTCGAGATCTCAACAAGGGAGGTCTGAGGCGGCTAAGATCTCGAGAGGAGGTCCTAACGGCCAGATCTCAACAAGGGAGGTCTCGGCGGCTAAGATCTCGGAGAGGAGGTCCTAGCGGCGAGATCTCAACAAGGGGAGGTCTGAGCGGCTAAGATCTCGAGAGAGGAGGTCCTAACGGCGAGATCTCGGCAAGGGAGGTCTGCGGCTAAGATCTCCAGAGAGGAGGTCCTAACGGCGAGATCTCGGCAAGGGAGGTCTGAGCGGCTAAGATCTCGAGAGGAGGTCCTAACGGCGAGATCTCGGCAAGAGGAGGTGCGAGCGGCTAAGATCTCGAGAGAGGAGGTCCTAACGGCGAGATCTCGGCAAGGGAGGTCTCGAGCGGCTAAGATCTCGAGAGAGGAGGTCTAACGGCGAGATCTCGGCAAGGGGAGGTCTGAGCGGCTAAGATCTCGAGAGGAGGTCCTAACGGCGAGATCTCAACAAGGGGAGGTCGGCGGCTAAGAGATTCAAGCCAACAAAGGGAAAGTGGGACTTAAGGAAAGTCAAACAAAAGATTACAAAGAGGTCCAGAGAGAGCAGAAGGGTTGAACCTATAAAGAGGTCATTTGGGAGGAGGTGCAGGCGAAAGGAAGGACCCCAGAGAGGATGTCTCCAAAAAGGAGGAGAGACTAGCACGGAGGACAAACAAGGCCGATGAGAAAAAAGAGGCTAAAAGCCAAAGAAGCGACAATAACTCGGCTCAACCGAAAGTGATTAATTTGAAGTTTGGTTAGTTCAAGTTAAACCTCCAAATTTTCGAAATCTTCAAATTAAGCTTTGAACTCTCAACAAAAGCGAATGGTTATTATTTTTACAAGCTTTTCAAAATTACGGAAAAGCGGGGCGTTATGGTAATGATGGTAATATTATGATAATGTATCATGTTAATGGATAATGGAACAAATTGCATTCTTGCATTATGTGTACAATCATGTCATGAATGATGTAGACCACCTTGGGTGGGCATGTGATATCTACCATGGTGGTAGAACTCCACGGGAATGGAGAGATCCTCGGATCCAAGGAGGACGGGCTGTTGAAAGGGTGAAACATCGACGGGTGTTCATTCATGCTATACCGATATGAGCAGTGAGATGAGCAAATGAACATATAGGGTAGAGATGTATTGTATTAATAAAAAGATGATGATATTTTGAATACATGAATGATGGTGATGATAATCTACATGAATGATAAGTCGTATGTTTATATTCTATTATGTTCGTGCTGAGTCTTAGACTCACTATTGCTTTGTTATTGTTTTTAGATGATCATTGACGATGACATGCATGGGATGAGTGTAGCACATACGCATCACATGCTACCAATCACAGAGTTATCATCATTTAATTTCTACAATTAAACCTAGAGATTTAGTGCGTTTATCTAGAATTGATTATATTATCTCAGTCTTGTGGATCATGATTGGTGTTAGATCGCGTAGTAATGATGCTTTGTGATTATGCTATAATAATGATTTATTTATTAATATTGTTGCTAATCATTGTTCCTAGACGCATGGTTTCTGGTGTTCTCGGGCTCGTGGCCCCGAGCGTTCTTAGGCACGAGGTCCCAAGTTGTATGAACATTTATCCTTAATGCATTTATATTGTCATGCTCGTTAAAAGGTAACCAGTTGTGGTTTCTATCCTTGCATAGGTTGCTAGAATTATATGTAATTGTGGTTTAAATTTAGAGTGAATAATGTATAGATATCATTCCGGGCTTTTTTTTGTTGAGCCAGGTGTTACAAAGCACACCCAACTCTTCCCATCTTATTCCCTGTGTTAAACATTATTGAGTACTGAGTGGAGTTTTGCCCCAGGGCGTGTAATAATGCATTTCATGTACTCGCTGCAGGAGGATGTAATAGGGATCTAAACAGGGGCGTAGCCACCAAGAGGCTTCGTTAGGCTCGAGCCCACCCTCCGCTGGCGCCGGTAACCCTGCGCGAGGTATCTTTATTGTTTTTTTCTTTGCTTTGTTTCTCTTACATTTATGTATAAATTTGGATTATACAATATTATGTTAGCTATGTTTGTCTTAATTTAACGTTATATTTCTATCATGGTTTCGCCACTGAATCTGAACGTCCATGCAATATGGACGGATCGATTTCCAATTGATATATCACCGTGCGGTAACCGACGATTTAGTTGTGCGTCCAAAATAATGGAATAACAATGCTCCAGTGAGAGAGAAGAAAAAAACTTCCCGTCCCGAGCCAAGCCCCGCGGCTCGCGATCCCACGGCCGCGCGGTGCACGAGCGGCTGGTGTCCTCGCGCGCAACGCGCGTAGTCAGGCAGGCCGCAGGCGCCTCGGCGTGCGGCGGCATTTCCCGCTGGCTGCTGCTCCGTCCACAGGCCAGCCCACACGTAATAAATCCTCTCACTAAGCTCTATCCAGCCCAGCCAGGCCCAGTTGGACACGCGGCCTGCGCTCCCGCGGCGCGGCGGCACTTACAGCCGTCCGATGCGCTCACCCAGTATCGATCCAACGCTCGGTTGTTCTGAACCATGTCGTTGTCTTCTCCGGAAGAAGCCTCGACGGAGTCGACGCCATCAAACCAACCGCCTCTCCCCTTCATCGCCATTTCTAACCACCCCCCCCCCTCCCTAACATTCGAATGTTCACATCCGTACCGTTTCCTTCGCCAACCTTCCTTCCTTCCTTCCATTAATCCGGACCGAATCGAAGCGGGGAGGAGGAGGAGGAGCCGGCAGTCTAGGGATACCACGGCTCCCGCGGCGATGGCGGCGCCGGCGAGGCTGACGCCGAACGGCGTGGGGGCGGCTCTGGCGGGGGACACCAACCTCAAGCCGGTCGTGCAGATCGTCGAGCTGCGCGGCGTCAACGTCAACGGCGCCGGCGCGTCCCGGAGCGAGAGGTTCCGCGCCGTGGTCTCCGACGGCGCTGCCACCTCGTCCGCGCTGTTCGCCGCGCAGCTCAGCGACCTCGCGCGCTCCGGCCTCCTCCGCCGCGGCGCCATCGTGCAGCTCCTAGAGTACGTCATCAACGACGTCGGGGCCAGAAGGTTTGTTTCCGCCTCCGCCTTCCCCTCCCCCGCCTAGATCGATGTTTGATTGCCTGCGGTTTGGCCGGTTTAGGTTAGGGTTCGTGCCTGCGCGTGTGTTCATATACGTGTCGTACTTTGCTCTTGGATGCGATTTTGTGCTTGTTAGCATCGTCTAATTGGCGGTTGCAAGTTGCATTCTGTTGAATTAGATTTGCATAGGTGTCTTAGTTCGCGCTTTAGATTGGTACTTGCCAATTGTTTGGCAAATTGATTTCGCTGATACTCATGTTTATGCTTTCATAGTTACTACGAGTGAACTAGTTTTTTTCGAGAACTATAGTAGTGAACTAGTGATGCATCGACTATTTTGTTCCATTGACCTATTTGTGACATCATTTGAATTAGTGCTGATTGAAATTAAATATGTAATCGCCTTTTTATGATCAGAATAGTCCTGGGTACTAATTTGGGGTGATTAGGTTGTGCTGTGAGTTGTGTGATCCAGATTGGTGCTGGTTGCCAACAGTTGATTGAATTTTTGTCCTACCGATCACAAAATAGTGTGGTATGTGGTTTGGTAGATCTGCTGTGCAGCTGGTGCTCGCTGTTTCTGGCTGGTTAAATGATGAGGTACTATGGTCATTTTGATGATTACGAAAAGTCTGTCGTTTGATTTGGTTCCTTATCATTTTGTTATGTAGCAAATTGTTGCTAGGTAGTAGACTACTCATCATGTCTTTGTATCAATTAGGTTCCTTGTTTACTGTTTGGGTGCATCATGAAGTGTGATTTGATCATTGTAGTTTACATCTTACTCTGCAGTCATGCTCAGAGATTCAGGTGCTGTTATCTGATTGGATCAGCTAGTAGTTTGCGTCTTTCAGCTGTACCCACTCGGTTCAGCAGTATACTAGATGGTGCAAGTTGGCATTGACCACTTTTTAGCCGATGATCGAATTTGTTTCTTTTGTCTTCTTTTTGTAATAAAAGTAGTTTGAAGCATAATTTTATTAATCAGCCTGTGCCGTGATTCAAGTTGTGTTGGCAAAGTAACTAATGTATGGTTAGCAGTGCGGATCACCAGAGTAGGTGCTAATTTGCTTTCTACATTCTCATGTACAACTGATTTGCTGGTGAAGTAGTGATAACTAGAATACCTTCTAAGAGTAAAATTTAGGAATTATTTCTTGCTGTTAAGCTGACCGGTTGCAATATCTGTAGGATTATCGTCATTCTGAACATGGAAGTTCTTGTTTCGGAGTGTGAGGTCATTGGGAATCCAGTAATGCCTTCAGAAACTGGATTTTCTAACCCAAATCCCACGAGAGTGGAGCAATTTAATGGAGCACCTCAATATAATTTGATGGCAGGAAACCCAAATCCCACAAGGCCCAGTGACAATGCTCCAGTCTTCCAACATTCGATGGCAGGGAACTCTTTGAACACAGCCACCAGGCCCACAGACAGAGTTCTGGTCTTCCAACCAACAGTGCAGCCATCCTATCGCCCTGCACCCAGTTACAAAAACCATGGGGCAATTGTGAAAAACGAAGCTCCTGCTAGAATAATCCCCATATCTGCTTTAAATCCTTATCAAGGTCGCTGGGCTATCAAGGCTAGAGTTACTGCCAAAGGAGACATCCGCCGGTACCACAATGCAAAAGGTGATGGCAAAGTGTTCTCCTTTGACCTGCTTGATGCTGATGGGGGTGAGATACGAGTGACATGTTTCAACGCTCTTGTTGATCGCTTCTATGAAGTTGTAGAAGTTGGTAAGGTCTATGTGGTATCAAGAGGAAGCTTGAAACCTGCACAGAAGAACTATAACCATCTTAACAATGAGTGGGAGATTTTATTGGAAGCTGGATCGACCGTGGATCTTTCTCCTGAGGAGAACAGCTCCATTCCCTCCCAGCGGTTTAACTTCAGACCAATCAATGAAATTGAGGATACACTGAACAATGCTATCCTTGATGTCATAGGTGTTGTTATGTCTGTCAACCCTTGCACCACAATACAGAGGAAAAATGGCATGGAAACCCAGAAAAGAATTATTAACCTGAAGGATATGTCTGATCGAAGTGTTGAGGTAACCATGTGGGGTGAATTTTGCAACAGAGAAGGCTCGCAGCTGCAAGAAATGATTGAGGGCGGGGGTTTTCCTGTGCTGGCTGTCAAAGCAGGAAAGGTGAATGATTTCAGTGGCAAGTCTGTTGGCACAATTTCTTCCTCTCAGCTCTTCATAAACCCTGATCTTGCTGAAGCTCATAGTCTCAGGCAATGGTTTGATGGTGGAGGAAGAGATGCTTCTACTCAGTCCATATCCAGGGATGTCACTCCTGCAGCAGCAAGGAACGAGATCCGAAAGACAGTAGCACAAATCAAGGATGAAAGTCTTGGAATGGGGGACAAACCTGATTGGGTTACGGTGAAAGCCACCGTGATATTCTTCAAGAACGACAACTTCTGCTACACAGCTTGCCCTAACATTATTGGCGGCAGGCAATGTAATAAGAAGGTGACGAAGGCGAGCTCTGGCAATTGGTGCTGCGACAAATGCGATAAGGAGTTTCAAGAGTGCGACTACAGGTATCTTCTGCAGTTACAGATTCAAGATCACTCGGGAACAAATTGGGTGACAGCATTTCAGGAGTCTGGGCAGGAGTTACTCGGTTGCTCTGCGCGAGAGCTCTACATGCTCAGAGAGAGCGAGGATCCTCGTTTTGCAGAGACCATGCTCCGCTGTTTGTTTCAGGACTATCTGCTCAGACTGAAAGTCAAAGAAGAAACGTATGGCGATGAGCGAAGAGTGAAGATCACCTTGGCCAAAGTGGAGAGGATCGATCCTTCAGGCGAAAGTAAATATCTGCTCGATTTAATTTCAAGGTCGACGACATTATATTAAGTGGTGGCTACTAGTCCATGAGTTGCACCCCCAAGTGGTGTGGCACTGTCAATAACTCTCATTCTCCTCCTCGCACGCACGAAGGTTTCTCTACCTTATTAAGGAATTTCTTCAGTTCAGTACTGAGGTTTTTCTTTTGTTGTGCCAGCTACTCCCGTATTAAAGCATATGTTAACGTCTCGGCTTATGGTATTTTTCTCCTTTTTAACTGAGCAATGCAGTTGTAGTTTCTCTGGTAGTCAGTTTGTACAGTCCCTCTTAGCTTAACTCTGTCGTGACTCGTGGCTATTACTTTGGTGCTGTTTCATGGAATCGAACATTGGCTTACTTTCCCTTCCATAAATTTCTTGCCGCTGGGTAACTCGTCTGCATTGTTTCACCATGCACGACAGCGTGCAGCTAAGCATCCACCTGGTACCCTTTTTTTCTCTTGACATTAATCCACCTCGTACATATGGCAATACTTTCTGGACATCAGAATTTACAGGAGAAAGAAACCAGAACAGAAACAAAGCATTGCATGCGTGGACATTATTTACTTTGCACGCGGTGAACCCGATCACAACGTTGTTGTAACAATATGTAACGTTCATCGCCCGAAAACTTACATCTATCTCAGTAGTGTTTTTCCCTCTATTTGCATGCAGTACATGGATCACAAAAACCCCGACCCTTTTCCCTGTACAACCTTACTGCTCTGCCCTGACAACTTGATTGGCACTGCCAAGTCGCCCGCTTGTGACTGCAGCTCAGCCAGTTCTTTTACTCGCAACAAAATGGATGGTGGTATTGGTATGGTAGAAGGATTATTCTTCCGCGGACAACCACCCTGCTGGAATACATGAGTGAAGAAAATGAATAATCCAGGAGCAAAAAATGGCAGAATGGAAGAAATGAACTGATAAGAAGAAAAGAAAAACGGTGCTCATGTGAGTTGAAGAGGTAGAAGTGATCACATCTTTTTCCGTGTGAAGCTGGGTCTGGCTGGCCCTGATTAGATTCCGCCACTTATCCTGAATAAGCAGCATGATTCATTAGAAAATCAAACTGTAATGAATAAACTGAGGAGTTGTCCAAGCAATCCCACCTTGAGATCCACTGAGGTGCGGTAAGAATATGAGGCGAAGGCTAGTCTTCTAATCTCAGACCATTTGCCAGCCCCGTACCGAGCCACACCATCAACCAGCTTCAGAACCTCGCACAGTGTCCATGCTCGATGATGCTTCCGCTTCGAACCCCGTTTTATTTTGGGCTTGGCATCAGCACTGCAAAAATCGTTTGCTTGAACTGTCTGAACCTCCTCATTCTCAGTTGTTTCTATATGCCCTCCTTCCTTCTCACCATTTTTCTAGTAGCAAGTTGGACAGAAGTAAAATATTTTATTGCACGAAGGACACATGTCAAAATTGCAACTCAGCAACAATGTTCGAGGTACTAGGTGTTTCAAAATATATTTATAGTAAATTGTCAGCTTCTCAAGTTTGGTTTTTTTCATTAAGTGGTCCTACATGACCAGAGGCATACCATTAGTGGAACTTCTATGGTTTTGCTTACGTGGTTCTGTTCACCATCTTTCTCCAATGTCATCCCAACTGCCGTCTGAACCTCAGTACATTCCACAAAAGGCTCGTGATCCTGTTATTCGAGGTAACAAAGAGAGCGTTTAGGGACCTATGATGAGACAACCAAGCAATTATGATAACATATGCTGCAATTTACTCTAACCGTTCAGCTGGGCATTATGACAGGTTGCATCAGCTTTCCAATGTCTTATGTTACTGTGCTACAATTTTTTCCAATTCAGGCGGTCCACTTGACTTATTGGTCTAAATTGCTGTGACAGAACACTGGATGAAATATGGTACAGCAAGCCTTTCTTACCAATAATGCACTACACTCTACACCTACATGTCAGATACAGAGTATTGGGATGTGGACGAGGGAAGAGATGTATTAGTGTGAGACTAACATGCTAAGCTCTTTAAGAGATAGTATGTCACGCCCCTGTGGCAGAGAGCATAACGGGGTATTGGGTACGTGTGTGTAGTAGGGGGTTTTGGCTCAGGCTTGCCCCTAGGAGCCGTGGTGGCAATACCGCGAGAGGAAGAAGGTCCGCTGGGGAAGGGCGCACAGGAGACTGGGAAGTGGGAAGGGACGGAGGGGATAAGGGAATTCAGAGATAGCTTGGAGAGAGTAACTCTCCCTTAAATAGAGCTCCTAAGCCCTAACAATATGGAAACTAATCTAATCTTCTAATATTACTTGAGAATCAGGAAACAAACTAATACTTAATCATGCGGCTGGCCGACTGCTTGGGCTGGCGCATGCCTAGGTCGACAGCGGGTATAGTGTTGGCCCCACATGACATGGTATCGGTGAATCACTTAACAAAGGTTCAGGGATTTGCCACATTTTGTTTGTGAAAATGGCATAGGGATTGGTCACACAGAAAAATGGGGGCAAGGAGTTAAATGGAAAAAAAATCAACAACAATTACCTAACTGAAAACTGGGTACTGAATAGAGTCGCTTGAAGTGTATTTTCCCTACAAGCTAAGTTTCTTAGGTGGCAATTTTGTCCTACTTGGGGGGCATAGTGAAAATTACAGACAAAATATATCAATAAAGTTCTTTGTGCGAGTCTTTATTATTTTGACAAACAAAGCTAGACAAAGGTCCAGTATCATATGAAAAAAAGTACTTCTAAAATAAGAGAGAAAAATGATATGTATAACATCGTTCCCTAAATATAGTAATTCAATATCTTCCTCCGTTATGCACTAATAATAAAAGAGAGCAAAGCTGTCCATAGATGTGAAAATAAATGACGCATAAATAGATTATTACCAAAAATGAAATGAAGTTCGTCCTAGGGCGTCCTCTTCTCATCCTCGAAACATAAGGAACATGTACACTAAATCCTCCGAGCGTATCCTTTCGAGTAGGATAAGTTGTACTCAATGAATCAACTTCATGGAAAGGTGTTGCCTGTGGTTTCAGCAACACCTCATCATGTGCAGACTTTTTTCCAGCTGAAGAAAGTTTCCCAGGGGGGTCATGAGTTTCAATATCTGAGAGCTCCTCAATATATCTTTTAGTTGGCTTTCTAATTCTCTTAGCGATGCCTTGTTCAGCCAGGATAATTCCTTGTGGTTCATCATTATCTGCTTGTACTCTTTTTAGCCTCTTGGAGGATCCCTGTTGGTCCTCACTCTGATAGTAAGAGCTAGATGGTGAATCTCTCTCGTTTCCTGGATCCAATGCTTGGTCCCTAACCAAAGAAGTAGCTTCACGCTCAACCTTAGGCGTTCCTTCAATGGCTGGTATCTCTTGTTTGACATCCTTGCCAATAATTTTATAATCTTTAACTACACAACCTGAACTTGGAACATCGCAGGAATTGGTCAATCCCATTGTAATCCGTCTTTTGAGCCATAACTTGTCCTTGACAGTAGTTTGGCGCCCAAATGTGGCTCTAAATGCTTCCTGAAGTTCTCTGATTGTAAGATTATCCAGGCAGACTTCTCCTCTTAAAATGGAAAAATCAGGCACTGAACTAGTAACACCAGAAACAGATGGTCCTGTAGATGTGTCATTTACAGGTCTTGAGCAGGCATCAGCCTTTTCTTTTTCAGCACTGCCAGAGTCATTTAACATTGTTGATTTTGTAGTCTTGGTTGAAGCATTGTCCTGTTGAGCAATGCTATTATCCCATTGTTCTGTGTTCAATTTATCTGTCCGCTGATCATGAACAACTGTACACTTTGAGGGAAGATCAAGTGAATCATCTGATGGCTGTATGCTATCTTCCTGTGCAATGATATGCATCTCCTTAAAGTTGTATTAACTTGAATAAGTAGAATGACATACACTGTATGCGCAGGAAGGATTTGTAGATGGTTTAAGCTCTAAGGCAAATGTCTAATAACAACAGATGCCAAACCCCAAGCTAAAACGTTAAAAAGAAATGACTTGCAGATAACGGTGCACATTTCTAAACAAGTTTAGCACACTTTTCATAACTTATTAACCAAGAACGCTTAGATTAAAACTAGTAGCAGCAGTGTACTCACTTATCAGCCAAATGAAAAGAATTTATCTACATCAGTAGAAAGAACCTTTACAGGACTCTCTTCGACAGAGATCAATGTCTCATTCCCACGGCTTTGAATGACCTATCGTCAAGCAGAAATGTATTCATTATTTCTTAGGCAGGGAAACTTTTTGCTTATATTTCATTTCCACTAGCTTAATTTTGATCCATCCTTACATCTCTGTGTGTCAGTTTTTTATGATGTTCTAAAATCTCTTCTGTGATTTAGCAATTTCAGAATGGGGCAGTATATAATAGGGAAGTTTAAGCATGAATGAAGATGGCGCTGCTTGAGTAGGAAACAAAAACATAGATCTGACTAGATGACAAGGAACCTTAATGATAATTCCAAAGGTAGTTCTAACTAAATTTAATGTGGAGTATAAAGTAAGATTTATTGAAGCGACAGGCAATTGAACTCTGTACTGAGAATTTTACAGAACCAGATAGTCCATATCAAAACCATGTCAGATTTAGTCTGAAAATATTGAGCACGGATACTTGCAAACGTACTAAACCTATTATCTAGTAGCATAAACCTATTATGTGGTAGCAAAACTGAAAAGCCTAGGCTCATGGCAGATATTCATGATGCACGACAGATAAGCAATATACCTTTAAGTCAGCATTCAACTTTTGTGTCTGCACTTCAGTAATCTCTAATTTGGAAGACCCCGCTGCCCAAGTTTAGTAAACAGTGAGCATCTTAAATAGTCAAAGCAGTTGAATCAATACAGGAAACATGAAGTTTGTATGGCTACACTGTATTCCAATATCACAGATTTTCTAATGAAGTAAGATCACCCAAAAGGAAATGATATAGCAAAGTAATAATTCGAACAGAATAATGCTACTGACAGCACCTTCCAAGTCAGGCTTCTTCAGTAAAATGCAATCATTGGTAAAAAATTCCTCCACATGCCCTACATCTTCAATAGAAGGTAGATCAACCTTCTCATCATGAAGAAAATGTTCAAACTGCAAGACTTCGTCCTCCGTAGCAGGAACAAGTGTTCCATCACCTTCAACCTTTTTTTGAAAAAAAAAAGTGAATGTTTCTCAACGGACCAAAGTAAGCAATTGGAAACATCATGATGAGTTTTGCATCTTAAAACAACAGCCAATAAGGCATATAACTAAGAAAGTAATCTACCCGAACTAGCTGGTAAACCACAGGATCAGAACTGCCATTCTTTTCGAAGTCATTCTCTTCATTCTTATTCTCCAGAACATCTTGCGAACCACCCACTTCCATGGATCCGTACAAACTTCATCCAATGCCCTTACTAATCAAAGCATACCATGATGAAATTCTACAATAAGATGGAATCAATACAAAATTATAATTTATAGGAATAACAAGTCAACGAACAATTCAGCAATCCCTGAACAAATGAAGATAAATAGTGACACGGCACATGCAATGATTAATTCTGGTTGCACAAAGAGGAAAATTTGTCGTAAAATAAAAATGAGACAAACAAAAGGATTGGGTGATTATATACAGGCTATTGCCACATGAAAGAAAACATGGTTCTGATTTCATGTGCTCAGTTCAGCTCTTTGATCTTTGTTCATCAGTTTAATTATTAGTGATGTAGAATTGGGTGAAAGCGTGGTATAAACAATCAATTCTAGTTCGATGTAGATTCTATAGTCATAATCTTGCAACCAAATCAGAATGTAATTGACAATCAAGAGCAAAGTTTAGTATTATAATACCACCTTTGGTCCAATAAGCTCAACTATGTGTCACATTGAGAACCTAACTAACAACCAATCTGCATGCGATATGGCAACAGTCAAGTAAAATCTCATCCTCCCACTGAGTTTGGCTGCTCAAAATTAATCAAGCGTGCGTCATCAAAATGGTACACGAGACACTTTGTATTAGCATTAATATTTGCTCCGGTTAGTTCTTCCTATTTACTGAATTGGAACTTTGGAAGAGTAGTAATTGATACCAACATATGATTCCAAGATCAAGCAAAATATCTAGTTCTTCATATTTTATGACTGCTTGTGGTCACTAGCTAAAATCAAACTACATTTACCAATTCCCAAAATAATAGCTCCAGGATTAAGTAAAAACCCACTGTCTTTAGGAAACACTCAATTTCTTACATAAATAAAACTCCTCCCTAGAAATAACAAAAGGGATCACATCGAAAGGAGGCCTTCACAAATCTAAATTCATCCGAGTGATCACAGCAAGCATTACCCCCAAATAGCTCTTCCTACTGTTCAATTGACACTTCAACCGTGAAATCCATTCTCCATGAGTGTAAGAATACAACGATTGAGCAAAGAATCCACACAGTATTTAGTACATAGTTAATCTAGAGCTCGAGTTACGCAAACAGAGCCAAAATCCCACAAAAAAAAAACTACCGAACTACGCGCTGATCTAAACGATACGAGCAATCATACCAAATCGGCTTCAATTAGCACTACAAAAATGCTCGATTAAAGCTGGCAGAATACCAATTCCAGCCCACGATTATGCGGAGTCGAACTTTTTTTCACCTCACGCAAAGCTCATATCACGAACAAGGCTCCAAATCAAAACTAAACACTAATCCAACACTACAGGAAGCTCTGACACAATTATCCTCCCCCAAAGCTCTATTAACGTCACGCTGCACAAATTCGAGCGCGAAAATAGATCAATCAAGCAAAATCCCACGCGTTTGACTATACGGAGTTCAAATTGCCGCACACATCACCAAATCTAACAAACAAAATTGCAAAAAAAAAAATCATAGAAACGCAGCAATTGAGCGGATCCGAGTGATCTCACCGCGATCAGCAGCGGCTCGATCCGCGCAGCATTGCTCCGATCGCCCGGGCCGACCAATGGATGGATCAGATCGCGCGAGAGGGGGGTGAAATGGAGGAATCCTCAGTCCGCTCCTCGTGTGCTCTGATGCTCCGTCTTGTTGCGATCTAGTAGGAAGAAAGGGAGGAAAAGTTTTGGCTTCCTCGGCGTTGGAAGTAGGTGGTTTCGGAAAGGGGAGGGGAATTCGAGGGGTGGGATGGGCCGGGCGGCTGGGATCGAGTCCGGATGTGGATCCGACGGCCGAGGATGGAGTGGCCCGTGGGGATGGCGCAGCACGGGGAGAGAGGCTTCTCGAGCACACAAAGATTGGGAGGCATGCGAGCGAGCCTCTGACTTCCGCGAAAAGCGTGCTGCGGTACTCGTCTCTTCTTCTAACCTTGTGCTGTAGTATTGTTTTTCAGCTCATCCCTTTCTTCATTTCTGTTGTGCTGCTTTGTAGTTGTAAACGAATCTAAACACGATTAGAAAATAGTACTCCCTTCGTTTTTAAATACATGATGTTTAACCAAGTGTGCAGTCAAACTTATCTAACTTTGACTAATAATATATGAAAAACTATTTAGATTTATCATGAGTGAATAGTATTATTAGATTTGTCATAATAAATATTTTCATAATATAATAATTTTGTAATTTTTTACTAACAAAATCATATGAAAAGTAATGGTTAAAGTTATATAAATTTATTCGCATTAGCAATCAACGCATATTAAAAAGCGGAGAAGAAGAATAGTTGTTGACATGATAAAATAAGCGCATGTTTGCCTTGTTGTGGTCAAGATCAAGTAGTGTTTGGATTTGTAGGTGCTTACATTTATTAAACTAGTTCCATATGGAATTTGAGAGTGATCGCTTGACTGTTTGGTACCGTGTTCTTCTGAGAGGACTCCTTTTCTTTTTTTTAATTGCCGGCGATCACGGGTAACCTTAGGGAAGTACATGGAAGCAGCCTTAACTGGGCTTGCGGCCCAGCAAAAAACAAAGCCCGGGGAAGGAGTTGAGGTGCACCAACGAACTTAAGCCAGCGTCACGAGCCTGAAACGGGAGCGCCCGGCTGGGTGATCGATTTCTCGTTGGGATTACGACCCATCAGGGTTTTAGGTTAGCAGCAGACGAGGCGGAGCGTGTGAGGGACTGCGGGCCGTAGCCGGACAACGCGTGGCTCGGGCGAGAATTAGAGCGGCCGAGGCGAAATCGTGTAGCCAGGGCGGGGCGGAGTCGCCGCCGAGCCAGGCCGCCCACCTAACAGTTGCTCCACGTACTCCGCCCGTGCGGGCTCGCGGCTCATGTGGGTGCCGTCTCAAGCTTCGAGTATTGAGGCCTGGGTGGACATGCGACGTGCGGCCCTGGCTCGGCGCACGAGTAGAGTGGAGGCGTCTGCACTCTGCCCAGACGGACGATGGGTACGTGGGTGCCTGAGGCGCGGGTAATTATCGGCTTCGGTGCGGTGGCCTGGTGGAGTCACGGACCCATCCCGTGTGATAAGAGGCGGCCAGGTGGACCGGTGGAGTAGAGCTCACCCAACGGCAGGAGTTTTGAGCTTTTGCTTGCTTGACGGTGTCAAGAGACTCAAGATCGCGTTGGGCGGTGGACGCCCAGCCCACAAAGGATGGCGATGGGGATTCCCAGCCGACGACGAGAATGGAGGTGGGCGTGTCGAGGAGTTCGGTGTGGAAAACCTTGCAATTGCAAACCACACGAAGTTGGACTGCGTAGTCCTACTCCTACAGGACATGTAAGAACAACGCGTCAGATAAGATGCCTAATGTCAATTTGACCTTGACCGAAACTGTAAGCTCGCGTGGTAACGTTTTTCTGCGCTATCTGCTGAGGCCATTGCTGCGAGTGGCAACACCAAGACACAAGGATGCATGCGAGTCATTGTGGAGATGGAGCATTGTGTGATTCGACCAACGATCAAGATACGAATCATGGTGCGGACGTGCGGTGATGAATGATCGCGATTTCTTTGGTGGATTTGAGGGTTTATATTTTACATGCTGGTGTCGGTATTGGCCTGCACCATCATGAACTGCAGTTAGAAAAGCGCTTCATTTGGATATCTTACAAGGAAAGCAAGTGATTGTTCGTTGTACCCATCAAAGAAAGGGATGCCGGCCGGTGCCTTTCTTTCGTCCGGGAAACAGCTTTGGCGCCGCTTAACGGAAAGCTTCACTATTCATGAAATCTGTGAATGTCATGCCATGCATGCAGTGTCCCCTCGCACGCTCGCACTACGACGACCGTTCGTCACACTCGTATCGTATGGCTTGGCGGTGACGGTGATCGAGTAATACAATCTCAGATCCTTTTGGTATTTCAGGGCATTCTGTCAGTCTTGTTTAATTTTTGTCATCAGCTGATGAACTGCACCCTCTGCATGGGTGTCACTTGGCTGCTCCCCTCGCATCTCATCGCAGCACCGTCAGATCCTACGAATGTATCAATCAGGTCATCTGCTTTACCAGCACGCCGCGCGCGGCGCAGAACACTCCCGTACGTTCCCAACAAACTCCATCGTGGGGAGAAAAAACAATCCAAAACTCAAGTGCGGACAGTGTCATCCACCCCTATTTCCACCTGTGCGCGGCATTTTTCAAACCACCAGACACCTCCGCACGAACGCACTACGTATCAAGCCTTCCTTCTCCTCCCCGCGGTCGAGTCCACTCCATCACCCTCCCACCCGACTCCGCGGCCGTGCGCCACCATGTCTCCACATCACAGCGGCCGCCTCCCGCCGCCTCGTCTCAACCGGGAGCACCCGTCCTTCTCAGCTGCGCTCCTCAACGCCATCTACCAATCCCTCGACGGCGACGTCCGCACGCCCACTGACCCCCTCCGAGCGTCGGTATCCCAGGCAGAGAGGCCGCCGCCGCCTCCCAGACGTCATCGTCCTTCGCCCACCTTATCGCCGTCCGTTTCTTCTGTCCGGTCCCCGCGGCTGCAGAAGCCACCGCGGTCATGCCGCGTCCGGCCTGACCCGCAGCCCTCCATTCTCTTGCCCCCGCCGCCGCTACCGCAAGAGTCAACGTGGGACAGTGCAGAGAACAGGAGGAACAGGAGGAAGAAGACCAAGTCGGCGTCATTTGCGTGCCTTCTGAATGCTCTGCTTTGCAACAGGGAGTCGGCCGAGTCGGTCGAGCCGACGACAGCGCGAGCTCTCGCGGCAGTCACGGCAGAGCCAGAGTCGGCGACGTCGATCCTGTCGTCGCGCGCTTCTCCGCGCGAGTCTGCTGCGACGGGAGGGTTTCTGACTCCGGGGAGGCGGGCAGTGAGGTTCTCGCCGGTGGCGTTTGTGGTGGACGAGGAGCACGGCCGTGAAGCCGGGTCAGCAAGGCTGCGCGACGCGGACATGGAGGCGGCGGCGGCACAGGAATCGGCGGCGGAGGCGGAGAGGAGGGTGGAGGAGTTGCTGCGCGCGCTTGGCGTGGCGGAGGAGAAGGAGAGGGCCAAGGAGAGCAGCGAGTCCAGCTCTGACCTGTTCGAGCTCGAGAGCTTGACGGCGTTGGACGACACCGAGTTGCCGCGGCCGAGAGCTGCCGCCGGTGTTGGGTTGTACGACCGCAGCCGCGCGTTTTATGAGAAAGTTGTATAACGACCTGTGGTGGTTGGTGTGAGCTTAATGCAACGTTGTGCACTTTGTGCTTTGTCTAGATGGCAATGTTGGGAATGGCGCTGCAGATTTGGAATCACGCTCAAGCTCCCATTCCCAATGTGATGCATCACGCAAAATAATTAAGGATTAATTCTTTATTTGTCACTGAAAATCTGTAAGTTAGCCAGGTCCTTAAAATAACATCGTGAAACTGCTTCTCCCTTCATTATCTTCGGATCTCAAATTTCATCCCATTTTTACCACTCTCGTTAGTCTCATTAGGTCCAACCGTCATTAACTACTGAAAATTTGTCAAAATGAGTATCTTACCCTTCTCCTCCCTCCTCGCACTTTCTCTTCTTCTTCATGCCCCAACTTCCCTCTACCCATGTCGCCCACCCGACCTCCCGCCCATGCCACTCCTTCGCTCAGGCAGGCGTAACCGGCCTTCCCAAAGACCGCTCTCTGCTCTCCTTCCCTTCCCAAATCCTAATCGTAGATCCGTCCCCCCCCCCGCCCCGCCCACCAATCCAGCCATGACTTGCGCTCCCCCATGGCACCCTCGTCCTCGTCCTGCCGCTCACCGCGGCCACTGTTCTCACCGCCTCCACCTCAACGCCCTCCTGGGCACGCTCCTCCCCCGCCCTCCACCTCAATCTCTACACCACCGTCATCGACTCCTCCATGACGAAACCGATGCGCACCTCAACGCCCTCCCTGGCCCACTCCTTCGCCGTCGCTGCCTTGTGCCCGCCCTCCTCACCGCGCACCCCTCTACCCCACGCGACGCCGTCACAGACTTCATCCTCGCCAAGTCCCTCTGTCTCACCTCCGGCATCGACTCCGTGCTGCACCTCCTCCGGGGGCAGTCTATGCTCTCCCTCCAGTGCTACACTACCATCATCGACTCGTTCTACAAACAGCACCAGCCCCACCACGCCGAGGAGTTGTGGCGCCCCATGGTCTACGGCCATGGCATCACCCCGATGCCACCGCGAGGAGGCGGGCTTCCGACCGGACACCGTCTCCTACAAACAGTGCCTCTTACTTTCCCTGAGTAAAGAGACCCTATGTGTACCACAAAGAATGCACGTATTTACCCTAGTATGTTGCTGCTTGATAGATGTTTCATCACAAGCAAGTGATTGCATCCGTTAAATCCGAATGTTTATCAAAGAAAAATACTACTAATAGTTTAACTTCAAAACATTTTGATTTCATTTATGTGCCTGGAGAACTCTTGCAGTCCTTTTTTATGGGGGGTGGGGGGAGCACTTTCAAGCCATACTGATGCGACAATGGTTGTCTCGATCTTTCGATGAGAAGGATAATTCGATTTGGGTAAAGACGACTGTCACGATTCGGCTACCAATCTTACATGACCAATATGCCCAGCAATCGCTGAACCAACTCCGTGATTGTTATCAATCTTGGTAGAAGCATGATCGACCTAACCATGAAAGTCTATTCCTGCATGCAATCGAAGAACACGCAAGAACAAGATAATAAGCAATCTAAAATTACAAATAAGATTGAAATACTCAATAAGGTGGGATTCTGAAGCGGTATTATGGTTGGTCTAATCGACACAAGCCAATTTACGAAGTTATAATGTAGCTAACTTTTAACTAAAAAAAATCCAAATCCTAAAGCGTCGCACACATGAGAATATATGAGGGAGACAACCAGGGGGTGGACGCACACCCCTAGGGTTCCAAGGCCCATGGACCTAAGTGGAGGTGGCGCAGCACCCTTCTGTCTCAGGCTCAAAAACAATGTCGAATTGTTTTGGCGATTGCGGAGCGCACATAAGGAATTTGGAGGTAGGGCCAGATCAGTTGGAAATAAGACAAGATAAGCTTTCTATCAAGTACCCGTGGACCTCCAGACTCTGTCTGTGAAAGTTATGCATGTTTGAAGTCGGTGTTGTCTCCGGAGGCCGAATTGGATTCCAAAACGGGTCTAGCTCGAACTCTTTCTTGGCTTGGACAAAGGTGACTTGGGAACCTTCCTTGTATCATGATGTGGCATAGCGGTCGTATCCGGATGGTTGATGTCCTCATCACATGCATCTCAAAGGAATTTTTTAAATAATATTAATTTAAAAGATAATTACAAAAATAAATAGTCGAATTTTTTTTACAAATATAAGTGCATGTCGCTAATTGGAGTGGTGGTAGGCTCTTGTCGCCATTCCCATTGGCGACAGGAACCCTGTCGCCAATTGGAACAGTGGGAAGAGGTTCCTGTCGCCAATTGAACTGGCGACAGGAGCCTGTCACCGTTCCAAATGGCGACAGGGCTCCATATTTATTTATTTTTAATTTGTGTCTAGAGAATGTTGTCTAAAGATTAAGTGTATTTTACAAAGTTTTTTAGTAATACCTTCTAGTGTTCCACTTGCGCTTCCGCTGGATCTTCGTGTAGAAGTTTGCTGACGAGTCCGACATCTTCTTCCTCACAGTTGTGTGAACCGAGCTTTGGTGAAGTGTTGAGTGTGGTGGCATAGTATTATCCTACAGCTCTCTTCTCCTCCACTTCTCTTCGCCCTCCTTTTATGATGGGTTATTTCGGTCTGAAAAGGGGGCGTGAACGAGTGTGATCTTTTCGGTCTAAAAAGGTGGTGCGGCATAGTGTGGCCATGCCGGTCTGATAAGGTAGCGTCGTAGTGTGTTGTCATCTCAGTCTACAAAAGTTTCAATGTGTGGCGTGATGGGGTGCGATTTCTTTTGGCTTGAAAAGGGGGCATGGTGGATTGTGGTCTTTTCGGTCTAAAAAGGTAGTTTGGCATAGTGTGGTCTTGTCGGTCTGATAAGGTAGCGTCGTAGTGTGTTGTCAACTCGGTCTGCAAAAGTTGCAGCATGCAACGTGACAGGGTACGTCTTTTCAGCCTGAAAAGGGGACGTGACAGAGTGTGGTCTTTTCGGTTTGAAAATGTGGTGTGGCCTTGTCAGTCTGATAAGGTAGTGTCGCGGTGTGTTGTCATCTCGATCTACAAAAGCTGCAGAGTGTGGCGTGACAGGGTGAGTCTCTTTTGGCCTGAAAAGGGGGTGTGGCAGAGTGTGATCTTTTCGATCTGAAAATGTGGTTTTGGCAGAGTGTGGTGTCATCTCGGTCTATAAAAGTGGTAGTGTGGCGTGACCCGGTGCGGTCCTTAAGGTTCGGAACAAAGGGGTGTCGCGATGCTGACTCCCCCACGTGGTTACCTGTGCACACAAGAACAAACAATAGCGGAACACAACACTGCCATAATGTAAGTTGTATATAAATTTACATTTTACATGACATGACTGATATTTACAACAAGTATCTACTCGCGGGCCCTCTTGGGGCGTACCCCACGCATAGCTCCTGGCCTCGTTTGGGGCACCTACGGGCGCTGTTACGAGTAGGTCAAAGACTTAGGCGGCCAAGGCACCCTACCATGCGCGAGTAACCTGAGGGGGTGTCACGAGAGGATCTTACGTCAGCTGTGTCGCTTCGGGCACACCGTGCAGTTGTGAAGCCCCCACAAAGACCTGGCTGCTCTCGCCGCGTGAAGGTCCACCACCACCCAGGTCGAAATCGTAGTCCCTGGGCGTGACTCCTCGTGCGACACCTGCCCCTCCTCCCAAAGGGGTGCGTGAGATGTGAAACAGTAAGTTATGCATGTAAACATGGCGGACATACCGAGATAATACATTGAGCATGCATGTAAACAAAGACAGACATACCTAGGTGCACGAAGGTAGAGGACCCCTCTTCATACTTGTGCCGTGTGTACGGGTGGTACTCAGGACCTGCCAGAGGAAATTGTCGTTAATAACTACTGGAGTTTGAAATAAACAACCAGACATGAGTGTGTCATGCTGACATGTGAACTGTGCCAGGGACTTCCCAGCACGGTGCCACGAGGACCCGCCCACCTCGTCCAGGTGAGGAGCCATGGAGCGTGACACACTGTGGCTCGCTCCCTGTCCACGCACAGGTGGGTCCTCCACCTCCTTCGGCCTACGGCAGGACACCAGCTCGATGCCTTGCCTCGTCTTCTCGATGAACTAGTCCATGAGCCCTCTGATCTCCTATGATGTCATGCTGAAACGCTCCCTGAGCGTCATACGACGCACAGAGGTTGCCAACTCGTGCATCTCCCAATGTAGATCGACCTGTAAACGTAATTAACAAGTTAGGAACCGAAAACTTGCGATGGAATGCTAAGTCCGGTTGGGTGTGGTACGTGTCGGACGTCGCGGCCTCATGTCGTGATGGGTCATCCACGACCCTGAAGCAGTGAACCCTCGTCCGACTGGTGTACCACTCCATGTACTTGTTGTACGTCCCAGGGTCATAGAGAGCATCCTCCTGGACGACATCCTCTAAGGAGCGAAGCCACCCCTGAACACAAGGGAACATCTTGTATGTCCAAGAAGTCATAGCAGGGACTCCCTTCCTAGTATACCTGTAGAAGGCAAAATAATTGTTTCGTAGGTACGTAAGACAAATGGTACGATTGAAGTAAAACATGAACTTTTCCATGGACGTACGACACTACCTACTGCCCCCAGGGGCTGGGACCTCCTATCGCAAACCGAACTGACGCATCACCTAGTGCACGTGGCACTCCTCCACGAAGACGTCATGAACCAAGCACCTCCGCATGTACCAGTACGTGTGGTCTCGCGTGCAAAGGCTCGACAGGCCTCAGGGTTCACGCTCGTACACCTTGTTAGGAGTGTACGGTGTCTAGATGATGCGGTCATCCGTCAATTGATTGAACATCGCAACGTAGTTCGAGTAGGACGCATGCGTAGTGATCGGAGTGAAGGTGACCTGTCCAATGGAACAATAGAAACTTAGCACAAGAAATTAAATTACATTATGAAAAATAACAAATGTTCAGAAAACTTACCTGTCAGCGACACCACACCATACCCCAAGTCAACTGGTCCACATCGTCGTCCTCGGCGTATATGGCGACTGTGTATGCGCCCAGGTCTAGTTTTGGTCGTTCGATCTGGAAACGCTCAAAGGACCACAGCTGAAGAAGCAGCGAGCATCCAGAGAGGACGGAGCTATCCGGGACCCGGTGGGACGCGTCGCACAGTGCGTGGTACGTCGCACACAACACCTCTGGGCCCTAGGCATAGGGCTGGATATCTCCACCTCCTAGTCTGCCAACTGGCGTGCGTACCAGATGTAGTGCTTGTCAATGCTATCGCTGTGGGGCCCTAGGAACATCACCCACCCAAACATCCACAACAAGTAGACCTCGAAGTGCCTCCTCACCATGTGCTCAGGTGCGTCCTCTGCCATACGCTCTGGCTGCAAGAAGACAGATACACATCAGCAAGGTGCACAAACCAATTGATGCGGGAGGACAAGAGTTACGAAGACTTACGTAGAATTGGTAGATCCACTTCAGCGTCGGCCCGTGGGTACTTCTGAACTCCCTATAGCTGCTGTTGGGTGGCAGCACCCCCTGGAACCTCGCTAGGAACTCCGTGCGCCACGTGGTTGGGATGTCGTGCGCCGCCAGGGGGAAGCCCGCGCAGGGCAACCCGGTCAAGAAGGTCGCGTCCTAAAGCGTCGGCGCCATCTCCTCGAACGGGAGGTGAAACGTGTGCGTCTTCGACCTCCACCGATCAACCAGCATCATCATGAGACATCGGTTGTACGGAAAGCATCTAGACATACGACCACCGCCCGTATGGTCCTGGTCGTCCTCCCACGTCGCTTCAACCATCATCGCAAGTGGAAGGAGGCATGTCTCCCTCAAACCACGTCGAAAATATTAAGAACAAACGTTAGTACACCCAAAGTGGTCAGGCTGCAATTGAGTACATAAAGGTCGCAACTACACGTACCTCAGAACCCAACGTGGGTCCAACCTCCACGTCCTCATGGGTGTGTGTAGCCGCATCGCGCCAAGCTCAATCGTCGCCTCGCCCTCCTGGGGGAACATGGTACTAAGGCGGCTACGATGATGTGTGTCAATGATCGGGTCAAGCAACTCGTACGGCCACTGTACAATGTATTCTAGGTCCGCTATACCTGAAAATTAAGTGCATACATTGTAAAAACTACGAAACATATACAAAAAAAATAATAAGAAGCATCATACCTAATTAATTCAATTTAAACAGGTAACTTGCTATGTTCATTATTTAAAAAGTGTCTGTAGCATTTACGAAATATTTACCGTGTACAAATGGAAACAATAAATAAGTTCACAATATTTTAATTCACATCTACATATCCTATGATGCAGCAATGGGTGTCCCGATCTTTTGATGAGAACGATAACTCGATTTGATGGAGACGACTCTCACGATTCGGCTACCAATCGTATACGATCAATATGCCCGCAATCGCTGAACCAACTCCGTGATTGTTATTGACCTTGCTAGAAGCACGATCGACCTGACCACGAATGTCTATTCCTACATGCAATCGAAGAACAAGCAAGAACATAATAAATAAGCAATATGAAATTGTGAATAGAAAATAGTTTCATATTGATAAGTGGGGTTTCGAAGACAATGTCTTTGTTGATCTCGTTTTTTTGAACAAGAGGACAAAGTATAAAGTAGCAAAGCTAAACTTCAATCTAACAAAACTTGAATTCTAAAGTATCACACACATGAGAATATATGGGTATGAGGGTGGCGGCCAGGGAGGTGGGCGCACTCCCCTAGGGTTACAAGGCCCATGGTCCCAAGTGGAGGTGACGTAATACCCTTTTATCTCGGGCTCAGAAATAGTGCTAGCCTGTTTTGGCAATTGTGGCGTGTTCAAAAGGAATTTGGAGGAGAGGCTAAATCCATTGGAAAGAGGACGAGATAAGCTATCTATCAAGTACTTATAGACCTCTAACGGACTCTGTATGTGAAAGTTATGCTCATTTAAAGTCGGTGCTGTCTCCGAGGCCGAATTGGATTCCAGAACGTATCCAACTTGAACCATTTAGGTGTTGATGCATTCCTCCTTGTATAGCTGCACAAATATATATTTTTATTATTAGGTAGCTTTATATTCTCATTTAAAACAAATACAAGCTGAAGAAACAAATTCGCCTTTTGTTCAATCTTGAAAAGTATGGTCGTAAGCATTTATGGCATGGTCACATCATCCTCCCTTTCTTGAAAACAAAGCCATCCTTGGCTTTTGATAAGCTGAAAATAGGGTAAAAAGAAGCCAAGGTGTATGCATGATATATGTATATGTCATCTGTTTTAACGGTTCTTTGTTGTTGCACAATTAATGTTATAAAACAACAGTGAACATAAAAGCTTATGGTATTACCACCCCAAGAATAATCATATATGTTAATGAGCAAAACAAAATTTCTCACACAACAATTATTGCAACTAGTTTTGCAGATGTAAGTGAAGCATTTATGCTATTCAAATCTCTGATGTTATAAACTTGCAGTGGTAGCACATATGGGTAAATCTACAACTTTTGAAATCAAACAAAATTCATCCATATAATCATATTTCAATCGAGCAATAGCAAATTCATCTAGTAAGGATGAAAAGATTTGTAAGTTCTTCCATACTTCAACTTCATTATTCAGATTGTCAATACTTAATGGTACAATAAGAGATGAACACATAGTCATTGGATGATCACTAAATGTTTTTTCCTCTCATAATGAACAAGATTCGGCACACAAGAATTGTTGTTCAAAACAACAAGCTTCAATTCATCTATGTGATCACAAGTTATGCATATTCGATATACAAGAAATTGATTGTCTACACCATAATCTCCAATTAATTTAAAACTGTAGGTGAAGGTGCTAGATAGAGAATTTAGAGATGAAATTTTAGAAACTTTCTCCATGGCACATTCCAAACTAACGCGCTCATTAAGCATGATATAACACAATGCATCAGCAGGACATATTTTATCAAGTACTTTCTTATGTGTAATTACTTCGACATGTGCAAAATTATGTGAATGCAGACCAGCACATGGTTCGTTCAAGTCAACACAAGGAATATCAAAATATTGCACTACAATATGTATATACTCACAATGTTGCTCTATGTCTTGTTGTAGCATCAAATCAGTACATTTGTTGTTGTTGTCCTCATCCGATACTGTAGATACCTCAAACTTCTCCTCTAATGACATAAGATGCGCCAGATCATCGTTCATCTCTTCAAGTGTCTCAGTGATATCTGTAGATAGAATAGGAGTCAAAACAATGTCAGTATTTTTAGTTACCTTAGGTTGCACCTCGCTTGCAGGCGTGGGTGATGGAGGTACAAAACGACGTCGTAATTTCTTTTTCATTTCCTCCCATGTGTACATGTAGTGGTACTTTAGATTCGACCACCAATATTGAACATCACCGTTCAGCGCCGTTCTTGCCATGTCCATCTTCTCATGAGGATCAAGTTCATGTCTTTCAAAATAGTTATCCAACATAGTAACCCACAGTAAGTAGTCCAGCGACGTACTCTCAGCAGTGAGTGGAAAGATGTATGTCGGTAGTTGTTTTCCTTTGAGTTCAAATTTGTCCGCGATGTCATCGTAATCTACCAACTTCCTCAAACATGTCATTGTTAGTAGAAAACAAGGAAACAAATCACAAGTATATGTTCCTATGAACTACTAGGATCTAGAGGCTCAAAGTCGCTCACACTCAAGCTCATACAAAAGTTCTTACCAATTCTTACCAAGCAAACAGGTGGTGACTGACAACTAGTGTCGGTGTCAAACGCTCTCCAAAGATTGACAAAGCGATTGCAGACAACTGGTACCTGTGCAATGGTAGAAGGTGGAGCTAGGAAAGGCTTCAATATGGTAGTGAGGATTAGCAACAATCAAATCAGTAATGCAAGTTGAAAATTTATTCAAAGTACTAGTCAATGTTGTTAATCCTAGCCTAGAAAGAGTTAGCTAATCAAAGCCTAGGAAGAGAAATGTATGAACGCACATGCGAAGATCAATGTGACCTGATGTAACCAAAGAAAAATCTCACACCAAGTGTTAGGAGAGACGCTAGTCAACTACTCAAACTTCTGTGTAGGGGCACAAGATTGTTCACACGATGTAGAGCATAAAAACGAAATAACGTGCAATGTGAACAACCCTCTAGTTTAAGAAGTAAATAGCAGCTAGTCTTAAGAGATGAAAAGACAAAATTTTATCTGGCTTATATATGCTCTTTTGAAAGATTTCGACGAGATCTACAACTTTGCAGTTGAGGTGAACCCCAAATTTCGAAGGAAAGACTGAGAAACGGCAAAAACAGAAACTGAAAACTCGCGACACGAATTCGGGGCTGAAGATGGTCGATTTTGGGGATCTTGGAGGGTGACTAGCACAAGCTACTCGATTTTATTGGATGCGTCTCGTTGTTAGCTTTCCAACGAGGACATGAACACCCAAAATGGACACCGTATGCAAAAGCTATGCCTGTTTTACTGAAGGTGTCGCGGAAACGGAATCCTACTCGGACTCAAAACCGACTTGGGTTCAAATTTGAAACTGCTATATCTTTCAAACCCGCAGGGCCAAACTTGCTGATTTTTTGGGTGGAAGCTTGTGGCTATATGTAGAAGGTCTCCACCAATTTTCACCGATTTTGACGAAAGTTTGACGTGCTTTCCAATTTTTGGTAAGGTGGACACTGTTTTTTTGTCCTTCTGTTTTTGTCCTCTTTTGTTCTCTCTCTTGAACAACCGAAACCCTAATTCTTTCCTTTTTCCTTCTCTTGAAAACCCGAATTGGGTTAGGGTTCGGTTAGGATTTTCTAGTTACCGTGGCAACGAAATTCAGCGACGGCAGTAGCGTTTGGGTTGCCGCGATAGGGAGTGGTGGGGTGGTCGCGGCAGCCAAATGGAAGCGGCGGCAGGATGTGATCGTTTGCCACAACAAAGGCGATGTAGCGGCGACAGGCGATTTGGTGACCGCAGTAGGACCAACTGATGCAGTAACGAATTGGTGGTGACAGCAGGGCTCGGTGGCTGTCGCGGCAAAGTAAGAGGAAGCAGCGGCAGCAGAAGGCAATGGTGGCAAAGTGCCAGGGTTGCCACGGCAGCGCGATGCAACAACAGCAGATGGCTTTCGGATGTCGTGGCGGTAAGAACTAGGGTTGCCGCGACAGAAGCCAAGGGGCTACAACAGTGGATGCGGTGGCACGGCAGGGAAGATTGGGTGGGCACGGCAGCAAGATGATGAAGTGTAACATCCCAATTTTCAGGTCTTTTTGAAAACTTTAAAATTTTAAAATTAACCATTTGGTTTTTATTGAATTGATGAAGCTTAACTTGAAATTTAGAAAGAAAAAACAATTAAATTTAAATTAATCCAACTTAAATTAATTTAAAAGTTGGTTTATTTAAGTTTTCGGTTTTTATTTGAATTTAAAGTCAAAAATATTATTTTAAGTATTTTCTTGAATTTTAAAAGGGTTTTCCTTCTTGTCCGAAGTTAAAAATATTTTATTTACAAAATTAATGGCTAAAGTTAAGCTGAAAATATTTTTATTAAGTTTCATTTAGTTCAAGGAATTTCTGTGTATATTTCTTAATTTTTTGGAACCTATCTTCTATTTTCTATTTTTTTAGCTATTCTGGTTTTTCCTTAAATCGAAAATGCTTTTAAAATTCTCCTTTTCCTTTGGGCCAGATCCTTCCTCCGGTCTGTTTCTCTTCCTCGCTCTTGGCCCACCTCCAAATTCAAACCACCGTCTTGCTGCCACTGTGTCCCTTCCTCCTCTCACTGCGCTTGAGGCCCCGTCGGCAGTACCTTTGTTCCCCTTTCTTCCTCCCCGTTTTTCGCCTGCACCACGTCGTGTCCGCCATTGATGGCTGTCGGCTTAGGCTCCGTTGCATCCCACGAATCCATCGCCGTTTCTCCACGCGGAGACAATCATTTAATGCCCTGTTCTCCGCCGACCCCGTTCCTCCCATCACCTCCCCCTTTTTTTCCGCCCGGTTTTGCCGGAGCACGCAAGCTCTCTGTGAAATCCGCCGTCACTCCGCGCACGATTCTCTCACTCCGGACCTCCCCACGTCCTATAAAGAGGAGCACCGGGAGCGCAGTGAGGCCCTCTTCCGTTTCCCCCTTTCCCCCCTCTTTCTCTCGCTCTCCTTCGGCCGTGATTGGAGTTCTTTCGCCGCCAACCGTCAAGTGCACCGCTGCCTCTAGCGCCTTCGTCGGAGCTGCTCCGCTGTCCTCCTCTGCACCACCAGGATGCAAGGCCTTCGCGTACCTCGCGCTCACCTCCCCGACCTCTGGAGCCTCTCGGAGCACCGCTGCCGCCACCGACGTCCCCTTGGCGCCGCGTTGTCAAAACCATGCGCATTGTGATCCTCTCGACTCCCTCTAGCCGCCGATGGCCTCACCGCCGGCCGCCGCTCCGCCGCTTCATTGGCGAGCCCTAGGCCGAAAGACGCGCCACTCGGTGCCCACACGTGGCCACCACCGTGGCGCCACGTCACGGCCACGCCACCCCTGTTGCCTACGTGGCTGCCCCGTTAGCATGCCCGCGGGGCACTCCCATCCTAAACCCAATTCCAAAGCCCTGTAGACCAAGTCCACCATACATCTACTCATTGACAGTGGGCCCCACGTGTCAAAATTCGTTTCTTTTATTTGTTTCAGCCGATTTTCCCTTGCTGACGTCAGCAGACGCAATAAGCCGATTTTCCTTTACAAAACTAATTCCAGAAATCAGGAAAATCCCCCTTTTATCATTTTATGTGATTTCAAAACTTTTGGAGGCCATATCTTCTTCATTCGAACTCCGATTCGAGTGATTCAAATTTCTAAATTCGTCTAAATTCATTATCTTTCTGTTAGTACTTATTTGTTAATTATTTGGATTTTATTTATAATTGTTTTATTTATTTGGCTTTGTTCACACGTATAGATTCTAGCATTTCAGAAGACTACGCGGACCTGACGATCGAAGCATCTCAACTCTTCAACGAAGGCAAGTCGTAGGCCTTTGATCATGTTGAACCCAATGTATAAAAGTATATTGTTTGATATAAACATGCATGGCTAGTTGTATAAAAATGGTTTCGGGGATAGTTAATTACCTAATTGCCATTATGCCTCCTTGATAAATTGAGAATGACATGTACCCTTGAATAACATAATTCCTTGGACACCTTAGGATGGTTAATTATTAGTTGGATATTATTGTACTACCAACTTGGGACGTTTTATGCTTAGCCATGCTTAGTCGCGATGGATTCATGCTCACATACTCAAAGAATGATTAAACTTGACTTAATCAATGATGGAATTGTGGCGGAGCCACTGTTGATAAAATTTGTTGTGCCATGGCAAGGGTTGCCATTTGGCCGGGTTGAACAAAAATAATTTGTGCTCGGGCGAGTGGGCGGTGGCAAAAGGTGGGTGCGGGAAGCACATTTGGAATGAGAAAGTCTCGCCTGAGCAACCACTAAGGACTTAACTTTGTGCGCCATTGATCTGGACCATATCGTGCAACCACAAGTCTATTTATGGGGTGGACCGGGCCAACTAATTAGTAATACTTTGAGTCGGTTCTGTTTGGGTTGATAAGTGGCGCAAGAGGGGGCCGGGTTGGCGAATCCTTAGCGAGCAGAACCGAGTCAAAACAGAGCTTTGTAAAAGCCTTGTGATAATCACTTAGTCACACGCATTCGGAAGCGTGAAATGTCTGACATTATAATATGATTATCTCTTGTGGGTCAAGCTGTACAACCTCTGTAGAGTGTAAAATTATTCAAATAGCCGTGCCCCCGGTTATGGACAATGCCTAGTGATTTTACACGAGGGGTAGATTTTCATAAAAATGCTGGAATGGTTTGGTTGGGAAGTGAACATGGCGTTCATTAGTTGCTTCAAAGAAACTTATTTACTTATATATTAATCTTCTAAATTATGCTTTTCAATCTAATTACTGTATTTACCGTCAATACTACTTTCTGCAAAAAAATAGCCATAAAGCTATCCTCGTTAAGCTTTGTATGAATACTATTTGCATACATTTCCCTACGACTTGCTGAGTATTTTATGTACTCACGGCTATATGTGTGGATATCATGGGGATATACCCGTGATCTTAGAATGATGAGACAATTGGCAATGGCGTTGAGGGTTTGTGGAATCACCCGTTTTCGGCAAGGTTCAGCTACTGTTAGGCCTTTGGTGGTCTGACCGGCCATGGGCGGATCGGGCCAAGCCATGCCTCGGCCATTTTTGGAATGTGCATGGCGGTCGACCCGGCAGAGTGGCGGTCGGCCAGCCATCTTGATGAGCGGTTGGACCGGCCTTTTTAGGATCTTTGGTTTTTTGAGCTGGGCCAAAAATAGATGGTGTAGGCAAGAAAGAGGTTACTACTGCACTTGGTCTCATAATTTTTTGAGCTTCCAATAAAAAGTTTTATTCGATTGAAAATTCCAGAAAACTCTCGGGTTTCCAGCATGGAAATTTGGCTAAGTCCCAAGTGGGAGGTCAGACCGGCCTTTTGTTGGCGGTCAAACCGGCCAGTGGGCGGTCAGACTGGCCAATGGGTTTCTAGTGGTTTCTTGCCTCCATCTACCTTGCTGTGACATGTGGGAATACATCTAGGATCATCTTGATCATCAATCTCCCACGAGCAAGTTTTGGATCAAGTTTTTCGCTTTTGCCCGATTTTGTAACCACCTTCATTCAAATGGAAAAAGGTCAGGACTTTGACATAGATCTGGACGATCGTTGCTTGCAATAGGTTCTTGATATCCTTAGGAAGGTGTGTCTCAAGTTTGGTCAAGTTTCATCGTGTAGATCAAAAGTTAGATCGATTTTCGTTTTGGATTTCAGGCTGTCGCACTATTTCTGGTCAGGGCCGGTCAGTCCGATTTTACAACGCCGGTAAGACCGACCTCCGGTCTGACCGCTCATTTGCCGCCGGTCTGACCGCTCCACCAGATCATTTAGAGCCTTTTGTGTTTTGCCTTGGGGGTTTTGTTTTGGGTTCAACACAAGTCCTCTGCAGTACTTGAATGTTGATCTTCATAGCTTCTATAGCTATTGGAGTGATATTGATGTTGGATCTGATCAAGGAACGAATTCACCTTTTGTTCAATCTTGAAAACTATGGTCGTATGCGTTTGTGGCATGGTCACATCACCCTATGTACCATATCTGGATTTGTTAAAGAATTTTGTGAGGTGTTTAACTATTTTCCTAGTTTTAAAAGTTATTCCGACATTAATAGAATATTTAACATGCACAAATGGAAAACAAAATTAAGTTGGGTTTATTTTGATTAAGCTCTGCTCTACACACCTTGTTTAGTTGGGATTATTTTGATTACGCTATGCTCTACACACCTTGTTTAGTTGTTCTATAATTTTTATAGATTTTTTATAGGTATTCTGCTACTTTCCTTGTTTGGAAAGTGTCTCCAGCATTTACAAAATTTTACTGTGTATAAATGGAAATAAAAAATATGTTCACAATATTTTAATTCCGCTATACACACCCTATGTACCTAATCTGGATTTCTTAGAGAATTTTTAGAGATGTTTTGCTATTTTTCTAGTTCTAAAAGTATTTCGGCATTAACAGAATATTTGACGTGCACAAATGGAAACATATATTAAGTTGGGATTAACATACCATATATAGCTACTCTACAATTTTTACAGATTTTCAATAGGTATCTTTTTATTTGTAGAGGTGTCCTCGTATTTTCTTGATTTAAAATGTATTTTCAGCAGCATTAGCAAAATTATCTATTGATGTGTTATACACAACTAAAATGACGTACTACATCAAACAACAATACCTCAAATATTATTTAATACATTGAATTCTATGTCACTATTTTCATTTGCTAACCTACAAGATTTCGAATTTATGTACAAAGTTGCAAAAACATTTACCTGCTAAATGAGCGACCAGATCTGCTGCTTCGTCTGCTCCGCTATGAACCGATAGGGCTTCGCTAGGTCTTTTTTACCCTCTCCTCCCCTCTTTTCTCTTTTTTTCCAAAATTACAATGACATTTCCCCCTATTTTAGGGGTTTATATAGCCATTGCCTAGTAGCTAGTTGAACTGGTGACAGACAGTTCGACCGGCGGCATGCAGTAAATAGGTGTCTGTCGCCACTCCAATTGTTGATATACATCTATATTTGTATTTTTTTGACTATTAATTTTTTAACTATCTTTTAGATTAACATTATTTAAAAAAAAATCCATCTCAAAGAACACAGGCCATTTCGCTGGGGCATGCACCGAACTATTTGGGCTATTTAGCCGAAAAAATTATGGCATTCACCGAACTGTTATGGCTAGTTGGCGAGTAATAAAAACCCAACAAAAGATGCACCAGGACATGGAGTCCCACGGCCCAATACTCCAACGAGTCCACGATGCCCACACAAGCCATCATCTCACGGTCCCAGCCCGCTTCCCGTTCACTACTCGCTGCCCGCCGGGCCGTGTCGTAGAGTACTACAATTCTTTTCCCACCACGAATCGAACCAAACCGGGGGGCGTATCCAGTGCACATAGGCTTAACCATGCACATATGCACATAGGTAATGAGGGCTGTCCGACCCGAAACGGATGGCTGAGATCGACGCCCCCGCGCGCACCTCTCCAGCCCCATCCCACTTTGCGATTCGCCCCGCGGTCCTTCTTCTCCATTCGCCTAAGCCAAGCACCTCCTCCAAATGGCGACTCGCGCGTTCCCCCATGCCTAGGGTTCGTCGTTCGCCGCCGCCCTCCTGCGCCACGCCGCCCCTCCCCTCCAATCCGCCCCCTCCCTCCCCATTGCAACTCCCCCATTGCCCTCCAGACAGGAGCTAGGGTTAGGGAGAGCCGCCGCCAGGTGTCGCCCGTGGCCGCCTCTGCCTTTGCGACTCCTCCTCCATCTGCGTCGGGATCGCGCACCGCACCACCGTCCTCCATCGGCACAATGAGCCCCCTCCGACAACGGCTTCCATTGAAACTCCTCTGCGACTCCTCCTCCATCTGCGCCACCCCTCAACGACTCTCCTCCATGTGACTCTCCGCTAGCGTCATCTTCAGAGGATTGGCTACCCCCTATGAGGATTTTGCGAGCAATCTTCCACCGCCTGCCGATTTGCAGTCTATGACTTCGACTTCACTACTACAGAGGATGTACCAAAGAGCAGGATATTCGATATCTTGTGGTATTGCTCTGTGTTTTTTTGTATATTCCATGATTACTTCACAGTAAGGTTGCTTACTAATGAGATGTGCTGCGCCTGAATTGAAAGGTCCCCAGATAGTGCAAAGATAAGGAGCAAGATGCTGTACGCGAGCTCGAACAAGCAGATTCAAGAGGGAGCTCGACGGCTCGACGGCATTCAGGTGGAACTATAGGCTGCTGATGCTAGTGAAGTCAGTCTTGATGTGTTCAAAGATGGAACTGCAGGCATATGACCATGCCTTTCATGATCATGCAATATGGACTTTCCTATTGTGGATTTTGTGTGTCACTATAAATTTGGTGGTGTGAGACTGCTTGATGAATTTGTGGGTTTGTTGCTTTGTAAAAAAGATCTTCATGGGTCCCCTCCAGAAAACCATGAAAATTGGTTCTATCATATAATTTGTTGTAATTTTGATTTACATGATGGTGATGTGTTAACTGGCAAAATTAAGAATGTGAATAAAAATTGAGTGTTTGCCTTGGCCTAGTGCATTTTGTGTCTCATTCTGTGTACATTATGTATGATAATTTGAAGCATGGAAGGTTGTAGAAATTGTCTTTTTTTCCCTTTTGATTTGAGCCTGCTTCGCAAGAGCATTTGTATGTCTGTCAGGTCAGATCACTCTAGTCTTTGTACTTGGAGACATTTGATGGTAGTCAAAAATCATGTATGAGCCAGTCCTGGCCCTCAGATGTACAACTGATGGTAGCCAAGCAGAAACACTTGTGGCTTGCCTGTCTGATGTGCAAGATTGATATTTTTCACATTCAAACACCCATTCTGGAGAATTCTGATTCTGGAGAAGAAATAGTTCGCATTTCAGTGATGATCTTTGTTTTTCATTGTGTCTAGCAGTTGACAGTACTACACCCTCAGCTCCTATATCTTGCAGTAATTTATATAAGGTCGTTAGTTTCTGTGATAACTAGTCATACTTTACATAACATCTGTTGCCTTTGATCAACGATCAACTAATTTTAGTGTACGTATATGTGTGTGTATATATATATATATATATATATATACACACACACACACGCTAGTTTAATAAGGTTTTCAGTTCAGACATAGACAGTGGTACCAGTTCCTATATGTTAATTGAAAATTTGAATTGAACCACCTGTACTATCAGTTTCTGGTAAATAAGATAATGTAAAAGAATATTTTTTGTGGCATGATCTCTAGTAAAAATGACAGAAATTAGCCTAGTTACTAACTAGCAAGCCTGTGAACTATTGGCAATATGATATTGAAAATCACATTAAATGCAACACCATTAGGATGTACATGTGCTGTGCAAACCCGAGAGCCTGCTCCAATTCAATGCAACAGGCACAACCAGATTACTAATTAGATTATCAGTACAGCCAAAAGAGACTCTGCTAATTTGCAGTAGCAAGTAGGTTTGTGCCTACAATGCCTAATTTCAACAGAAGACGATGAATTGGCGACGAAATCATATGGATACAATCCATGTATCCAGATTTATTCCAAACAAGCGTGCGAAACACGTGCTTAAACAATGAAAACCGTGAAACAAATCCAGTCACAATATCTGAAAGCATCCATACAAATTTCACAGGACCTATCCACACATTAGCCAAATGAAAACTCTGATTCAAATAGTGGGTGAATTCTGATATGAAAACATTCAACAAGGTGCCAATAGCTTCTTGATGTTGGCTAAGTGATTGAATACATTTGAAGAACAGAATATATTTCAAGTTTCTATTGCTACACAGCCTGAAAAATTACATGAAAAAAAATGACAATCATTCGCATCTGTTGCTATACAAGCACTGAATTTCTTGGGGCCTTGATCATTTGAGCTTAGGGTAGCCAATCCTCTGAAGATGACGCCGTGAGAGTCATTTGGGGGTGGCGCTTGAGATGGAGGAGTCGCAGAGGAGGTTCAATGGAAGCCGTTGTCGGAGGGGGCTCGTCGTGCCGATGGAGGACGGTGGTGCGGTGTGCGACCTCGACGTAGATGGAGGAGGAGTCGCAGAGGCGGAGGCAGCCACGAGCGACGCATGGTGGTGGCTCTCCCTAACCCTAGCTCCTGTCTGGAGGGCGATAGAGGAGTTGCGATGGGGGAGGAAGGGGGCGGATTGGAGGGAAGGGGCGGCGGTGAACCCTAGGCATAGGAACGCGCGAGTCGCCGCTGGAGGATGGGGGAGGGGGGGCGAATGGAGGAGAAGGACCGCGCGGGGGGAGGTGGTGAATTGTAAAGCGGGACGGGCTGGAGAGGTACGCGCGGGGGCGTCGATCCCGGCCGTCCGTTTCGGATCGGACAGCATATGTGCGTGGTTAGGTCATGTGCACTGGATACGCCCCACCAAACCGAGCCCCAAGCTCGCATCGCCCAGCAAAACCCCACGCACACAAACCAAACCCTCCCGCTGGTTAATGCGATTCCGGCGACGATCCGCCCAGCACCCACCTCCGGTCTAGGGTTCCGGCGGCCACCGGAAGACCATGGCCGGCGGCGGAGGCCGCCCCTCCGACAGGGCGCGCGCCACGGCGGTGCAGTCCACGATACAGTCCATCAAGGAGGTCGTCGGCGGCCACTCCGACGCCGACATCTACGCCGCCCTGCGGGAGTCCAACATGGACCCCAACGAGACCGCGCAGAAGCTGCTCAACCAAGGTCTTCGCCTCACCTCTCATCTGATCGGTCCGGCCTCGTAGGGCCTCGAAACTTAGGGTTTTGGGAAGCGCTCTGCACTGGGCTAGCACGTTGTAATGCCGGCAATTCGTAGTTTGGTGGCTTGCTTTGGTTCCATTCGGTGATTAAGGTTTTGGAATTAAGGGGGTTAGGAGGCAGGAGCGGTTTTTGCTTGTAGGGTTTAGTTTGGTGCGACCAGTGATCTGTCTTCTGTTTGGTAGTGCGTTTGATTTAGAGAGTATGCTCATTTGCTTAGTTTCAGGCCATGAGATATAAGAGGCATCCGAATGTATAATGTAAGGGAACAGGATGAGTGATCTGACCATTTTTGTCACAAAATTCGGACTTGGACTAGCGGTCTGGCTGGAAAAAACTTAATTTCAGGCCTATATTGCTCTGGTTTAGCTACCCACTCAGATTGGACCGATCTGAGTCTAACCTGGTTGAATCAGTCGGTGTTTTACAATGAACTGGCTTAATAAACTGTCTTGAACCTAGCTCATCTACAAAATTGCTATAATTTTTGCATTTGCTCATGTGAGTATTTGAGTGCTTAACCTCGCTCACTCTCATCCTTTCTTAGAAAGGGAAGGAAGCTTCTCGTGTGCGACTGGGGAAACTCACGCACCTATTGTATTGATCAATGGCCTATTTATAGGCAGTACAAAGTGGTGCGGGGTATGGCTGTTAGCGAACAGATTCCAGCTCTCAACGTCTCTCCCTCAATGGCACGCGCGAGCCTTCAGGTGCACCGATTCTACCAGCTGCCAACGCTCGCCTGCTTATCCACCTCACATGCATGCACGCTCGCTCACACCCGCACTGCGTCTAGCATGGATCTCAGTGGGTTTTCTCTCATACTTGTACACGGCGCATGGCCATACCAAGCGCCGCTTTGTACTGCCTATAAATAGGCCATTGATTGATACACTAGGTGCGTGACTTTTCCCCAATCGCATGGTATCAGAGCCATCCGGCTCCTAGAACATCACTATACTTTCTCCCTCTCTCCCCCCTTTCTTGTTCATCATGCATGATACAAAGAGTGCAGCCGCCTCCGCCATCGCTTATGCTCTGGCCGATGGCTTCACTTCCGGCTCCACCTCGTCTCCCCCGGCACCGGCGATGGCTTCCTCACCATCTGCGACTCCATCCATTGCCCAGGCCATGCACACCGTCAACATCAATGCACTGGTCCCTTAAACACTCGATGTGAAGGCCGGTAACTACACCAAGTGGAGGAACCTGATGCTCATTGCACTCGGCAGGTTCAACCTTTGCCGTAATGTCGATGGCACCGAGCCCCAGCACGACGACACCACCTAGATCAAAGTGGATCTCACTGTCCTTGGGTGGATCTATGCCTCCATTTTTGAAGAGCTCCTCGACATAGTTATGTCGTCCAACAAGATACTTTGTGGCGCTGAGCAAGTGGAGCGACTCTTCGGGACAACAAAATGAGCCGTGTGTCCACCTCGCAGCTGACTTCAGCGCCCTAGTACAAGGTGACCTTTCTGCTTCTGCTTATTGTCATCGCCCCCAAGATACTTGCAGATGCCCTTGTCGATTGCTATCAGCCCATCTCCGAAAATGCGCTCGTCCTCCAGCTGATCTGCGGGCTCAGTCTGAAGCTCATGACACTCAAGACCATCCTCCCCATGCAGCAGCCATTCCCTACCTTCATGCACTTCGCGGTGTGTCGCCGAGGAGACGTCCGGGCTACCATCGCCGAGACATTGCTGCGCCGCGCGCCATCTTCGCCGCCAGGTTAACCCGTGGCCAATGACAATAGCGGCGATCGCAACAGCCGCGGCGATCGTGGTGACCGCGACAACAACAACAACACCGGCGAGCGCAGCAACAACGACGGTAATGGCTCCAACAAGGACCGTCGTCCACAAGTCACAATGTATTATTTGGTAAGGAAAATAAGTGAATGACAATGAACCGGAAAAGGGAAGTCGAACGTGTCGATCGAGCCGGCATGTGAACCTGCGATGCCACACATGAACTAAAGAAAGAAGTGGTGTGGCGCGCGCCAGAGAAGGGATACAAATCACTAGAGCTATTGAACCTCATAATTTCTGTCTTGGTTTGTAGATCCATTTCGGAGATGGGTTGATCGCAGCCGGCAAGGGCGTTGCAAGTGCCTTGAGGCGATGACAATAAGCAGAAGCAGAAAGATCACCTTGCACTAGGGCGCTGAAGTCAGCTGCGAGGTGGACGGCACGGCTCATTTTGTTGTCCTGAAAGATCTGCTCCAACTAGCTCTAGGGGCCACAGGTGGTGCTGTTGGACGACATAACTATGTTGAGGAGCTCTTCAGAAATGGTGGCATAGATCCACCCAAGGACAGTGAGATCCACTTTGATCTAGGAGGTGTCGTCGTGCTGGGGCTCGGTGCCATCGGCATGACGACAAAGGCTGAACCTGCCGAGTGCAATGAGCATCAGGTTCCTCCGCTTGGTGTAGTTACCGGCCTGCACATCGAATGTTTAAGGGACCAGTGCATTGATGTTGACGGTGTGCATGGCCTGGGCGATGGATGGAGTTGCAGATGGTGAGGAAGCCATCGCCGGTGCCAGGGAAGATGAGGTGGAGCCGGAGGTGAAGCCATCGGCCAGAGCATGAGCGGTGGCGGATGCACTCTTTGTATCACACATGATGAACAAGAAAGGGAGGAGGGAGGGAGAAAGCAAAGTGATGTTCTAGGAGCCGGATGGCTTTGATACCATGCGATTGGGGAAAACTCACGCACCGATTGTATCGATCAATGGCCTATTTATAGGCAGTACAAAGTGGCTCTGGGTATGGCCATGCGCCGTGTACAAGTATGAGAGAAAACCCACTGAGATCCATGTTAGACGCAGTACTGGTGTGAGCGAGCGTGCATGCACGCGAGGTGGGCATGCAGGCGAGCGTTGGTAGCTGGTAGAATCGGTGCACCTGAAGACTTGCGCGTGCTGTTGAGGGAGAGACGTTGAGAGCTGGAATCTGTTCGCTGACAGTGCTCATTTGCTAACTCAATATTTTCTCTTTGAGATGCGAAAACCTGAAAGCTTATAAGCATGCTGTTTTGTTATAACTTTACAGTATAGCATCTTTAGTAGTAGAAGTGTACAAACCATGAGATTTACTGCCTTATAACATGAAGGAACACACACGTATGTGACACTGTTAGTTGTCCACATTCTATGTGCATTTAAAAAACCTGTAGTCTGAGTGTCCGACTGGTGATCCATTTGTCTTAGTTGTGAGCGAATGCGCTGAAAGCTTATTTAGATCGATGACCAGTCCACTTTTGATAGCTATGCCATCTCAGTTGCAAGTGATTATTATATATTATCTTAGATACATCTTGTAGGAAACAAAACTAAAGATATGATCCAAAGTTCAAAAGTCGTCTTTATTTAATATTACAGGTAACTAACTAAATATATAATATGTTGGTTTGTATTATATTGAGCTATATTGTTCGTGGTGGTAATTCTTCTCATGTTTGCACATGCAGACCCATTTCATGAAGTTAAAAGAAAAAGAGACAAGAAAAGAGAGGTACATACACCTTCATACATTTTTAGGTGCTATGATTCCCATGGGAAATTCAGTATGGATGATACTTTTCTTACATCTTTGATGACACTGGTTATCCACATGCGTTTGTACCTGGGAGCATTATCTATCCTTCTGGATTTGGTTACCATCGTATTATACAAACTAAAGTTTTAGTGGGTCTGTCTTATTGTTTAAACAACATTTGTTGTAACTTTCTATTTATGTCAACATGATGATTCTATTAGACTATAGTACTTCTCTTCATTTTCATCGCCACCCTTTTCTTTCTATATATGCTGGTTTTAGTGCTTGAATTTGCACGTTATTTTGCTTAAGTAGTTAAGTCTTATCATTCACTCAAGCAATGTGTTACTGTTTCAGATTGCAGGCCAGAAGAGCTTCGCTGATACAAAGGAATTAGTTGTGCAGGCTGCTGCACCATGGGCAAAGTCCCAGACCCACTGGATCCAAAATGATCAAAGAAGAGTTCATAATAGAAATCAGTCATCTGGTAACATATGTAAATTTTCAGCATTTGTACTTTATAGATAATACAATATGTAAATAGGGGGAGATAATATTGAGTTTTTGACAGTTACCCTAGCTCCAATCAGCACCACAACGAACCGCTAGCCACCCATATCTCAGTTGCCAACTAATGTAAACCTTTATATTCCATCACGATGAAACAGTCAATTGTGAATTTGAGGTCCAGTCTCTGTGAAACCAACGATTAGTACACATTTCTTAAACTTTCACATATTATGAAATATCAAAATTTTGCCTTTATGTTCTTTAGATATGATCACTTTTGATTTACTCCAAAATATGAAAGCACCAGTTATTTTTTAACATTCCATTTATTTATTAATTTTCATCAATAGTTAGTCGTTAGTCATCTTTGCATGTGTCATTTGGTATTATCAGTGTCAATATGATTGTCTTGTATGGTTAACTTACATCTAATCGACAAGAGGATGACTAGATGCAGGTCTTAGCCAGGAATTTCGCATTGTGAGGGACAACAGACTTCAGCAAGGTGCAGTGGACCACAGACAAGAACCAGGGCGCAAGATTTTTGCAAATGTGAAGGTGCCTCATCAGAGGTGAGCATTTTCTTCTATCTGACAAAATTTCCCCTTCTTTATCCTGGTTACTATTCCTCAATCTTGTTTTACTGTTATCTACTTATCTTTGTCACTGACACACTTGGACCTTAGTGTGGTGTGCACTGTGCACTTCTGCATTTATGCTTGTGGTTTGATTCAATAAATTAAAAACAGGCTCAGGGACTCAAATCATATGAATTGATTCCAATGTAGAATAAAATTTAGATTTTTTTAAAAGGAATTCATTAGAATACTAAAAAAATAAAACTGCTTTTAAAAATTGTTTTTTCCCTGATGAGTACTGTTATTAATGCACAAGTTTCTACAAGATAAGACCAGTAAGATCAAAATTCCAATGTAGAATTAAATATTGTGGGAGAATCTATTATGCTTATCGAATGTTGTAGCTGTAGTTTCTGGCATCCAAATCTGTAAGCAAAGAACCATATATGTTATTATGCTATTAAATCTCTTCATTTTCTTCCCCACCAGACAGCCAGCAAAGCTACCAGTGCCCATCTTCCATTTTGTCCTTCCTTGTTAGTTACAGTTGAAAATTTGATGTCATAATTAACATGTACAAAAATTAATTGCCACACAAAATCGATAATGAAAACATCTAAGGGACCCTGCTCATGTTGAATATTACTGTCATTGTGCGTTTATTAGCAATTATGATTTAGCCTAGTCATGCTGTTTAGTTATCAAGCTTTAAAGGGCAAGCTTTCTTTAGGGCCTGTTTTGTTGAGGAGGATTTGGCCCATCCTATAGGATTTTAACTGGGCTGGCCCGGGATACTTTTCTCGATCCATGGAGTCGTTTGGGTTGGACAGGATGTGAAATCAAATATGGCCCAAGTGGCCCAATCCGGTGGTGGCCTAATTTTTATTTCCCTCCCTAGAGGGCAAGAGGACCATGATAGGTTGTGATTGTTATGGAGCTTGATTTGTCTGAAATTGATTCTCCTATAAGTAACCAGTTTTTTTTTCATTGTCACAAGTTGAGCTATTTGTATCACACTATCACTGTGTTATTCTTGCTTCCCTATTTACGATAATTTCCAGTGGGATCATACTTATTTTTTTATAGATACTTGACAAAACATGCAATTACATATTTACATAGGCTTATGTTTTGAACTTTTGATCTTGCATTATTAGTTATTTCGAAGGCCGTAAAATATTGAAATATTATAATCAATGATGCCAATGCTCTATTGCTCTGTCCTGTGCAGCAGCCTTAATCTTCTATCTGGTGTTGTATGTACCTTTTGTGCTTATTTTTTCCCCTTCTCTAGGGAGGCTTCAGTTCAGTCTGATCAAGGGCACATTCTTGAAGGTGCAAAGAACAACTCCAGTTCTGAAGTCCCTCAGGCAAAGGGAGAGGTCCAGGGTAACCCTGAGAGGCATACAAAACCATATTTGAAGGACTCCATGAACAGGCGGCACTTTTCAAATTATGATACTGTTGATGTCCCATATCTAAATTCCAAAGCAGCTGTAACCGTTGAAACAATTCAGCATCAAGTCAGGGGTGTCACAAGACAGCCTTCTCGTAAGTCGGTTTCACAGTTGCATGTATCAAGTAGTTATTCTCATGCAATTATTCAAAGGGGAGATTTTACTTCAACAGGACCATCTGGTCATCATTCAACTTATATGTCTAAAAACATTCAATCCAACCAGAGACCTGCATCAGGTACTGCATTTCGTGGCAGGTCTATTGGCAGTTTGTCTTTTGTTGCCCAAAACATTAACATATCTCACCGCGGAGTTGCTAGCAACCTGAAAGGTAAATGTCACAAAAAGTCATATTTATTTTGTAAATCGTGACATTGATAACATTTTGTTTGTAGATTTTATAAATCAGAACATTTTTGTGCTTTTCTTATTGTTTCTTTTTTTTTGGGTTCATTTGTTTGTTCCTTTTGGGGGTAGGGGGTGTGTCGCCAATGATACCATCTATTTATGTTTGGTGGATGTAAGTGTTTCATGAGTAATGGTGGTTGTTTGTTTACTTGACCATGAATAGGCATGTTTATTGTGTACATTGAAGAAAAAAAAGCTTGTGTATATGCTGGGGGATTGTTGTGCTGCTACTAATAATAGCGTGGATAAAATGAAAGAACAAATTCTGGTTTGTACGTTATCTCTTTTAAGCACATTTTACTAGGAGTTAACTTTGCAATTTTCTGGCAGTCATTGGGGTGAATAGTAGATAATGCTAGTGTAAGAAACAAGGCAACTTACTGGTGTGACTCGGTAAACCTGTTGTGGACTGTTCTGTTTTGCATGTTCTCGTGGCGACTATCATATGAACTATAAAACCATACCTATAATGATATGTCATTTTGTGGTATTGCATATTGATAATACATGTGTTCCATGTCGCTTCAGCCATCCAGCCGAATAAGGAGTGGAAGCCAAAAGTGATAAAGAATCCTTCCTCCATAGATGTTGATGACAATGGAACAAATCTGGAGTCTCCATCAGCTAGCAAAATGGGAAGTGCTAATGTGGCAGATAGCTTATCTGACAAAATTTCACATGCTAACATACATGGGAAGGAACATGTCATTATCCCGGAACATCTTTGTGTGCCAGATTATGAACATGCAAGATTGAAGTTTGGCAGTTTCACTACTGGGCTTGATTCAGACCATGAGCAAAGAGCAGCTTCTCCGGAATCTGAAAACTCAGACCAGTTAGGTGAACCTTTCTACAAATTTAATCTGAAAACTCAGACCAGTTAGGTGAACCTTTCTACAAATTCAATCGTCACTTAGCTACCACTGCTAATATGCTCTGCTTTACATGTTTCACTGTATAATATTTTACTACATCTTAGGGGTTACTTCGTTGAATCTGTAATTCTTACTCAAGGGTGGTGTTTTGTCTTCTGTTTTGTTTGGAACATGTCCTTGGGTATCGATCTTTCACCAAAATGGTTATGCAACCAACTGATTTAGTCATTTAACCTGTGCTTCTCACTTCTCAGGCCTCAGAATGACAGTAGAGCTGACATGTACATATGCAACTGTTATTTGTTGTATGATTAAGTTTACTACTTTCACGTTTATTTTGTTAAAAATAATTTTCCAGACATTTATTTTTGACAGCGTAATATCATGCGCGTGGCCAGTAAGACATGTTTAGCTTTGTGAAGATGACATTTTCTGATTACGGTTCTATTTGTTTCATGTAGGGTACCTGACTCAGGGCATCTGGTTATTGGTGTGGATTTGGTGGATGCTGAGCATGATGAGATGGATGAGCAAGCCAGATCATCTCAGCATGATCAATCTACATCAACTGCAGAAATTTCCATACCACCATCTGATGATGGTGAGCATATGAATGCCCATGAATTTGGGAATGATGATGGGCTTGGGTTAGTTCGGAGTGGTACTCCACTTATGGTTGCACCAGATGAACGAAATATTCAGAACACCTCAAGTTTGCCAACCTTTTCTGTAAGTGCCACCAGATGCTCATATGTGCTTTTTTGTCTTATGTCAAGTCACTGTAAACATTTTTTTTTTGTTTCACAAGTTTCTATTGATTATTTGGTGAGGTGATTTGCTTTCTTGAATGAATATGGAAAACTCTTTTTTCTTCAGGCATATGGTCCTAAAGAGCCTCAAGTGAATAATGATGTGCCGTTGTATGGACTAGTGGAACCGAATGTACATCCACAAGTATTAGCTTCCTCATCTCAGGTAATGTATCTCAGTGCTTAAACTTTAGTTGAAAATTACTTTGTTTGCATCATCCATCTAATCCATAAGAAATGTTAAACTTGCACTAATGACGGTATTCTTGTCTGTAACCAGTCATATCCTTCAGAAAATCCTGAAGCAAATAATGTTGGGCAGGTCTTCAGAGTACCGGAGCATAATGTCCATTCACAAGTACTTCATTCTACATCTGAGGTAGCATTGCTTCATTGCTTGTTGTCTTGTGCCACAAACTGGTTAACCAACCACAGTTTATTCCCCAGCACACTCTTTTCCATGGCCTTTTGTTTTGGTGTTTCATTTGTATTTTGTTACGTGTTCAAAGATGAGTCATTGCCACATCAACAGATAGACTCATCATGTTGCTGTTCTATATTTCTGATCATTTACATGTAATTTTTCTAAAGTTATATTTTTTTCAAAGACACTCAACTTAATCAAAATGCGTAGCATATTTATTCTGCCTAGTTTCTACTTTATGGTAAGTGACATTACATGAAGTTTGACATATTGTACCCTTTATTTGTTGTGCTTGTGCAGGCTCTGAGTTCACAACTTACTAGTGGCAGTCCAGCTGAAATCTCGTTGCAGCAGCAGCTTTCTCAACCACATCCAGCTGCCCAGTCATACCCTCCAGTTCATGTGCAGCACTTTCCAAATTTCATGCCATATCATCGCCCTGTCTACTCTCCAGTTTATGTCCCACCAATGGCCATGCCTAACTATTCAACAAATGTTGCTTATCCACATCCGTCAAATGGAAATAACTACCTTCAAATGCCGGGAGGAAGCTCACATTTAACTGCTGGAGGCATGAAGTATGGACCATCACAGTATAACTCCATCCCAGTTGGTAATCCTTCTGGTTATGGAAATTACACTCACCCAGCTGGTTTTACTATTAGTTCTCCTGGGGTTATTGGTGGCACAGTTGGTCTTGATGATGTTAATAGTATGAACTACAAAGACAATAACGTCTATGCCTCAGCTCAACAGGTATATTTTACAGGTTCTATCTTTATAGACTAGCTATGGCTAAAATTTTATCGTTCTCTCTTTTGGGAGCTCATGTTTTATTATCAACGATTTGCTTATTAGTGGTCCTCTTAATATTTCTGTCAAGCTCATATATAAAACCAATTTTGCTAGTGCTTTAAATGCTTGCTTCTTAAGATTATTGACAATTGGTAGCAGTTTTAACTGCTTACTGGGTTCTTTTAATTTTAGTTAATGAGCAGGCTATCACTAAATTGCTTCCGCAGTCTACTCATTGATTCATAGTTTGGGTATCTTCCACAGGTAGAGACATCTGATACGTGGATTCAAACTCCCAGAGAGATACCAGCTCTGCAGTCCTCTCCATATTACAACTTGACCGGGCAAGCAACACCTGGTGCTTACCTGGCAAATCCAGGAAATGCATCTTTCGGTGCAACTGCACAAACATCTCATGCACAATTCCCAGGTTTGTACCATCCGCAGCAGCCTCCATCTATTGTGAGTCCCCAGCATGTGGTACATCAGCAGGTCCCATCAGCCGTTGGTGCAAACGTGGGGATTGGTGTGGCTGCACCAGGACCCCAAGTTGGGGCCTTCCAGCAACTGCAGATCGGTCATCAAAATTGGAGGGGCAACTTCTGAACTTAGTTCCCTAATTAGGGTAAAAAACTTATCTTATGAAATCTGTTCTGATAATCTCCATTTGACAGGAAGTATTCTCTTTAATGCAGTTCTTTCTGATAATATAACTGAACTTATGTAATTTTGCTAGCTTTTCTTTTCGTCCAGCCAAACTTAGTTTTCCATCTGAAGTCTAACTGGTATCTTGGGCTAACTACTTTTTGAGCAAGGGGAGGGAGGGATGTATTTCTTTTTCTTTTTCTTTTTCTTAGTATGTTTCGATGTGATCAATTACTGGCATAATTGGATTGGCTTTGGCTGCATTTTAATACTGAAGCATGCAACTATGTAGTAAGCCAAGCTGATCTGAGATGTTTACCAGTCGAATCGTGATCTCTTGTTAATTGTTCGTAGCTTGAATGATTCAATTGTTTACCTAAATCACCTGTGATCTGTGGAGGGGCCTGTATCTTACTTTGCTGGTGACTTTGAATTGTTTCCTACCGCAATAGCATATGCCATTAGCTTTGTTTAGATCCATAAGTTTTGTACTATCTGTAAACCATTATTAATTTTTTTAATAAGCTGAAAGGAACCCATTGGTATTAGTTACTCGTTCAGTCGTTCTATTACTTTCCTTGAAAGTAACATTCACTGCTTTGGTTCCGCTGTGAACAATTGGAGAGAAGTAATTAAGCACTGAGGTCGAGTGAATGTCTAGATCTCCATATTCAGAAGCGGGAACTTCTTTGTTTTTGCTAGAGGAAACCTGAAGCACAATACAATTACCGAGTTAGCCTTTCTTGTGTGATGGTGTAACATCCCAAAGTTCTGTTAAAATTAATAAAATATTATTTTATTGGATTTTCTGAAATATAAAAGAGTTTTATTGTTTTTCTCTCTAAAAGTCCTTTAAAATAAAAAGTCAAAAATAAAATTTATTGTGTTTATGAGATTTTCTTGGATTTAAAGTTAAAAAGGAAAACTTAATTAATTTCTTGGATATTCGGATTTTAAAAGGCGTATTTAAAAGGCTTTTTCGTCTTTCAAAAATTAAAAATAGTTACATGCAAAAATAAAAGCCAACTTTAAGTTAGAAGTAATTTTGATTATTTCAAAGTTTTCAAAATAAAAATCACCATGATTTTTCCTAATTTGTTAAAGCTTAATTTGAAATTTCGGAAATAAAAATAATTTAAACTTGAGTAAAATAAACTCCAATTAAATAAAAATTGTTTTATTCTATTTCCAGAGTCTTTTGAAGCTTTAAAAATAAAAATAATCATTTGAATTTTATTCGATTTAATTTAAAGCTTAAAATTGAATTTTGAAGGAAAAATATTTTAAATGGCCAAAATAAACTTAAAAAAAATAAATCCAAAACCATTTTATTTAGTCTATTCAAGTTCCAAAGTATTTTATAAAATTTTCTATTTCTTTTCTTTTCTCTCTCCTCCCTTTTCTTTTCCTATTCTTCTTCTCCTGTTCCTTCTTCTTCCCGTTGGCGACTTGGAGCGCCGTGGGTGCCATTTTCTTCCCTCTCGTTGGCAGCCTATGCCCTGGCCTCCCTGCCACCCCCTTGACCGGCTCTGCACGCTGTCCTCACCTGCCCTCTCCTCCCCATGCTGCCGCGCCCCATGCCCTGCGTGCCCTAGTCGCCCATGCGTTGCATGCCACCAGCCATGTCTTGCTCTCCCTCCCCCATGTCGACCCCCTGACCCCCCATTCTCGGCTATAAAGCCGCGGCACCTCCTCCTCTTCTCCCTCTTCCCCTCCCCTCCCCTCCCTTGGAGCTTGCTCAAACCGAGCTCCTCTTTCTTCTTCCTTGCCGGCCAGAGCACCGCCGCCTCCAATCTCCACCTCCGGTCGTCCTGTGCCCTCCCGAGCGTGTTACCCCGCGCCTTGGCACCTCATCTCCCTTTCCCCTACCTCCACCCATCTCCTTGCTCGCCAGAGAGCCTGGCAAATGCGAGCTCTCTCCCAGCCATGGCATGGCCGATGCGCCTCCTCGACCCTTCCCGTCCGCGATCCCGGCTTACATTTCCACTTTGCTGATCCTCATGCTCAAGACAAGACTTCGCCATGTCACCGAAAGCACCCTTCTTCGCCGCCACCGCCTCCGACCGTCCTAGTCACTGCTGCCACCACCCATCTCCTCCTCGAAATCTCGGCATTCCATTTTGACCATCGCCATTGCACACTGGCCGATCTTGCTGCCTCCCATCGCCTCCCTCCTGTCGTCGCTTTTGCTCGGGAGGAAGAAGCACCCCCCCTTTCTTTTCTTTTTGTAACTCTACGACTTTGGGGGCCACATGAATACACCTCCGCCCTCCTCTCTCTTTCCAACTCTCTCACCTCCATGTGGGGCCCTTTGTCATACTCCCATCCATTGCCCTTTTTCTCTCTTGCTCTCACTTGCATGTGGGCCAAGTCATCCTCTCTTGTATTGCTTTGTTCTGTTAAACAAAAATCAGCAATATGATTCACTGGTATCTTATCCCTTCTTCTTTCTTTGCCTCGAGCCACTTCCATGAGGACCCCACCATGTCATACCTTCATTCCTCTCATTTCCTCTCTCTTGGTCTCACCTCCAAGTGGGCCCATGTGGACATATGCAATTGCTTGCATGGAAAATTAGAAAAACATATTCCAGAAGATTCTATTCCCTTTTTGAGTTCTATCATTTCATGTGATTTTCTAACTCCCGGATTTTCGTTCTCTTTCATACGAAGTCCGATTCCGCCGATTCTTGTTCCTAAACTCATCTATAGGCGGTATCTTCCTTTTGGTATTTATTTTATGATGTTTGGATTTTATTTGGATTTGTTATATTTATTTGGCTCGTTTCACGTATAGATTACGACGACTTCGGAAAACCAGATTTAGACACTTCTCTGTATTTCAACGCCGTTTAAGAACAACAACTAAACAAGTAAGACATGTTATATCCTTTGATCATATTTGAATTCCAATATTTTAAATTATTTAATTCTGTTTTAATTATTATTGCATGCTTATTTAAATTCAAGTAATTTAAATCCCTGTTTTAAGTTTTATAGTTAATCCCAATTCCATTAACAGCCAATTATTGTCAACATGAGGAGTAAGGAAGATCTTTCCAAAGGTGAAATATAATCTGGAGATAGAAATAGGAAATTGTGGATTATTAGAGATAGATGATTATTGGATATCATATTATCAGAAATTGGATTATAGGGTTACTTAATCATTGGATTGATGGAGGTTGAATTATTAGAATATATAATTGTGGGAGTTGGATTATAGAAAATATGATTGTTGAATATTGGATTGAAGAAATGCATTATTATTGGCTTATTAGAATGTCTTGTTGGATATCGGAGTATACCTTATTGGATTATAGAAATAAATGATTGGTGGATGTTGGATTTAGAATAAATCTTGGTTGGATTATAGAAGTATATATTTCTTTGGATTATTAGAATATATCATTCTTGAATTTATATATGATGAATTATTAGAAATATATTATTATTGAAGAGCGGATTATTGGAGATTGGATTATAGAAGTAATTGTCGATGTTGAATTCTAGGATTATATAATTATTAGAGGTTGGATTCTAGGATTACATGATTATTGTGGTTGGATTATATAAATGAATCGTGTGGGATTATAGAAATAATTTTGGTTGGATTCTAGAGAATTGATGAAATGGTGGAGTTAAACTGAATAAAAGTGTTGGATGATCTATAATTGTTAATATTGGATTATAGAAATAGATAATTATTAGTTATCGGATTCTAGTAGTAGATAATCGTTGATATTGGATTAATAAAGATTGGTTGATAGATAGAGACTATCGTTAAATCTTGAATTGTTGATATTGGATTCTAGAAAATAGATTATTTTTGGATATTGGATTGTCGAAAGTTAGATTATAGAAGTGTATCTTTAATGGATTATAGAAATAGATTATTGATGAATACCGATTAATGGATGATGGATTATAGAAATAGATTGTGTTAGATGTTGGATTCTTGAATATTGGATTACAAAATTATTATTAGATTGGTTTGATGGATGATGAAATATTAGAAAAAGAATATTTTTGGATTTTTGGATTATGATTCTAATATGGATGGTTGAATTACTGATCTCATAATTGACAATTCTTAAACATTGAATCTCTCACATCTTGTCGCTCTAGATAAAACTCTGGTTAATACAATAGTATTAACACAATGCTTTTGTTTAAAAGACTTTACGCTTAGTCAAAGCTTAGACCAAAAATCTTAATTTGGGGAAATTTACAGCCAAAAGTTCAAATGTTGTCTAAAATGGTATCCATGACATCGGTTTGTCATGAAAGTTTATAAATGCTTTGAAAAACTGAAATGAAATGAAAATTGGTTTGGACTTGGGCGAAATGAGTGTTTGGATGGGTGTATGTTCATGCACGGGATCGATTCATTTCTATGATCGAGGCCCATGTGTTTTATTGGAAAGTCGTCCAAGTCAATTAATGACCGGTCTTCGAGCCGCATCTTGCTAAGCCACATCGTACTATCACATGCCCTGAATGGGCAGGATCTGGCTAACTAATTTGCAACGTTTCACCGTGGTCGTGCCATCCGGTTGCGTGGGTGTCTTTTATGATCTACCTTTATGTATTCCCACCTGACGCAAGAGGGGGCCTAAACCCGGCGGGTTTCTATTCAAAGAGGGTGAAACCTTAGCAAAGCGGGACTACGGTGGGATGACATATTGTAAAGGCCTTGTCACGTGCTCTAGACTGCTTATCTAATGTAGTGAGCGGTGGTATCGACGAATGCCAAACAAACTAGGGTCGTGTCATGTGGGTAAAGCTGTACACCTCTGCAGAGTGTAAAACTATTCGAATAGCCGTGTCCCTGGTCATAGACATGCTAGCAAAGTCACTCCAAGTTAGATTTTGGTTTTGATTTCAAAATACTTTATCAAATGGATTTGGATTTCTATCCAAATGGGATTTGGGTGGGTAGCCTTGTGATAGGAGGGTATTCTTTACCACTTGTTGATGAATGTTATTTGACTATAAAACTTGAGAATTTTAGAAAATGAATTTTAGTTATAAAATAACTGCTTTAGAACTTAGTACAAGTATTTGGAAAGAAACACTGTTTTACGCAAAACAGCCGTATAAGCCTTCTTTTAATATATCCCTGCATGCATTATAATTCTGTTATTGGGTGTAACTTGCAGAGTACATTCATTTGTACTCACTCTTGCTTAATAAAATATTATTTAGAAAAGAAGAACTTCATATACTGAACATCTCGACGATTAGACCGCTACCTCAGTCGATTGTCTGTGACAGATTAGCTGGGCTCTACTTCTTCTTGTTTCGTCTTCCGTTGTGTTTTGTATTGTTGGCTCATAAGCCTTTCTGGTAATTAACTCTGATATTTATTATTAAATCTTTGCGATTATGATTGTGGTATCATGTTTGTTTACTGTGTGAGCTAGTCACTGATCATGGGATTAGTTTAGAAATACACAGAGGATTTGGGGTGTTAATCTTGAGTCCTTACAGATGGGCGGTGTGTTACTCTGTGGTGATTGGATTAATCAGCCGATTATGGTGAAGCACTCAGAGAGGGTGGCTCTGTTGTTAGTTCCTCTTCTTTTGTTAGACATTTGTATTGTTCTTGGTATCCTGTAGTATCATTTTTGTTGGGTTGTTCTGTTCTTTTGTCGGAAACTCAGATGGTAGTGCCTGGGCTCTGCTGGTAGGCCGGGAGCTTCCTTGCCGGTTCAGGTGATTACCCGGTTCAGTAATTAGCTGGAATGGCCTGGAAGGAAACATGCTAGTCTACCTAGCAAATTTTGTCTCACTGTAAATTAAAATTTTCCAAGGATTATCTGTGTGAGTTTTTTTTTCAAGTAAAGAATGTTTCTAGAGTCGTATGCTGTGAGTCTGAGGAAAACACAAGTTTGGGTTTTCCTACACCAGTGTCTTCTGGTACAGTAGCAGAGGTCACTGATGTACTCCTCTTCCAACATCTCATTTCGTGGCTACTGCCCTTTCATAGAGAAAGGAAGCCTACCTAGACGTAATTGGATTGTATCATGAAAGCTAACAGAGCATCTAACCTTTAGGTAAAAATAGCAAGTGCTGGGGAGAATAATGCTACTTTTGGAAGCCTAGCACGCCTGGAGCCCTCATCCGCTCAACCGAAGTGGATAGTATGATCTCCGACAATCATCGCTTTTTGGCTGCTCCGCTGGTCCAGGAATGCCCAGTTTGGTGTAATATATTGCAGGGGTTCTCCGTTACGAGAGAACAAGTTGGTGTAATATATTGCAGGGGTTCTCCGTTACGAGAGAACAAGTTGTGTCGAATGGGCAGCGGGTACTGCACGGAATACACTCAATACTTTTTTTGGGTATGGGGACAGGAGGCCTCTCGTAGGCATGTACTCCAGCTTGAGAGGCCGAAAGATGCATAATGCTTGGGCCATTGACGTTGCGTTGCGAGGTGGCGATTTTTGTCATTTTGAGGCGCCCTAAGACGGCCCTGTCAGGTTAAGTGATAACCCCACGAAAAAAATAAGCTTCCTTTTTCATACGGTAGCCGGGTCGTAGGATGCACATACACTCGTCCACTCAGGTTTGGTTTTTTCATACCATATGCTATCGTTAGTCGGCTAGCTCGTCGCAGCAGGTAAACACCACGAAAAGCATAGTTCGGTATAATCGAAATGCACGATTGCAGGTTGCTTTATTTCCACGAAATACGACGTGTCAAAGCAATGATGCCCCAGTTGTAGCTACAGAAAGTAGGCACTCATCATAATTTTACATCATGCTACTAGCAGTTCATATATGAGACATATGTGTTGGTACTCGGTGCTAGCTAGGATTAGACGTCTTGTAGTTCATATATGGGACATGTATGGTACACGGTACTAACTACTGCAACAATATGCAAAGCTCTTCTAAAAAGTGTTGTTACAACAGTAAACCACGAATGACCATTGTTGTCTACTACCTTAAAACAGCTAATCCAAACTAACACTGTTATAGCCAAAACTAGGGGTGAATATCGAGTTAGGTAGTCGTTTTATTGAGTTTTTCTTAAAATTGACACAGATTGATTTAATATTATTTTATTTATAGTTTGGAAGTATTTTTAGAACCGAACTAACGAGCTGAGCCGAGACAGAGTAAAGTTCAATTTCATTTGGAATTGACTCATTTTAATGTTTAACCAAATAATGAGTCTAATTGGAGCAATTTTGAATCGAGCTAACGAGGCCTACTAACAAGTTTTTTTTTCACCCCTAGCCAAAACTGTAGAGCCTTATGCGTGCCCATAAAACATTTTTTATTTTTTTTAATAAACGTTACTATAGATAGCAACCCCCGTTATAAATTCCAATGCATGAACAGTGTTTTGCGAGGAGATGAACAGTAATTTGTAGTAAAAATACTGCAGGAAAGTACGATTTACACTTAGCAAAACACTGTAGCAAAATGTATTGCTTGGTCTGAACTTTTAATTTTCAATCGAACTGCCTACACTTTCCAAATTATTACGGGGGAGCTACCCATTCATCGAAGCAGCGGGCCCCTTCCCAGCTGCATTGGATGCCGCCCACAACAAACCAACGGTGACCTCAGGGGTGGGCCATGGCCTGACGTTACCAATTGGAAATTTTACCATGGTGTTTAGTGCCATATTTCCCCTTCTTTAATCACCCTGAGGTGGCATGATAACCATAATGCTGCATGCTACGGGTACAGGGGCTTTACAGTACATTCTCAGTTTTTCACGCAGTGGGATTGTGAGGAGCTGGTTTTACCTTAAAATAGCAGAAAAATGATTGCGGGGACTAGTCTAAAGTTCGAATAACAGTGCGAGTGGATATAAGTAATTTAAATTTGAATCCATGGTATATTTTATTCTACAAAATATGTGAGATGATGGTGAATTAAAGTGTTTTCTTCGCCAAGTGGTTTGAATATATGCTGTCGGAGCACACATTCATATGGTGTATCAGTAAAGTATATTGCGAGCACGTTTCTTTAGGAGAAAAGTATACTAACTTGCGAAAAGCCGTCACGCTACTACCGTGCCATGCGCATCAAGTCACATTGTTATTAATTTGTCAGTTACTTTCTTCTAGAGTAAACAATTATTTGTTACAGATAATCAATTTAACCATGCACTGTTGTAACAATGTTAGCATCTATGATCAGTCCTCATAAATAACAATAGCAAATTCATAGATCTAGAATCTAGGTATAAATTGGTCCCCCTCTATTAATAAAATCATAAAACCACTATCCTCTAAAAACAACAAAACAACTCATGTAGGCTGGAATTGCAAACTTGGAACTTTGCGTCGGGGAAGCCAAACTATTTGCATTTTTTATTACTATTTTTTCTTCTTGCCCCCACTTGCCGTAATGGCGCACCAGATGTAGACATAACAAAAATGCAACAAAATTAGGGCTGTGGGGGGGCTCCTTGGAAGAAGGGGATAAAATAACAACCCATGTGGGAATGATGCAGTCGAGGGGGCCAGAGGAGGAAGGGACGGCGGGGAGGAGGCAGGCGCTGTGACTCTGTGAGCAGCTTTGCGGGCCGGAGGCACCGAGGGAGGCGCGTGGGAGCCATGCTTCTCCCCTCTTCGTCTTCCTCTTACGCTTCCAAAGGTTTCCATCTCCAACTCCTAGACTAGCTAGTAGCCTTCTTGTTTCGACCTCCATCATGGATAAGTCCTTGGACTGCTCTGGTAATCTTGCTTTCTTGGAGCTTATTTCTTCTCGCATGTGTTCTTGGTCTTCTAAGTAGTCTTGTTAGATGTTTCTGTACTTAAAACATGAATCTTTTAGGATTTTAGTGGTTTTTGGAGCATCTTGCATGATGCGGAGGCGTCTGTGTATGCGGATTCGGTTGCATGTCCTTTTGCACAAGAACTGATGGTATGAGGGTGGTTGACTAGGTCTTGCGGACTTGTAACGCTGCTATTGGATGTACTTTAGGATTGTGGTGGAGCCGTGGAGGATCTCTCCCATAGTGTTTAACTCGATGGCATGGCATGGAATGGTGGTTTCTTGTCTTCCTTCTCGTATACTAGTCGGGTGCTGTTCTTGACTTGTCTTCTGCTCCTTGTCAATATGCATGTTCTTGGGAATTGGGATTATACCATCATCATTTATACTTTTGTTAGTGCTTGGTGGTAACTTTCCTAGTGCTATATAGGGGGACTTCTTTGCTACATGTTCTCTGGACCATAACTGATGACTGATGGTATACTCTTGACTAAAAATTAAGGTAGTCCTCGCGTTCATTTCTAGGATTAGCCTCCTGACCTCTACCATTTCCTCCTGGTTAGTCTTCTTGTTTATTTCTCTGTTTAGGTTGTGTGGTATTAAACTATGGATATGTTTTGCTTGAGTTGCATTTCCTCCTATTGTTCATAGGATTTCTTCTTGTCAGACTTCAACTCTTTCCATATGTGTGTAAGTTCGTAGGCTAGTGATAGTCTTGCTTGGCTGAAGGGAGTTTTGATACGTTGATCTTTGCCTCAAAAACCTTAGCTAAGGTCTCTGGGCATGTAGAGCTGGGAAGAAACCTTCCTTAATAATTTGGAGATTGGAAAGTCTTCCTTACTGTTAGCTTCGACTACCATGGTAATTGTGCTAGATGCTGACTGAGCTTCCTTATTCCATGAAGTAGTTTCCCATTATGTTTTAGGAATTTGAATATAATATCAAAGAAATCTTTTGTGTTGTATGGAATCTCTGTGCCGGTAAGCCAAACTTTGGCCCTTTGCTCAGACTTTTTTGAGGGAAAACCCAGGATGCACATTTATGAACTTGGGGCATTTATTAAACAGTTCATTTCGTTGCACAGACATTTATCTATCATGCAGATTAGAGGAGTTAACTAGGGCTGGGTTTTTCAGTACAGATTAATTAATGTGAGTGTAGGAATTATTGGCTCATCCTCTTTGCTGAGCATGATTGTTAGTTTGTTATGGTGTTGGTGAAAATTCCATTAACAAGTAACAAAAGAATGATGATGTCCTCGAATCCGTGCAGTCAAACCATTCTCTCTAACTAGAATCTTGTTAACTTTGAAATGTTAAAAACACCACTTTTTTTACTAGAGGTAGTAGTAAGAAGCATGCTGTCTATTTGTTCTGCCTTTGCTGATTCACTAACCATATTGTAATAACTTTCAAGAAGCAGCTGCATGTGTGTTCCTGACACACTAGGTGGAAAGGACAAGATATTAACACAAAATTGTAAGGTCAATTTGGACCGTTACTCAGTTAGCATGAGAAACACCTAAGGAAGTGCTATACAGTTCGGTGGATATTATCTCTTTTGCTGTTTATCTGGTTTGGAAAGGATTATTACTATGTTATATCATGATTTCCTTTGGTAATTTAGCATTTTACAGTACTGTTTTCTTTCTTTCATCAGGTGACTCCTTCGGGAAAACGGTTGATGATCCTATGAGGTCAACTTTGACTTTTAATAATAAGCAATCTGTATTTGCAAGTCAAAACATTGACTATGGCCAGCCCATAGTAAGATCTCATGACAAACTCAAACTTTAGTTTTGACAACACTAATAAAGTCAATCAATCCTATTCTTTGCATGGGGCTGTGCGACTGATATTACGTTTCTGCATATTATTCAGGCTTGCATTTCATACCCATACAATGATTCTGGTTCAGGAGGAGTTTGGGCAGCCTATGGATCAAGCGCTGTGGTATGTCCTTATAACAAGTTGCTGTACTCTCTCAACTCTCAAGGTCTTTGAACTTCAATGCCGAGGGAACTTATAAACTTATAACAATGTTTATCAACATATATAATAATTTGGGGACACTACTAGTGTTCAATTCATGTTGAGTGGATTCTATTATTTATCTTCGAAGAGTCCATCTTGCCACGATCTAATGTATAGGCTTAAAATATGTTAGTATAGTTTGCCCATTTTCCATTTCAAGTAGACACCGCCTGGTTTTATCTTTACATAAGCATGCGTGAGTTATCAACTTATAATCTCGACAAAAGTTTCTTATCACTGTGAACACCAATGTAAGGTTTTGTTTGTAGCCAAGATACTAATGGCAATGGAATGCTAAAAAATGGCATTTAGGTGTGGGTCATTACTGAGGTTGGGAAAAATCCGAAAATGTGTAGTTCCTGGTATTAAACTGGTTGCATCTGCTTCTTCAATTTTCCAGTGATGGCTATATTCTAGTGGTCCAAGATGGGAATATATACCGAGTTATGGTCTGTATCACTGGTTTGAGCCAGAATTCACTTTCCCATGCATATACATGGTTTCATAAATCATGTTAGTATTTGGAACCATGAAAAGAATAAGTATCCATTCGTTCTCTTGGTTCATGTCGTAAGCCAGTCTAAACTAGTTGGTTATTGGCAGGGGTAATTTTAGGGTCAGAGTTGAAAACCCTAATTCAATGGAAGCCTATTGGCCCTACTTGGAAATGGTAGTGTGGTACCAGTGTGTAGGTAACTCCCAGGTCCAGTACTGTTTTCAGAACATTAGTTATAGTTGGTGCTGCAAGGCTAGTGCTCTACCAGCGTACCAGTTTCCCTGACACACGTCGTATTGTGGTGTCCTGCTAGCTAGTTGCTACTAGCTATAATTACAGGCTATAATTATAGAAATTGACTTTGCGCTGTAGAGTGATCTGCCAGATCAACATTGTTGCTAGGATTCTATTATATGTAAGGTGGAAAAAAAAGCTCGAAACTCGCAAGCCAGTTCAACTCGTTAAGGACTCAGCTCGAACTCGGTCCCTCAATGAGCCGAGCCGAGCTGGCAATTTAGCTCTTTTTTTTAACGAGCTGAGTTCGAGCTGGCTCGCGAGTTGCTTGTTAAGCTCGTTAAAAAACAGCACAGTTGAGCAGTAGTACCAGACTAGCCCAACCCAGTAACCCTTAGACGGTCTAGGGAGACTCAAGCCCCAAGCTGTGATCTCATTACTTTGTAAAAAATTTATTAGGCTGATTTTCCTTTTTTTAGTGAGCTTAACGAGTCTAACGAGTCTCAAACTGTGATCTATTGACTTTCTTAACGAGCCTAACGAGCCGAGCTCGTTTTCTTAACGAGCCTTACCGAGCCGAGCCGAGCCGAGCCGAGCCGGCTCGTTATCCACCCCTAATTATATGTCGATGTTTATCTAATAATGTACAATTTGAGTGCTCCGTTGTAGTTTTTGGAGATCTGGATAGGTAGGTTTCTCAAGAAATTTGAGGAAAAAAAGTCACTACACAAGTAGAAGGTTGATATATCACCAATTAGACTAGTGAAGAGGACATGGTGTCTATTTGATTGCTACGGTCACACGTAGTTCATAATTTTTTAGGACTAATCAATATTATTCTGTGTGTTAGGGGAACATGCATATGCATGCATAAGGCATTAGCATCCGCATCTCTTGAGACATCCATCATAGAGCTTATTTTATCTGTACTTCATGGGTCTTGTCTAACCAGTTGTATTTAAAACAGTTCAATCCCCAAATTGCTGGAGGGGCGACATCCACAACTACAAGAGTTCCCTTGCCTCTAGAATTAGCAGAGGATGAGCTCATATATGTCAATCCCAAACAATATCATGGGATTCTTCGCAGAAGACAGCTGCGCGCTAAGTTAGAGGCCCAGAATAAATTCGTCAAAACCCGAAAGGTTCTCGTCACTGGTCCCTTGTTTTACTTTGCCCTGGTTAATTTTTTTTCTACTTACAACTCAAGAAGCTCACATATTGTCCATGTTATGTGAAATGAACTTTTATATTGGTAACCTCTTCTATTTGGCCTAATATCGAATGCAATCTCCATATGCAGCCTTACCTCCATGAGTCTCGGCATCTTCATGCAATGAAGAGGGCAAGAGGTTCCGGTGGACGTTTCCTCAACACTAAGGAGCTCCAGCAGCAGCAGCAGTCTCGCACTGACTCCACCGAGGCCATCGCAGATGGCACAAATTCGTCAGGTTCAACCCATCTACGTTTAGGCGGTGGCGCAGCTGGAGATCGAACCGCGGCCGCGTCGAAAACAATGGCCTCACAAGAGAACAGCAAAAGAGTTGCTGCCTCTGCTCCCGCCTTCACCGTGACTCCTATGGTGCACAAAGACGACACCTTCTTCCAGCACCACGGCCACCATCTCAGCTTCTCCGGCCATTTTGGCCAGGCAGGCGCGCAAGGCGGTGTCGTCGGCGCTATGCATGACGGGACCCAGTGGAGGGTTCCCGCTATGAGATGAGCAGCGTTTGTGAACCGTAGCCGGTGATCTAGGCTTCTAGGGGTCCTCGTGTGTCCGGTGTGGTCTTGGTCTCTCAGGCAATTCGTCCTTGGCTTAATTTCCTGGTGTGTTAGGACTCAAGAAATGTTTCATACTGTCGTGCTTTGCAGAGCCCATAAGTCAGGGCCTGATGGTGTTGCGATACCCAAGTATTGCTGTAATGGTGTGTGTCGGAATAAATACTGTGTTATAGTACAATGTGCAATCAATCATATCCATACCTGCTTGTCACAATTGCAACTAAATCACTGCTCACCAGTAACTGTAGAACGTTGGACGAATCAGATGCACGATTTTGGCGGAAGGAAAATCGGAATGAAATTTGGCTGAGTTTCTTCTTATCAGCCGTTGATGGATGTGGTAGAGCCTCGGACAAGCCCCTATCGCATTTTCTTCTGATTTTGGCTATAGGAAAATACTAAATGGTAGTCGTTAAGAATATTGTATATTCTCTCTTTTGGTCCATGTAGTCTATAAGATCTATATAACAATGTCTCTATATACTATCTAAATAATGAATGAGATACATAGTTGTGAATAACAAATCATTCATCCAAATTTTAACATTTAACCCTATTTCCTAAAATCAACACCGCCATGGTGCTAGCCTCCTCCCTCGCTCGGGCCGGCGGACCCTGAGCTGTACCATCGAGCTCCATTGCCGCGCTGCTCCGCCACCGTCGCGGTAGGTGCGCTTCTCCTCAAGGCCGCTGGCGCCGAACATCACCGCCTCGTCTTCGTTGCCCCTCGTTGCCCGACACCGCCTCCGCCCTGGATCCGCGCCGCAAGCGCCTCGTCTTGGCCTTTCCCCTCTACACCGTCGCCCGACACCGCTACCACCGCGGGATCCCCGCCTCCTCTGCGCCGGGATTCGGCGCCTCCTCGACGAGCGCCTCGTCCCCGACGCTGCCGAGATCACTCTCCACCTCATCTGCACCGGGATCTGACGCCACCTCGTTGCGGTTCCTCTGCTCCGCGTGAAGACGACCGGATACGCACCTCCGCCACCTCGACTCGATCGGATCCGTCGCCCGTCGCTGCCGAGCTCACTCCCCACCTCCTCTGCGCCGGGATCCGACGCCTCCCCGTCGCGGTTCCTCTTCTCTGCGCGAAGACGACCGAATCTGCGCCTCCACCGCCTCGGCTCAACCAGATCCGTTGCCTGCGTCGCCTGATCTGCAACGTCAGCGCCTCCTCGACCGAGCTGTTCTCCTCCTCGACTGGTGCTCTACGCCGCCGCCGGTGCTCTGCGCGAAGACGACTTGCTCAGACCTCCACCGAGTTGCATCCTCTGCGTCACCTTCGTCGCCAGTCGTGCTGCTCAAACCTCCTCCGAGCTCCACATCAAAGAGCTGCTCTTCACGAGGTGGACCTCTGTTGTTGCCGTGCACTTCTTGCTATTTGGGCTACTAAGGTTGTTGCACTTCATTCTATCATGGCTCTTAATGACATTTTGGTCCTGAACTTATTCGAGGCGATGCTACTATTATTTTTTCTATCCCTGTTAGTGCTGTGGAGTCGTGTGTAACTCAGTAAAATAACTATGTTAATGTTCAAGAGATAGACTTGCCTTCTTAGTCGTAGGAAAAATCGGTGTCGAAGAATTCTTGATCAGCTACTCTGGTCTGCGTTGGTTTATCCTCTGTAATTATATGTTAGACGCGAATAATAAATAAATAAATACTTAGTTGCTTTTGGTGATATTAGGCGTACAATAGTCAGTTGGTTTTCTTCATTAGCATATTTTAATTTAATAATATTTTTCAGATTCCCGTTAGGTTAGCACTCTCTAACTACGGTTGTTCTACAGTCTACTAGCTCTGAAATCGCTGGTTGTCTATTTTCGCGTTTGGTAATAATGGGCCCTGGCCAGTTTGTTTTAGGGGTGGTATTTACCGGGTTGTTTATTTTAATTTTTCTACCCGACTAAATTATTTCTAATACATCAGGTTACTGGTCTAATCTAGTGAGTTTTATCGGCGACTAATTTATTTATAAAGTCTTAGATTAATTTCACACTTCCCTGTTTTTATTTTCTACTCGTCAGTCTACTGCCATTTAACCCTACGTGGCTTATCAATTTGTTTGGTCCAATATTTACATAGTGCTGATACTTAACATTAATGATGCCCATTTTTACGATTAAATCTATTACTAATAAATCCTACTAAAATTACCTTTCTACCCCTTCCCTAATTTCTTCCATTTTCACTACTAAAGAAAAGGACTTCACAGACGGTTAAAAAACGTCATTACAGATGGTTTCCGAAGCCGTCTGAGTTTATGGGTTAGTGATGACATGAGGTCATCGCAGACGGTTTTCGAACCGTCTGTGATGCATGCTATCACAGACAGTTATTAACTCAGAACCGTCTGTGAAAACTGTCTATCACAGATGGTTCGTTTCTAGAACCATCTGTGATAACTGTCTATCACAGAGAGGTTCGAGGTATTCCTTGAACTTGTCTTTTGTTATTGCACCTTCTCTTCGGCTCCTAGGCACCTCCTGCCCATTCTTGAAGAGAATCAGAGCCGGGAGACCATAAACCTTATATTCTTCGATCAATTGAGGATTTGCATCATGATCGATCTTGACAATCTTTAATCTCCCTTCATATTCCTGTTACACCAAAACAAAACTATTTTAGCTGGCAATTCCATTTAAAACAACAGAGTTTCCTCTAAAAAATGTAAAATACCAGTTTCTGTTGAACCACACAATTTTCTTCCCCACAGAGGAATTGATGTGCTAGGTCTAGTAACTCTTCATATATATGGATATCACTACACATTAGTTGATTAATCAGAGAGTTTTCCATGATAACTCAAAATACCAAAATTGGAAGTTGCAAACTAAGTCTTTCCACTAAAATTCCACATTAATTTAGAAAAGCATTAAAGCAAAGCATGAATCAAGTCCTTCAGACTATGGCTACCTATATGAATTGAAAACAAATCATTGCTGAAATCTTCAAAACCTGACCTACATTATGCTCCCTTGCAGTCTCTGGTTATAATGTTTAGGATTTTGCTGTAGTTCTTAGCAAGTACTTTGGCCATTGTGTTTTAGCACAACAAAACTGTTACTACTTGTTATAGACTTGACTAAAACTTTGCTGTTCTAAGATGTACAACTCAAACCACAAACACAGCGCTTGCTGATAACTGTTGAATTTGCAATTTTCCTAACAGGGAACCCATGCATGAGGGTGGACGCGGTGGTGCTTGGTGCGGATGCCATGAGGGCAGCACGATGCCGATGAGGGGGAGGAGGAATCTTCTGGAAGGTGTCACTTGGGCCACCAGTTCCCTTCCCCGGGCGAGATTTGTTGGCGCTGCGATGAGCGGATTTTTTTCACTCTTACCTTTAGTCGTGCGCAAAGTCAGGCGGTCTTGGGAGATGTGGGCGTCGATAAGCGGTGCCCCGGTGAGCGGTGGGGTGCAAGTGGGGAGACGGGTGCCGAGCGGCAAAGTAATGGCATGGCGCAAGGGGAGTGGTGTCGGCGACGCAGAACCGAGTCGAGGCGCTGGGAGACGCGGTGCCGAGCAAGCGGCGGCGCAAGGGAAGGAGGGAGCCCGACGGCAGGAGGGCTGCAATGGAGGAGGAGGAGCCCGGCGCCGCCTGAGAGGACCGCTTCGGATTTGGGAACGAACAAGGAGCCCTAGGGCGCCGAGCGTGGGGCGGCTGAGGCGGCAGCGACGGCAGAGGGCTGCACTGGGAGGGAGGGGAGCGAGCCTGGCGGCTCTGAGAGGAGGAGCCCTCTGAAGGGAAGGGTGCGTGAGGAACCAACGGCGTTTTTTGTGAAAAAATGTGACCGAGGGGTTATTGCAAAAGTGGCATAAGTGAATGGGGCATCCCACCATACGCATCCAAGCCGTTTGTGTGAGATCCGATGGTCATCGCTCGTATTTGCACTTTACCACTCAAATACCCATTTGCACTAGATATATATATATATATATATATATATATATATATATATATATATATATATATATATATATATATATATATATATATATATAAAGTCGGTTTTAAAGGCACAAGTACCTTTGCTTGGAGACATTATCGAGAATATATATCATGACGGTTCTAAACACGAACCATCTATGATAGTCAGATATCACAGACGGTTCTGAGTTAATAACCGTATGTGATGACCTCATGTCATTACTGACCCATAAACTCAGACGACTCACGAAACCGTCTGTGATGACGTTTTTGAACCGTCTGTGAAGACCTTTTCTGTAGTAATAGGTGGGGGTCGTCGTGGCTTGAGTGGGAGTGGGAGTGGGATCGGTGTGGCGGGGATGGAGAGGAGGAGGAGAAGATGAGGGTGTTGGGGAAGGAGGTGGAAGGGGTGTGGCGGAGGAGGAGGGAGGTGAGGTCGGAGAAGAGGGAGGGGAAGTCGAGGTGGGATAGGGTGTGGGTGTTAGTGGCGGTCATGGGGGAGGAGGCTGCAGGGGAGTCGTGGAGGAGGAGGGAGATGAGCATCGAACTAGTGCTACCGTGCTAGGCTCGCGAGTTGTCACGAGCTAGCTCGAGCCACCTTTCATGCTGAGCCAAACATGGTTTCTAGCTCATTTCCTAAACGAGCCGAGTCAAGCCGCAGCTAAGACCGAGCTTGGGTGAGCCTGGCTCGAGCCATCTTGGCTCAACTTGTTTCCGGCCCTAGCCTCAGCACAAGGAAAAAAATTCAGTAGGCCTAAGCTGTTTTTTACTGTTTCTATAGTAGTACCAGGGGTTTTGAAGTTTTGCGAGGTGTTTGATACGAGTTTATTCGATCATTGTTACGTCCATTGCATGAGGTGCATGCATGCTTGCATGTCTCACGTTTAATTGTTACTCCGCTTGCTAGTACTACTACTATTGATTTGGTACAACCCAATAGGAAATTATATAATCCCAAATATTACAGTGATTCCACAAATGAACACGCACAGCAGTATACACGCAAATTAGTCTAGCAATAACAACCGCGCGCGCAGTTAAAGTGATTCCAGCAATCCATACAACCATGCCCTGATCCATGCCATGCCACTTAACCTGATTCCAAAAATAATATATAAGCGCAACATCAGTATAAAACCCCTCCCGGATCGATCCACAAGCTTAGATAAGATAAAGCACTATCACAAATAAAATTTGAGTACCAAAGCAAAAGCCCCCAGACACGACAGAGATGAAGACTATCCACGTAGCACTGTTCCTGGCCGTCGTCCTCGTCGTATCATCATCAGGTTGTCATTTCAGTCATGCACTTCTCTCTCTACATACTACTGCTTCGAGGATTTTTCTTTCAGGCTCCTGAGTTTAGTTCGGTATGACAGGCGGCATGGCGGCCAAGCTTGGCCCGAACTTCTTCCCGGACACTTGCGCGGCGATGATCTTTCCAGGCCCGACGTGCGACCGCGGCAAGTGCACCGCAGGCTGCGCGCGGCAGTTCAATGGCGGGGTGGGCGACTGCGTCCCCGCGGGATGCAATTGCGTCTACACCTGCGCCGCCCCGCCGCTCGCAAGTAACTGACTGATATGCTATATGCATGTCATGTGACGCATCTGCGCAGGCTAATGCTTGTTCTTGGTGTAGCGATCCATCGACTGGCTAGTGATCAGAGAGCTATGTGACGGTTTTATTACGCTTGGAAATGTTGACGAATGAATAAATGAATTCGGAATGCATATATGTTATGTCTGGACGAACTGCACGATGCCTGGATGATTTGTCCAATTTGCTCACTTGAGAGAACAAAGTTTCCTTCTCTCCTGAGATTTTGTTTGGACAACCTAAATTCCCGACCTATCTTTGTGATGGGCCAAGAATTTAGACTTCCCAAACAAGACTTTAAGGAATCACTATCCCCTAGATGGGAAAAAAGATATCATGGCGCACGAAAGTATGCATGAATCGTTCATTACTTTGGTGTACGTCACGGTGCATGCATGCTCCCATGCATAGGCTCCTGATAAGCACAAAAATCGTTTAATAGCATCTAATATTGATTTTGCAGTACAACACATCAGGCAACCCTAGAAATTAAAGCGAACCATGAATTAGCAATCAATTAAAGTGATTCCAAAAATTAATCCATATCAATGCAAATTAACGTGATCCCTTCCAGAAATAAAGCCATATCCATGCGAATTAACGTGATTCCAAAAATAATACTCCCTCCGGTCAAAAATAAAGTTATTTAGGGTAATGTGCAGTTCACACAGTACAAACTTTAGCTATTGATATCTTTTTGAATATTTAGAATGGACACACGAAAATGATACGTGTAGATTTGTCTCGAAAAATACTTTCATAATATTATAATTTAGTAGGTTTTACAAAGTACTTTTTTTTAAATAATACCGTTTTAATAAATTACAGAAATAAATGCCAGTTTAATAAATTTATAAAAATATGTTTCTGTCGTCATTCCAAACAGCGAAATGGCCCAATCACCATTTGGATTGGCGATAGGAGCCTTGTCGTCTTCAAGCACTGTGAAATGACTATGTTACTATTTGGAATGACAATTTGTCTAAAATTTAGTCAAATCATCATTTCAAATAGCGATAGAGACCCTGTAGGTCCATGTCACTATTCCAAATGGTAACACAACATTCCCTATAATGGGCCCACAAAATTAGGCCGGAATTAACTTTTATTCTGAAAAAAAGAGAAAGGCAGGAGGGAAGGGAGAGGAGCTTGCGAGTCCGTCCGGTCGTCCACCTTGCAGGTAATTATTTTTGTAACCAAATGGATTGATAGTTTTAGATGTATGGTTATGTAGTGTAGTATGTTGTGGTGCATCCTTTTAGGTGTGTGTAATTTAGTTTTAGATATGTGATTAATCATGTAAATCTTGTTTATAGTGCAGTATGTCGAATATGTCAGACACAATCAATTTCAAAATTTACTACGGTCAAGGGACTGTCCTGGAGGGTCCCGAGGAGGTTGATTTGCATTATTTCAAATCGGTGACCGTCAGAGACAACAAGACCAGAGCAGCATACATGAGGCGCTGTGATGTAGTGGTTGTATTATACCTTTGAGTTGGACCATGCTCTGCACGATCTGGAATTGAGCTGTGTTGTCACCCGGGCACCACAGGACACACATTGGGAGTTAGTGCAGCTGAAGGGAATGAGGTCTTGATAGTCATACATAAGCATGGCGAGGGAGCGTGGGTGGGATTTGGTCCTTCTGGTCTAGCCATATGTCAAAGCTTTCGCCTGCATATGCGACTGAACAAGGGGTAGTTGGTGGTGATTCTGAAGAAGTTGGGGTCTCCAGCCACAGCGCGACACACACAATGGTCGAAGGTCAGGGTGTTGCTGATGTCGCCGATGAAGATGGGATGGAAGCTCCTTTGGCCTGGGAAACTAGTGGGATTGTAGACGAAGGTAAGGAGATCGAAGCCCTAGTAAAAAGGATGGCGCTCGAAGACAAGGACTACAAGGCATTGCCGGAAGATGAAGGTTTGGATGACGAGGATGGTGGGGAACAACAAGCAATTCCATCCGAGTGGAACACATACCAATTCGACAACCTCATCGTGGACGAAGGATCCCGTGTACTGTGGGATCACCACTAGAACAAGGTCAGGCAAGGAGCCATGTACAAATACAAGGAAACGACCTAGAAAGCTGTGAAATTCTAGGCCTTGTCGCTACAGCGCACATTCACGGTAGTGGAGTCTAACCTAAGGCGCTACGACGTTAAGTGCGAGATAGCGGGATACCCTTGGCGAGTGCACGTATGCCATCCTAAGTGGGACTCCTACGAGAAATGCTTTATAGTAATCTCTCACACATGTGTCGTCTCTGAATCAATGCAATCATACAAGAACCTGTCATCAGGCTTCATTGCGAATGTCATGTACATCGAGATTGTGGATAACCTGGATTTTGAACCACGATCCATCATTCGGGCAATACAGTCAAGGTTCCGTTACACAATCGGTTGTGCTAAGGCGTTGAGGGCAAAGCAAAAGGCATTGGAAGCAATGTTTGGTATGTTCGAGAACTCCTACCACAACCTGCCCGGTCAATTCCGAGTCATATATGATAGGAATCTCAGTACTCACATTGACCTTTAAGATTCCACGCATCCACGGTTCGCTGGGAAAAGGGTACTGAAGCGAGCATTCTTCGCTTTTGGTGCATGCATCAGTGCATTCCGGTATTATTGTCCAATCTTGTGCGTGGATGACATGTCCATGAATGAGAAGTACATGTAGTCCCCTTCGGAGGGACAGTAGGCCGTGAGCGGGGAATCCAAGAGCCCATAAGTTTCACCTCGTGGATTAATCTCTATGCTCATGAGTTGGAGAAATGGTCTCAGCTATACGATACCGATGGTGCGAGGTACGGCATTATAATGACCAATATGTCTGAGGTGTACAACAGCATGCTGAAAGGTGTGTGGTGCCTCCCTATCACCACGATCGTCGAGGAGACCTGGGCTCGCATGGTCGGTTACTTCATCAATAGAGCCACCGCAGCGAGGCGACAGCTAGAAGAAGGAAAGCAGTGGTCCGAGAACATATAGAGGTATATGGACCAGAAGATGCAGAAAGTTCGTATGCACGACATCCGGGTGATCGATGGTCTGAGGAGGAAGTACGAGATCCGACCGAAGCAAAAATATGTCAACAGTCATGCTAGGGGGGAAGGAAACATGGTTGCACCTTCAGTGATGTGACTACATGCACCTGCAACAAGCCAAAGCTCCTGCACAAGCTATGCTCGTATGTGTACAAAGCGTGTGCGCAAGTCAGGCAGATATCTACGCTGTAAATATCTGAGTACTACGACATGCACCATCTTTTCAGAACATGGAGTGCTGAGTTTCACTCGTATGGCGCGGACATAAACTATAGGGATCTTTGGCCGGACATGGTGAAATGGGGCATGAACATAGCCTTGAAGGCAACTGGGAAGGGACGATGGCAGACAAGGCACTTCCGAAATGACATGGATAACGACCAGCGTGGGGGCTTGAGCCGCGTGAGGAAGTGCAGATATGCAAGACCCTTGGCCACTCCATGAAGGATTGCCCCAACAGATCGAGCTCATCTAGACGTCATTCTGTGTTGTAATTAATTATATTGTTTGCACGTGCGGGAACATCATTGTAAGCGAATCTTGTGCACACATCGATTTTTCATACCTTATGTTGCATTCCATATATTCCTAACTTCATCCGCGTATAATGACAGTCCGAGATGCATTGCAACTTCTTCTAATGGATCGACGACTCGGACATGTACGATAGAGCATTTATCGAGCAGAAGTACAGGTTGAACTACGCAAAGCGAGTTGAGACTATCGAACGATGGAAACCCCACGTACTCGCTGATAGACAAGGCATATTGTGATATAGCTTGCTGAACGATCGCCTTGTTAGGGAAGTGTTGCCCAACTAACACGGTGTCAGTATCAAATCCCCACTGGGACCCTTCTTCTTGTGGCACTACGAGCGACCACATTGCGATATTATCAAGTCTGGATGCCATATAAGACACCTCCGATGACACAATTCCGCTGGTGGGACCACCACCTTGAGACTATCGCCATAAATCACTAGCAAGTCTTACATGCTTGACATTACCTAAAGACATAACAACCCAATTTATTGTACACAATATAACAAACAGGTCACACTACGTACTCTATATTTCACAACCGTAGAAAAAACCACACTACTTAGCCTAACCAAAATTAATTAATTATGACTAATTGATTAATAGTATTTAATTAAGCCTAATTAATTAGGATTATTTCATTCTTTGTTATTTAATTAGGTCTATTTTAATTGCGTTTAACTAACGACGACTAATCAATGATGGTTAATTAATTAATACTAATAAATTACGACTAATTAATTACGACTAATTAATTGCAACTAATTAATCACCACTACATAATTACGACATATAAATTAGTAATATTTAATTAAGCCTAATTAATTATGACTAATTAGTTATGTCTTATTAATTACAACCATTTTAATTAAGTCTAACTAACTACGACTTTTAAATTAAGTCTAGTTAATTACGACTAATTAATTAATATTATTTAATTAAGCCTAATTAATTATGACTAATTAGTTATGTCTTATTAATTACAACCATTTTAATTAAGTCTAACTAACTACGACTTTTAAATTAAGTCTAGTTAATTACGACTAATTAATTAATATTATTTAATTAAGCCTAATTAATTATGACTAGTTAATTACGTTTAATAAATAAGGACAAATAAATCGCGACTAATTTATTATGACCAATTAAATACCACTACATAATTAGGACTAATTAGTTAGTAGTATTTAATTAAGCCTAAGTAATTATGAGTAATTAATTATGTTTTATTAATTATGACTATTTTAATTAATACTAACTAACTACGACTTTCTTATTAAGTTGACTAATTAATTAATAATATTTAATTTAGCCTAATTAATCACGTCTAAATTATTACGGTTCATTAGATAGGACTATTTTAGCTACGAATTTTAATTACGACTAACAGACTACGAGTAATTAATTATGACTAACTAACTGCGAGTGAAAAATTTATGACTAACTAACTACGGCTAATTAATTATGACTAAATACTTTAACACTAACTACACAGTTCATAAGTATAGTGCATACGATAAAAATTACCTCCTCTAGAAGATCTTCACTTGATGTCGAAATAACTCTACTAAAATGGCCACTAAATACTTCTCTAAACACCCTAAAATTGGTAGCGAAATCGGAACTAAAATTGGATTTCACTACGTAGCGTGTCCGCGTGACTCTGTAGTAGCATTTTTGCTATTTTTTCAGAGAGGGCTACTTTTGCTATTCCAAACGTTGGTGCCAAATCGGAAAAAAAAACTCGCTATGCTAGGCAACGTCACCAGCAAAAAGAAGCAAACAGTATCAGTTCAGTGTGATCACTCACAAGTCCCAACCTTGACAGCAAGAGATGAGGATCACCAACCTAGTACCACTGCTCATCCTGGCCATTGTTTTTTGGGTGTCATTGTCAGGTACCTAATTTGAACCGTCCGGTCACAAACACTTCAGGTTATTGCTAAACTAGTAGAATAGCACTGTTAAGTGCAAGGATATGATGATGATTCATAGGCTAAACCATAATGTCTCCAGCATCCGTTTGTTGACCAGTCGTCTCTGTTTTTTTTCCTGCTGTGAACTGTGATGTGCATACAGCCGTGCTACTGCTTGAAGGTGATCTACTCCGGCAACTGTAACGCGGTCACGTGCTACACGGATTGCCTGAGAAAAAAACACCAAAGCGGAAGGCCTCTGCGTAAGACGGATGCAAATGCTCCTACTGCTCGCCTTCCCCAAGCGACCGAACTGATTTTTTTGAGGTTTAAACAACAGGAAATGACCCTACTGTGTGTATACACACACACACACACAAGGGAGCGAAGTTTCAAGCTGAATTGCTAAGCCATTCTGAAATTGAGGGAATATATTTTCTCTTTGCTCTATGGATAACCAAGGCAAGCTCGTGCTTGAACAATTGTTTCCAGGCTTCAAACGTCCAATTTCTGACAAGCCATATGCACCATGAAGTGAGGATGATAATCTCCATATGAAAAGGCTTTGTTAACTTTTCTTTGAGATCATGAAGTGACTCATGAACCGACACGTTCAAATTGTGACTAGGACATATGTAGTTCCAGCAGGGTTGAACAAATGAGCATCACCAAAAAAAGATGATGTAATGTTTCCTCCACATCTTGTGCGCACAAAACACAAGTATAATCACCCATTTGGAAATTCTTTCATCTCAAAAGATCCTGAGTGTTCAATCTATCATGCAAGAGGAACCAGAAAAAACTTTATGCTGAGTTCTGCATGTGTTTTTCCATAACCATTTGAATGCTACTGACGTATGAGCATGACCCATGAGTATTATATACTTTAGTTGAGGAATACTGCCCATTTTTCTAAATATATTCCCAACAATCATCATCACTGTTTAGATGTGTGGCTTGAATAAATTACAATAACATCTCATACTGTTCAAATGCTTGGACTGACAAAGGCAAACAAAACAAACTGGCCAAATCCTGTTCAGCACAAACCTGTTGAACTGTCATTTTGGTATCCATTACAAAAGAAAAGACTTGAGGGTGCTCCATATGCATCAGATTGCCATTCCAGATGTTTGTCCAAAAATGCGCTGTATTACCCTTTCCAGTTTTGCAATATGCAAAACCCTTATATATATATATATCCAACAATTTTAAATTGTCTCGCAAAATGACCTATCAGTGAAATTATCATAAGGTTGACCATTACCATAATATGCTTCCCATACTAATTATATTATTTGACACACTTAGTACTTTTCAGTTAAATATATTATTTGACTGGAAAGAATTATTGAGCCGCATTAAATATTACCAGGTCAAGTCTAATTTAATTCGGCCTTTAATTATCATACTTAGAGACACAGAGCTACTACTATTTTATTTAATTATATGCATCGATATATGATCTGTACAAGCCTAAAGTGAAGATGTGCTTCGGAGGCCTTGAAGGAATACATATATCATTTCTTATATTCGGAGTTCAGCCGCGGAAGGAGCAATCGGATTCAACTTGTGCACCCGAACAATCAGAGTCGAGGACGACTCATTTTCAAGAGGGGAAGGATGATGATGACATTCCCATTGGACCCAGTACACGAGTACGAGCTAAAAAGATTAATCAACAGATAAATTCGCTCCTAGTTAAATTTGATTTTTATTTACATAAGAACTAGTTACTATCTAATGCTAGCACTTTAATTGTTCTCAGGTTTATGTGTGAGGAAAAAAGCAGCAAAGAGCAGCTCCTGTCAAAAGCAGCAAAGAGAGAAATCAAGTCACATGTTTGGCACTGAAACCGAGGTCTACATGCATGCATGCATGCTGCATGCATGTGTCTTACGTAAGTGCTTAGATGGAAAGCAAGGAAAGGAATACATGCACACGTTGCATGGAAGCTCAATACGGCTGTACCATGTTGCATGGAAGCTCAATACGGTTGTACAGCCGCTACAAGCCTTGGCCCATGGCTTGCCGAGAGCTCTTCTCCAATATACTGCCGCCGGCCCCAATTAATTCCAAGTCCAAGTTGCAACAGAAGGCTCATCCGCATGGAAGTCCAAGGCAGCACCTCACCCTTGCGTGGAAGCCCAAGATGATTATGCTACCGTGAGCCATCCAATACTTGCGTCCAGTCTAGCCGAGCCAGTCATGTAATCCCGTTTAAGGCCTTGAGTCCAAACCATATTTTGGTGATTGAATCGGCTGGTTGACCGAATAGTAGTTTGCTTCGGCTGGTTGATCGAACCAAACACAACCGGTCCTAGCTCTTAAATAGCCGCACCCTCCTCTTGTACTGGGGACGGATATTTTCAGATTTTCAATATACTCTTGATTCTAGAGTTTGAGCAATATTGTCTCCACTAGAATAGGGAGTTCCAATCTATTGTGCCATTCCGTCGTTCTTGTGATTCCTTGTGTTTTGCAGGAGCAGCGACGTATCTACTTTGTGTGGTCGGGTAGATGGGATCACGAGCGTGTGGTTGGGCGAATTCTTTTGTCGCATGTTGTTATTTTGATAGTGGTTCGCGCCATCGGTTTGTCAGGTTGCACGGATCCAAAGTTATCATCGATCCTACGTCGTGAAGATCAGGTATTCCCCGCATCATCTTGGTATCAGAGCATCGGTTGCCACGGTAGGATCAATCTATCCGTAGTTAGATTTATTTTCTATCATTTACACAAAAAGCCACAAAAAAAAATTCCCTTTAGCCTATAGTTCAATCTGATTTTTCTTATGAGTTTGGTTAGACCTCGATCCATTAGAAATTGTGTTTAGTCGCTGATCTTTGTTTCCTTTACGTACCTTAAGTTTTTTTTGTTTCCAATTTGTTAGTTGGAAAAAAAAAGTCGCTGCTACAGTAGCTTCTGCTACAGTGCGCGCGGCTTGCTGTTCGTCGCTGCAGCGCACACGATTTGGGCCGTCGAACGCGCGAGACGCAGGGAAAAAAATCACGTTGCTACAGCACGCGCGGTTACTGTTCCCACTACAGTACCAGTGCACAACAACTGATCACGCGCTGCGCTAAAAAACCCACTGCACGCTGGGATTGCAAGTAGCGCTGAAGAAGAAAAAAGTCTGCGCGCTGGGATCACTACAGTACCGAGATCGGCACTGTTTATTGCAACAGTACGCGATTGGTACTGTTCACTGTTGCAGTACCATACCAAAAAAAATTTCTCCACGTATATTTTTTGTGATCCAATTCAATCCTTTGTGAATACTTTATTTCTATTGAGACTAGCTTGTTGATATTGCTCTAGGGCTGCTCGTTTTCATCTTATTACACAATCTAGCTTGTGAGTTTTAGCTGTACCTAAAGGGCTTGTGCTGCCCTTTGTGAATCTTTTTTTTTTATCGGCCGAGTACAAAAAAAAAGAGGAGAAAAAAAAACAAAAGACAAAAAAAAAGAGACAGAGACAAAAAAAAAGAATTAAAAAAAGTGCTTGGCCGACATTGTTTTGTGAGCACACCTAGAAGGTATCTATTTTCAGATTGTGCTATTTTATTATTTTGAGCAATCTTGTGCCCTATTTTATATCATTGAGCAATTAGCTAGCGTCTCTCCATAACTTGTGCAATATGAGCTAGTTGTCCATCACTTATATTTTATATACTAGCTCATTCCTTTGATTGCACTAAGTTCCATCATCTTTGCGTGTGAGTTGCTTCGTCCTTCACTTATATCTTCTGGATCAGCAACTAGGCATTGAATTCTAGTTTGGATTGTTACCTAGCTTTACAATATTTAGAAATTTCAGATTGCATAGGTAAACACTTTTCCCTCCAAGCTCCACAAATAAGCCATTGTCTAACAAATGCTTGTGCAATTGAATTCGCAATCTATCACCTTGTGTTTTCTACCGTCACCAAAGTGCGTCTGACTCTTCAATTCCATCAAGGACGATAAGAACTTGGTCGGTAAGAGAAGGTGAGATTGAGTGATTTCCACAAATAAAAAATTCCACATCCACATATATAGTTTGTCTTTGCTTTGTTACTAACCATGGCAGATCGCGAGTATACGTATATTCCCTTCTATGGTAGTAATGATCCGAAGGAGTATCTTGAGTGGGTACAAGACATGGAGTTCGAGCTTAAATCCCAGAAGTTCGAATCAGAAGCCAAGGAAGTGAGAGTGGCCACTTTGTTTTTTGAGGACTATGCCTCTAGTTGGTGGCGACAACTAAGTGGGAAACGACTCATTACATCTTGGGTCAAATTAAAAGGGGCCATGAGAAGAGAATTTGTTCCATCCTATTATTAGTGGGAGCTACTACGCCATGTGGAGAGCATTGCACAAGGATGCAAAAATGTCCAAGATTATTATGATGAGCTGAGTCATGCAATGCGCCGTGCCAATATCACTAGTGCATCTCAAGAAAAGAAATACTTCAAAACAGGCTTGAATTTTCAGATCGTTGCTGCACTTCAAGATAAATATTTTCGTAGTCTGCAAGATTTTGTGAAATATGCTATAAAAGTGGAAAAGAGACTTAAAAGCATGCACGCATATCAATTAAATCTGCACCGACTCTTTAGTTCTCATTCATCCACTGGTTTGTCACTTAAGAAGATGGACAAGCATGGTAATTCTTCTTCAGCCAAGGAGACGAGTAGTGCTGCCCCGTCACAACCCGCAGTACATGAGGAGATCGTGGTTGATGGCAATTGCGCCATTGCTGGCCCACGATTAATGGAAGATAAGATGCTTCAAAACCCATGTGAGGATGAGAGCCGATAGCCAAATTGAGTGAGAGTGTTGAAAATTGTGAGTGTGTGATTCCACCATATGTGAGGTTGAGAGCATCCAATTTGAGAGTGTGAGGATACACCAAAAGAAATGAGTGAAATAGATGAAACTAAAAGTGAGGTTATTGCTGAAATTAATGATTTATCGCTCTCGCTTCTAGTGTTGTTTCTCACATTGTGCAAAGTTGATATTAAAGAAGAGGAGTTGAAGTTTCAACAACCCAAGACCGTAAGTAAAAGGCGAGGAGATAACTATGGTTGGGGATGGAGTGCTCGCTACCCCGTGGTTTCATCACGAAGATTTGATACCTACAGCACTTACAACAACTGAGGAGGACGTTAAAGGTAACAATAATGGTGTTGAATTGAATATTCATCAAGAAGAGGTAAGTAAGAGTGAGAACTCTAGTGTTCCTTTGAATATTCCATATGCTGAATTTAATACGCTTAATTTACGTAATGTGGAATTGATTACTCATAATGAAGTTCTTACTAGAATACACCCTGATGATTCTTTATGCTATATCATGTTCGATGAGTCCATAGAGCTATCTACTGTGATTGAAAGAGTTTATGAAATTGCATGTTCAAAATCACTAGTTAGTACCTACACCTCTACTAATAAATTCAATTTGATTGGAGACTATGGTGTAGACAACAAGTTTTATGTTTATCAAATATGCCTTACATGTGATAAGCTTGCTAAATTGAAATTACATATTGTGGACATACCATCTTTTGTACAATGGCGTGATCTTTCTAAGATGAGTTTAAATGATAGTGCTTACTGTTTAGAACAAAATATGTTGCATACTTGTTCGCCTCTTACATATATAAGAAATCAAAGTAGCGCAGCTGAAGCATGGAAGATACTAAAAATTTTCTCCCCCATACTAGAACAATTTGATGTGAATAGTTCAATAAATACATTGTATACATCTTATGGTTATTGTACTGAATACATTATGCAAAAGAAGGGGAACACTATAACAATTGACGATAAATAGATATACCATGCATATACGTTGTTCTCTTTGTTTAGTACACTTTCAGGTTATCAATAGCCGAGGACGGCTTTTCTTGAAGAAGGGGAGGATGAAACATATACAGACACACTTAGTACTTTTCAGTTAAATATATTATTTGACTGGAAAGAATTATTGAGCCGCATTAAATATTATCAGGTCAAGTCTAATTTAATTCGGCCTTTAATTATCATACTTAGAGACACAGAGCTACTACTATTTTATTTAATTATATGCAGTCATATATATGATCTGTACAAGCCTAAAGTGAAGATGTGCTTCGGAGGCCCTGAAGGAATACATATATCATTTCTTATATTCGGAGTTCAGCCGCGGAAGAAGCAATCGGATTCATCTTGTGCACCCGAACAATCAGAGTCGAGGACGACTCATTTTCAAGAGGGGAAGGATGATGAGGACATTCCCATTGGACCCATTACATGAGTACGAGCTAAAAAGATTAATCAACAGGTGAATTCGCTCCTAGTTAAATTTGGTTTTTATTTACATAAGAACTGGTTACTATCTAATGCTAGCACTTTAATTGTTCTCAGATTTGTGCGTGAGTCAAAAGCAGCAAAGAGCAGCTCCTGTCAAAAGCAGCAAAGAGAGAAATCAAGTCACATGTTTGGCACTGAAACCGAGGTCTACATGCTTGCATGCATGTGTCTTACGTGAGTGCTTAGATGGAAAGCAAGGAAAGGAAAGCATGCACACGTTGCATGGAAGCTCAATACGGCTGTACCTTGTTGCATGGAAGCTCAATACGGTTGTACAGCCGCTACAAGCCTTGGCCCATGTCCTACCGAGAGCTCTTCTCCAATATCCTGCCGCCGGCCCCAATTAATTCCAAGTCCAAGTTGCATCAGAAGGCTCATCCGCATGGAAGTCCAAGGCGGCACCTCACCCTTGCGTGGAAGCCCAAGATGATTATGCTACCGTGAGCCATCCAAGACTTGCGTCCAGTCTAGCCGAGCCAGTCATGTAATCCTGTTTAAGGTCTTGAGTCCAAACCATATTTTGGTGATTGAATCGGCTGGTTGACCGAATAGTAGTTTGCTTCGGCTGGTTGACCGAACCAAACACAGCCGGCCCTAGCTCTTAAATAGCTGCACCCTCCTCTTGTACCGGGGACGGATATTTTCAGATTTTCAATATACTCTTGATTCTAGGGTTTGAGCAATATTGTCTCCACTAGAATAGTGAGTTCCAATCTGTTGTGCCGTTCCGTCGTTCTTGTGATTCCTTGTGTTTTGCAGGAGCAGCGACGTATCTACTTTGTGTGGTCGGGTAGACGGGATCACGAGCGTGTGGTTGGGTGAATTCTTTTGTCGCAGGTTGCTGTTTTGATAGTGGTTCGTGCCATCGGTTCGTCAGGTTGCACGGATCTAAAGTTATCATCGATCCTACGTCGTGAAGATCGGGTATTCCCCCGCATCAGTATGATTGTTGTTGAATGCATATTGTTGCTTCAGATCGAAGGAGAAATGTTGAGAATTTTTGAGATACAATGTTGGGAAATTAGTTATATTGAAAATTGAAATGTATGTTCTATGTTATTGTCAGAACATAAGAGGTGTAGATTCCACTGAAGATTATACTTTGAGAAGTTGCTAGGAATTATAACTTATAGAGAGGCATGGCTATAGTAATATGTGAATAAAATAGTGTTGTTTTAAATTGTGTCAACAATCATATTGTTGTGAGCAGAGCTCATTGTTACCAAGAGTGTCATTTTCCAGTTGGGTGCTTTAAGTTAGGAAAGCGTGAGTTATAGCACAGAAGTCTGTTTTTCATAATCCGATGTAGAAATAAGGAGACACTGAGCTACCTATATAATCCAAGAGCTGACTACCTAGCATGGCATTAATTTGCTAGGTTTTAAGTAATGTTTTCTTTTAGTTATTTGGTGAATGTTAATATCTACTTGTGCTATTTTAAGACAACATGTAGATATTTTTGGGGAACAAGTTTGCCTACATCGTACAAAGTACTGGCCTGTGTACATTATTTGTGATGTGTGCCACCAACATGTAGATTATTTTAACTCTATTGCTCGAAGTTCAATTCGAAACTTGACATATTAATGTCCCACCAACATGTTAATAAGCTCTAGTATGGAACATGTGGCATGCATGCTTCATGACCACTAGACAGTGCCCCACTGAAAAAAAAGTAATCCGCATTGCGCTCAAGCTCTCATCTCATGTCCAACAGAAATAGTTTACCGAAAATAAATGTGACTTACCTCATTTCTGAATACCAAATTTTCCGAACGAGTGGTTCGTGGCACTCCGAGCGTGTAGCTCTGGCGTACCCAGGAGCGAAGTCCTGGGCGTACTCAGGAATGAGCCCTGGGCAGGTCCAAACACGTGGTTTGGGTGGTCTCGAGAACAGGATCTCGAGCGTACCTAGACACGTAGATCCAGGGTAGTGTAGGTCGCACTCAGAGGCAAACTCTGAGCGGTCCCAAACACGTGGTTTGGGTGGTCTCGAGAACGGGATCTCGAGCGTGACTGAGTACGAGAGACTCAGGTAATGTAGGATTTGGATCTTTTTGCCTCTCATTGTTTCTTAGTGTTATTCGTCCATTGTGTATGGCCTAACACACCTTAATAAATGGTATGTCTCTGCCAGAGAAACATGAGAGTTATAGAACACAATCGCCCCCCCTCTTCACCCATTCAAAATTGACAATGGAGTATCTCTTTCTCAATCATTGTTAAACAACCCAAAAACTTCTTTTAACTAGACGAACGGTTTCATGTTGACTGTAAAGCATCATGCTCGTTACTGTAACTACAACATAGTATTGTCACAATACAAAACTACAATAAAGCTATAATTAACCATACGTTTGTATCTTTATACTGCTAGCATGTGTCAACTGAAACACAACTTTTGTTATGTACAATGTTGTTTGTAATATTTCGTACATATGGCATGCGGTACTGACTTTGCAATATTTTGTTAGATGTATACCATGTTCAATAACTATAGAAGGCCTTCCACTTGTGAATAAAATGCCACAAATAATACTTGCATCTTATGAATTAACATTTCTCTAATTGGCCACAACAAAAATAATTTCCAACAATCTTTTCTCCAAAATAGTAACTGCACATTTTTATGGGATAGATCCTGTTGGTACAATCCCGCCAATAAAATGACAAGGAGATGCTTACAAGTTCAATATAAACAATGTGAAAGAAAGCAATATACTCAAAAGTTCAATCATAATATCATGTGCAAATAGTTACTCATTAGCATACAATATAGCAATATCCAATAGGTTCATTAATGTGTGAGCACGCAAATTAGTACCTTGCGTTCAGGATCTGCATAGAGGCAATCCAATGGAAAGGGCAACTGCATTAAACATATTTTAGACAAAGTTACTTAGGCATGAAAATTTCTGGAGAAAACATATATGCATGATTGATTGATTTTTTTCTAGCAAGTTGTCAGACAAGAGGATAAGTTAGAACAGTTCACGACGTGTGTGTTAAGAGGGTAAGAGATAAGGTATAAATTGAAGCGTACTACATACACGCTTAGCAAGAATACAGGCTTTATCTGGTGTGCCAACACCGACATCAATAAGTTTGACGCCGGCTGAATCAACTCTCTTCTTTGTATCCCTCAACACAGAGGCTAACTCCCAACTACACAGCACACAAAGCGGAGTTGACGATTAGCACACAAAAAGAAATTAAGCCAACAAGCACAAACTCTTACCGAGTAGTAGTTCATAAGTTTCAAGGAAAACCATATCTACAGAAGGAGGAGGAACTATCTCTCTCACAGCAAGGACACCCAAAATGCCTTAGCAGCGCATGACGGCCATTCCCTGCACAACCAGTAAAGTACTCCCACAGTTTATTTATGTACAACATCAATTTCATACAAAATTATCGTAGCATCATCAAATAATTTCAGTTAAATGGGGTTTAGTGTTTCAATCTACCTAAGCAATATATTTTGCTCAAACAAAGCAACAATTTGTCGCATCTTAATTGAAAACTTCTGGGATGAAAAGCTTAAACCCAAATATAAAGGCAAAATTACCTAGGTCACGTCTCCTCAAATTATACAGATCAAGCTAATTGGAGAAAAGGATGAGCATCTCTACCTCGTTCTGGTCCAACAAGTACCTGAATAGATCAATTTAGAATTTTAGTTTTACCGCAATAGAGTTACCAAGCAATTTTAGAAATCTGTGCTTAAGTAAGCTGAAATTCCTGTTGCTTATTGACAAATTGCTAGTAGTCTCTATATAAGTGTATCAAAGAGCCACATGTATAATTATGGCAATCACTGATATCAATAGAAGGAACAAGCCTTTGTGGAAAACAGATCTTAGAGGTTGGTTTTAGAAGCTTCCTTGATAGAATTTATCATTGAACCCTGCTCACCAATAAGGCTTGCTGCCCGTTCACTTGGTGTAAGAATCCATGTCACAACCAAGATCCCATGTCTAAACCATCATCATTAATTGTGAACTGATATACTCTTAGTAGTGCATCAATGGCTGGAGGTATCGGCTCATCAATTTGTACCTTTGCAAATGTGATTACCTTTCAATGAAAAAATATATGAAAAGAATGTTTTTAGGAAAATTGTATTATCTGTTGAACTAAAACATAAATCATGCCCTTCTTTTCATGAACAATGGCCCATCACAGCTAAAACAATTTGATGGACACTAAGAGAAACAAAGTGACGAAGATATAATAATCCTCATTTAATTATTTATTTATAATTCATATTATGGATAAATAAACTGTCATATGGTTCTTGAGTATACCCCTTAATATTCATAAGGGAGAAGCTGGAGGTCGTAAGTTCTTCTACGACGATCCCATAGTCGTAAGTCCTTCTACGACTATCCCATAGTCATAAGTCTTTCTACGACTATCTCATGATCGTAAGTTCTCCTACGATCAGCCTGTGGTCGTAAGCTTTACTATGACCACCACCTGATCGTAAGCTCTTCTACGACCAGTCTCTAGTCGATGAGGCTTATAGACATATGGGCCTAGTAGATCAGGGAATCTTCTGCACCATAACTTAGGATATGGGTAGTCAATTACGTTGTTATTCTCTAAAATAATGGCACGATTTAACTCTTTGTCCTAGTGACAACTGGCTAGCGACGTGGGAACGTTACTACTCTCACAATAATCTCCAATAACGGCTCCATCATCTAAAGCATTAAGGCGCCTTTTGAACTGGAGAAACGGTAGCCCACTTCGAGGACTGTATAAAATGCGAGATCATCAGGAGAAGAGGGGGACATGCAATCAGGAACATAAGGCATCTCACACGAGTCTTTCTCTTGATTCTATAAACCAGCATACTCAATACATTCACAGAGGAGTAGGGTTGTTATTCTCTCCGGAGAAGACCCGAACCTGTATAAAATTCCCCGTGTCGCTCTCTCTGCATGATTTGAGTCTTAGAGACCCACCGAATCAAACAATCTTTACATAAGTTTGGTTCTAAAACACCGACACAAAGTTAATAATACATGGTGTAAAGACACAACAAGAAAGATGCTTATATTGCAGTCACCATGAAAACTAGACATTGAGATGCACAATTTATAATTACACAATGGAACAACAAGCATAAAAAAGTTGTAGAACCACTGAATTTTTGGTTGCCAAATTCCCTGGTAGAGTGCCACCTTATTAGAGGGTTGACAGACCATGCTGAAAAAATACATTATCTGCAACCAATATATTGTAAATGCTTATACACCTCATGTGGAGTACTACTTGACAATGTTAGCCAAGTTTGATGGGGCCACAAATTTAGTGAAAACATGACACATTTTGGTATAGCTGATCATTCTACCAAAAAAGCCCAATAGTTTTAATTGTAACGGAAGACAAAGAAATGTAAGTAACCACATGAAAGACAGAAACCGATGCTGGTTTTTCAATAATATGGCAATAAATTATAGTAAAAGAAATACTAATAGATTCTAGACAAATAAAAGGAATATAGAAATGTGTTCTCCAATGAACAAGGATAAATCCTTAGGGTGATCACGAAAATACTAAAGTAGTAATAAGATAACCACTCAACGAACAACTTACAGCTCGCTCTGCCACAGTAATATGACCACCTATTACGCGAACACAGGATTTTGTTTCCTCACACAATCTTCTAACCCTCTCTCCTTTGTGGCCAATTATTGCGCCAACTTTTGCTGCGGGAATCAGTATCTTGAAGACGGTGGTTCCAGGCTAACCAGGTACATGTTTTCACCAGCAGAGCAAATGGTATAACCATAGTCTTCATCATCAGTAATTCCTTGTTCTAGAACACTCCCAATCATTTCATTCCCTCTTTCCCATGAGATCTCGACCACTTCAAGAATCTCTCGTTTTCGAATTTGTCTGCGTCTCGGTAGTTCCCTCCAAAGATCTTTGAAGCATCAAAATAGATAAACAATGAGTCAAAACAAACTGAACAATACAGATAGCGACTAGTAGAATGTTCCGTCAAGTCTTTCATCGCATTTGCACGGACCGATCAAGAGATTCAAAGCAACAACTCGACCAGGCACAAGATCAAAGAACACAGCCATGTGTTTACACAAATGCGCAATACAATCATGCTAGGGATGCGCCTAGGAGACTCGAACAAGCACAAAATCTGCTGCCCAGATCCCCTCTAAGAGCTCACAGGAGGCACATATACAAGATTAAGCCTAAATCAGCGCAAGGCAAGCTGATCAACCCCTGATACCGCTCTCAAGAAGCAGCGCACACCATCCAAAACCACAATCATTGGGGTATGCAAGCACCATCGAGAGATGCATCAAAAGCTAAGCTTACTACACGACCAAGGTGACGCCTTTTAGCACCAAGAAAGTTTAAGAAATAATCCGAGACCTCACAACCCCCCCAAATGGGAGCAGTAATCCGCATCGATCCGAGACCGCGCCGCGCAAGCTCGACGGAGAGGGAGAGTGGTTGGCGTAGGAGGCTACCTTCGCATAGCCTGGTGGTTAGTGGTCGGCGGAGGCGTGGAGGTGGTGGCGAGGATCGCCGGTGGCCGCGGAGAAGATAGGGACGCCACCGAGGGCATTGCCGATGCCCGCCCCGGGTTCCAGAGAAGAGGATGGCACATATGGGTTCCGGAGAAGGGGTGCCCGCGCTTGCCGACCTCCTGGATGACCGGATTCGGTGCGCGGTGCGGCGGCGTCGGCGAGGCCGGAAGCGACCAGATCCGGCGCGGATGTGGTAGGGGCGGTGGCATCACGGGCGAGGGGAGGAAGAGAGCACTCGTGGAGGGACCGGGCGGCTCGGGTGGAAGAGGAGGGCTGCGTGGGTGGGGAGAGGTTGCTTGACAGTGGGGAGAGGTTGCTCGGGAGTGAGGGGAGGAGAGGGAGGGAGGTGGGCGTGGATGCGGTTCGTGACCTTGCAACGCGACCTAGGCCATCACTCGCCGATCCAACGGATGTCAAGAGCGCCACTGTGGGCATCTCTATCGTTGAGGGAGAATGGACGACCGCAAACTCCTTCTTTTAAGTAGTAGAGATTAGTAGAGCACAATGCTACAGGGGTTGTGGCTGTGGCTATGGTACCAAATCTCATTCTTCTTCTTAGGAAAAACCTGCCTCGTAACTCCTTTCGTTGCTATAATCTCTGTTTTCGCCGGGCCGCATTGCTACTAGCGCTGATCGAGTTTGCACTTTCTGCGTTGGGAATCACCGGAAGCCCGGCTGCACGGACCATCGCAACGAACATGCATCGTCTTTGTTGCCACGGCAGCAAAATAGACGCGACTTGCTGTTTTATCAACGGAAGAAAGCCCACCAAACCAAAAGACCGAGCCAGGAACCTGTGAGATGTGAGATCAGCTCTTGTTGCGTAGCCAGCCACGGCCGATCTCCTGTAGCCATCAGCTCTGTCATGCGCCGATGCGCGTACCGAGCTGCCGGGGCGTCGCGCGGAACCGGGCCGAGACGAGCGAATCCGCACGGTCCGATCGATCCCGCTGAGCGACAGCACGCATGGCCAGGGGCGACGCTGACGTGTCCGGAGCCGGGACCGGTCGTTTTCCAACAGCGGGGCGCCTCGGCCGCATCCCCTTCCCCCCCGCCGGGCCCGGGACCCCGCGCACGTCCGCCAAGTGCCAAACGCGCCAATCCATACGGCAGGGTCGCGTATGCGCTCGTGAGCCGTGACCGTGACCGGCGCGTACAAATCTTCCCAGAAGAGACACCACTGACCACTGGATGTTACGCATTGCCTGCACTGTAGAGAATCATTGGCGGAATACAAGTTTTATGATGTCTTCGCGTGGTTTTGCAAGTGTGTTGCACTGTGGGTATCCTGTGCGCTTGGTGTAGTACTAGATTGCCTTTCAGAAAAGGTTGTGTAAATGGTAGGCCAGGTGCGAGTGGCCAGGAGTTGCACCACATGCGTTTGTCCATTTTGACAAGCTACTGGTCTGGACAAGGTGAAATCTCCACTCTCCGGTGGCCAGAGATAATAATTCTCACTGGCTGAGCACATGGCTCAACGTGACAAGGCGTAATTTTCAGATCATGCACTCCAAGTAAAAAAAAATTAAGCCAAAGCTGCTTTATTGGAACTTTTAGGCTTTTTATAGCTCGATGGACTGACTCTCAATAATGGAAATGAATGGACATAGTGGGCTTGGAGTCTTGGACGTAGCTATCCTACTAGCAGATAATTGTCTGAACTCTAATGCCATCATTAGCAGCTTAGGGCCTATGTTCCGTCCGGTGGCGAATCCAGGATTTTTAGTGTGGGTGTTCAAAATTCGGAGTTAGATTGTCCAAATATACTAATACCTTGAGATGTCATAAAAAAATACTATACGACGATACGCTATATATATATATATATATATATATATATATATATATATATATATATATATATATATATATATATAATAAAATACAAAAAATAAAGAAAATTAATGATTTCATATAAAGAAATGGACGATATAAGGCAAGCATAATGACATGCATTAAACAACAAATTATAGATATCAATGACAGTTGAGGAGGTCGAAACTAGAACTAGAGCTATTTTTGCTCCAAGCTTCTTATTTTGCTGAGTTATATTGTTGTTACAGAGTGCGGCCAAGACTCATGCTTAGTGTTTGGCTGTTCTTGTTTTTTTTTGTTCAGGCTTGTAGCAGCTATACCGTTAAATCTTATTTTCTTCCTCTAATAGCGATCGGTAAAGGTCATGTCTTCTTCTTTTTTTTAAAAAAAAAACTTGTGCTTGGTCTTGGTCGTTGTTGTTTTCTCACTTTTTTTCCAGGTTATAGTAGCCAGACTGCTAAAACTTATGTTTTTTCTCTAATAGTGATCAGTAGAGCTCCTGCCTTCTTTTCTTTCTTTTTTTTGACAGATGCATACCATGCTGATTAAGTTCTTTTTTGCTCTTTTCCCATCAGCAGGAACCCCATCTAAGAATGTTCCTTTCATAGAGCAAAAATTAACATGTAAACATATGTAACAAGGGCTCAACTATTTATTCATTGCTCAAAGCAAAGATTGTATTTTTGTACAATATTCATTGGAAAGAACCAAGAAAGTAGAGGAAGATGCTAGACTCCAGAAAGAACCGGAGCTGGAGCGGAGCAGAGCCAGGGAGAAGAAGTGGAGTGCACGGAACACACCTAGATCTGGAGAGAGAATGATGACGGTGAGCTGGATATGCTACTCCCTTTCCGCCGCCATAATCCCTCTCGGCCACAGCGTTGCTCCCTTGGTGCCGCTAGCTCCCTTCCTCCCTGATTGTCGCGCTACCATCCACTTGCTCGCGTTGTATTTCTGTTCACCCCTTGGTCAGGCCGCCAAGACGCTTGCCTCTCATTGCTACCACGCCGCTTGCCATCACGTCATAGCGCCGTGTTCACCGACCGTCTCTCGCCAGAGTCTGCCAGCCCGCTTGTTCGCCGCTAGAGGTCGAGCCCTCCTACCCCCCACCCTGGCCCATACACACACAGACAACCATAGGATGAGAGAGAGAATAGAGGTTAGGGTTTGATGGACTGAAGTAGGAAGGAAAACGGGCATAAAGTTGTACGTGTATTTACCGGCGGGCCGATTAGCCAAACGGGTTGATGTCGACTTTGGTGGTATAGAAGTGACCGTTTTTTTTTGTTTCGCGAATCACTAGACTTTCGAACTCTTCTGACTAGGATTAAGTCAACCTTTGGATGGGATGAGCCTGGGGTTGTTGTTGGACTGTAGAGGCGATATGATGCTAGTGTGGGTTGTAAGGTGCATGTCTGTTTGGTGCCAACCTTGTTCGATGATGATTGAGACACGTACAAGGATCTTGTGCTCGCATCTCAGGTCCGGTCGTTGGAACTGGTGGTGGAGAGGACAATCGTTGTAGAGGATTTGCCAAACCGTTTGGATATGGTGAATGGCAACACGACGAAACTAGAATCTGCTCTCCATCTTTCGCAAGGCCCCCTAATAAAGGAGCCACCTTCCGAAGAGTTCGTTGGCGTCAGTGTTAACAATGATGCCTCCTATTGGTGGATCTGTCACTTGTGCTTGTTCCTTCTCCGTAACATGTTAGTGACCTTGTGACTGATTTCAATGGTGCTGTAATGAGTAACGAGCTTGAGGAGGAGGTGTTCCGAGATAAAACAACCCGTGAAGTAGAGTCCGACAAAGGATGGAGCTCGATCGAAAACGAGGTTCCCGCATCGCTTTTCTCCTCTAAGGAAGGGTGGGTTCTTCGCAGTGTTTTGGGTGAGGTCCCATCGGTGCACGCATTCGATGATGTCAGAATGGTTGATAAAGCGGTTTGTGCTAATGGGTTGAAGAGCAGGAATGACATTACGGACCTGGATAATGACCTAATACGTAAGAACATGTTGTTTCCAAGCATGGATGATATGAAGGTTTGGCTGCAAGAATACTCAGTAAGGTACCATCGTCCGTTCGTAGTGACACACTTCGATATGAACAAGAGGTACACCGTGAGGTGCGAAAGGGGTGCGGGTGGAAGGTATGGGGGCGCAAAACTAGAGACAAGCAATGAAAAATAGCGAACGTGAAGCAGCCTCACTCTTGTGGGACTACTCGAGTGTCGGGGGAGCACCTTCAGACGACTGCTAATTTCATTGCAAGACACATTACCGGGGTTGTGACTGTCGATCCTGATGTGACCGTCGCCACCCTCATTGAGGTTATATTTGGGTTTATTAAGTACCGCGTGAAGTACGGGAAAGTATGGAGAGCCAAGCAGAGAGCGATGCAGTTACTGAGGGGTGACTGGAAGGAGGCTTACGGGTTGCTTCCTCGAATTCTAACCGCTATACAGGCCAAGAATCCGGGCATGGAGTTTTATCCTTTCCATGGGAACTGAACAGAACCCGACGGAGGGGTTACGAAATATGTTCTCAGGCAGGTGTACTGGTCATTTGGGCAATGCAAAGAGGCCTTCAAGCATTGCGGGCATGTCATATCAGTTGACGCCACGTTCCTAACCGGGAAGTACTATGGTGCCATGATGCTCATCATTGGTATTGATGCAGAGAACTAGCTGATTCCATTAGCATTCGCACTGACAGAGAGTGAGAATAATGCGAGCTAGGAATGGTTCATGGATATAGTTCGTCTACACTTCGTTGGGCCTGGACGGGTTGTTTGCATCGTCTCGGACAGGCACTGCAGGATTCTGAACGCTGTGAGGAGTAGACTTGACGGACACCCTGATGTGCAGCATAGGTGGTGCATGTGTCACCTAGCTGCTAATTTCTTTAAGCAATGTAGTAGGGATTTGCTAATTTCTTTAAGCAATGTAGTAGGAAAGATCTCACAAAAAAGTTCAAGTTGTTGTGCGGATGTTTGGAGAAGAGGGACTTCGAGGTCAAGTTGACAGAGCATAGGGGACTGACCAACGAACAGGATAATAAGTGATTAGACGAGGTCTTGCAGCAGAAGACGAAGTGGGCACAAGCATACGATGAAGGTGGCTGTCGGTATGGTATGATGACAACGAACATCTCGGAAGTGTTCAACAACGTTATTATGGGCATCCATGCTATGTCAGTATCGACTATCTTGGAGTATTCATTTCGGAAGACCAACTCATATTTTGTGGATCGGTGGACCCGAGCAAGGGATGCGTACAATGCCGGCCACCGTTGGGGTGCGGATGCTGCCAAGCACCTTGCTATCACGGAGGCAAAGTCATGCTATCAAGACACGGAGGAATACGATCCCACTTTACATATATACGCCGTCAGGGCAGCCAGAGGCACATTGATTGGAGGTGAGCGTTATGGTGGCCGAAACCATAGAGTCAACGGACTGTACTTGCATAGTCCTAACATTGTTACATGTCTTATGCTCTCACGTCATCACCGCCTGTCACGTGCATGGCGTAAGTTGCCTTTCTAACACGTTCATTGCGGAAGAATTCTCAAAGCTAGCCATGATGAGGACTTGGGAGAATAGATTCGGGCCTTACCTTATCCGTCGCATTGGCCACCGTACGTGAAGGAGGAATACATTCCTGACAAAGATATGATGAACAAGCGACGCGGTCGAAAGAAGAGGAAGAGGCTTCGTAATGACATGGTCCTCTCATAGCAAGGTGGTAAGAACATGTACTGTCTTAGGAACTTCGACGACGCCATAATAAGCAACAGGTGCTCGGAGTGTCACGAGTACGGACATACTAGGGCAAAGCACGTGAGTAGGGATCCCTAGTCGCGTAGGTAAGGCAGCGCCGCTCTCGTGTGCAGCCCCCCTGAGGTAATCACTATTGTTGTTGTGCGAAAATGTTGGTTTTTTATTGAAAGAGTTCACTTATTTGTATTTTCTATATTACTTTCATAATGTATAATTAGTTTTATTGAAACAACATATTTTCATAGAAATTTATTGTCAGAGTGTCACCTTGGAGACAGTGCCAATGTGTAAAATGAGTTATATTTGGAATAAGAGGTGGTAATCAATTGGCTATATGTGTTCGTCTTGCTCTTTTTTTTATATTACAAATCATAGAAATTTATGGTCAAAGTGTCATCTTAGATACTATGTCAATATGCAAAACATCTTATATTTGGAATAAAAGGTAGTAATGAATTGGATATATGTGTTCGCCTTACTTTTTTTTAATTACAAGATGGACACATGCCACACGCGCACACACAGGTGTGTACGCGTCCACTACAAGAACTATGAATTTTGTGGAGGCTTTAGCCTCTAGCTGGCGCCTCACAGAGCGAGAAAAAGCACTTTCTCACCGAATGCACGCAAACCCTACCCGTACCCCTGGGCCCTGGCTGCTGTCATTTGTGTTCTTGCATTTACATGATCAATGGTTCGTGAATGAACTTTGTAAAAATGTAGGGCACATATTTTTTGCAGTCTTGTGGAAAAATTTATGTAGGGCGCAAGATGCATGGGAAATTAATGTTGTTTTTATTTTGGATTTATTTATTTTCCATCTCTTTCTACCGCATTTATGTGTGAGTACATAAATTGCAGCATTTATGTGTGAGTACATAAATTATCAACCCCATTTATGAATTAATTAATTGATCCCACTACCTAAAATTGCTCTAAAGCGGACGCGTTCAAATCACATCCAACGGCTCACGTGGGAGTTCGCATATTAGCACCCGGACATAGGTTAGCATCGGTTACTTTCCCCTTTAAAATCATGTTTGGATGAGAGGGTTTCTTTTTAGAATTTCTGAGATTCAGTTCAGATTTGAGGTCAAGTCTAGCACAACGGCGGATGATATGAAACGTAGGCAGCTAGAGCCGAGAGGACGAGGCCAACCACATTTCAACATTTGGGCGAAGTGGCAAACGTTATGCAACGTCTCCAAGCTACTGGAGTAGTATAACAAAAGGAGTTTGTCAATAAGCGGGACACGGGATCTCCTATCAAGTTTATCCGAAAAAATGATATGAGAGTATAATCTAAACGAATACATTTATTGTTGTGGACATAATGCATGTATATGGATACAATGAGAATATTACAGAGTTGATCAAATGATTGTAGTATATAAAGATGTTGAATGATGAACATATTATTACATAATACATAGGCTACCCTTTTATAGCTATTGAATGGGTGGTAGTTAATACCGCTAAAGACACCTCTTATCTTCACGCACGTTCCTCTGTTGAGTCTTGAATCGTCACATCTCTTAGTTAAGTGTCGTAAGTAGTCAAATGCGTCAATAACCGCTCTCACATTAGCCACGTGGGAAACTGTTATGGCTCCCGACCAGTTTGCTAGTCAGGGATGGCCCAAAACCGTATGACTGGTCGTCAAGTGTCCATGGCTAGTCGTCTCATGACCTAAACTGGGTTATGATCAGAGTTTATTACAAATGGGCATAAGACCAAATAAAAAGATACAACGAAAAGCATAAGAAAAAGTAGGCCACATGATACGCCACATGCTATCGTCTCGGGGCACGGCCTGGTCCTCCAAGTCCTCACTGTCGATGTAGAACTCCCCACTGTCGATGTAGAACTCCTTATCTGAACAACAATTTATTAAGCAAGGGTGAGTACAAATAATTGCATTCCGTAAGTTACAACCAATAACAGAGATAATGTATACAAGAAATTATGAAAGGAAGGCTTATATGACTGTTTTACACAAAGCTATAATTTTCAAGTTTAAATACATTTACTAAGTTCCAAAGCAGTTTTAATTTTTAACTAAAAATCAAAATTTTATTTTCATTCATCAATTCTCAAGTGTAGAATAAACCTCCATACACAAATGATGAAGGATTAACCCCCTTACATGTCGGACCCGGGAGTAACACCCCCAAATACTCTGTGTATTTCTGAACTACTTCCATGATCAGTAGCTAGTTCACACAGTAAACAAATATGGTAACATTTATAAATCACACAACTTTATTAATAAATATCAGAGTTTATTACAAGAAAGGTTTACAAGCCAACAATAAAGAACACAGCGGAAGACAAAGAAGAAGTAGTAGAGTCCAACTGATCTGCCACAGGCAATCGACTGGGGTAGCACCCTAGTCGTCGAGATCCACACCGGTAGCGAAGTCCTTCTCCTCTAAACTTTATTTGCATTAAGTAAGGGTGAGCACAAACAACCGTGCTCCACAAGTTACACCCAATAACAGATAATAATGCATGCAAAGATTTATTAAATGAAGGCTTATTGGTTGAATTAGCATAAAGCAATGTTTTTTTAAATATTTGTACTAAGTTCCAAAGCAGTTATTCTATAAATAAATTTATTTTATAAACTCTCAAGTTTTATAGTAGAATAACCTCCACATGAAATATGGTGATGGATACCCTCCTATCACATGGCTAACTGCCCAATTTCTCAATGGGATAAACTATCCAAAATCATTTGTCAAAATCTTTTGAAATCAAAACCAAAGTCTAACTTCGAGTGGCTTTGCTAGCATGTCCATGACCGTGGACATAGCTATTCGAATAGTTTTACACTCTGCAGAGATTGTATAATTTTACCCAAAAGAGATAATCAACTTTTAATATCCGTCTGACACACTTCCATAGGTGTGCGACTAAGTGATTATCACAACGCCTTTACAATACGTCATTCCAAAGTAGTCATGCCCGCTAAGGTTTCACTTCCTTTGGACTAACCATCCGCTAGAAACCCCCTCTTGCGTCGCTAAGGTTTCACTTCCATTGGGCTAACCACCCGCCGAAAGCCCCTTCTTGCGCCAAATGGGAATACTATCTAACCGACACCCGGACATCAAAAAGGCACAACTAACAATGGAACGTTGCAAATTATTTAGCTTAGCCTGTCCCATTCCAGACTTGTGATAGTACGATGGAGCTTTGCAAAATACGGCTCGAAGACCGGTCCTTAACTGACTTGGGTGACTTCCAAAATAACCCCTGGACCTCAATCGTTCCTGAATTGAGCCCGTGCATAAACTTGCACCCACCAACTATCCATTTCGCCCAAGTCCAAACCAATTTTTATTTTATTTTTTTAAAACCCTTTGTAAATTTCTATAGCACACCAATGCTATAAACACATTTTAAACCATATTTGATTTTTGGCTGAAAACTCTTCAAATCAAATACTTTTGGGTCTAAGCATGACTAAGCATAATTTTACCAAATGATCCTAGTTCATACTATCGTATCAACTAGGTTTTATCTAGGGTGACAATATATTTAATTCAATATCAACAATGGCCATAGAAAGGGTTTAAGCATAACTATAAATTTAAAACAGGAATTTAAATAACTAGATATAAATAAACATGCAGTAATTGTAACACCCTAGCTATTCGGAAGCCAAGATGTCACCTAAATAATCTAACATACAACCATAATGCGGAAGAATTGAATAATATTTCATCTAATGACATAAAGAGATCAATATTTAAAAGAACCATAGCATGAATATAGTCTAAATTTAAGCAAGTATATCAAAGGAATGATCGAAGATCTCAAGCAGTACTTAATCAACCATGACTTAAAGGAGGTTATCAACCACAGCTAACTTTACTTATTACAGCTCATCAATTAACTAATGAAAAAATAGAATCAAGTTCTGTTATTGAAATTGGAGTATGGTGAAGTGAACGAATAGTGCGTGACTACTCTCTCCCAATAGAGCCATCATCAACGATCACCTAAAATAAACAAACAAAGCAAGAATGAGTTCAAGACTCAGCAAGTACAGTGAATAATTGAACATACAACAATTATGAACAAGGCAACTTCTTTAAAGAATATGAACATCACACTGAATGAATATATGAATGAATGGATTGAATGAGAGGAATGGACTGCACACGTGCTTATACCGGTATAGCTGGTGACACACCCGTCGGTGTTTACCTAAGCCCGCATTTAACAAAATGCTGGGATCCAAATCTCGTATGAAGAACGTTTCATACGGGTATCCAAATCTGCCCACATTGGAATGGTGGGCCTTACGTGCCCATACTGGAATTGATGGGTCTTATAATCCACTCCCGTGGAAGGAACATGAAAATGGATGCATGTATTGAAATATGAACTATGAAAGACATCATGTCTACACTTGAAATTAACACATAAGAAAGGAACATAAACTTTGAACATTCTCATGGATCACAGAAAAGCACAATACGAACATCAAGCATCCAGCAATCATAATAACATCAAAGTACTTGCCTTTCTCGTTGCGACGCGTTAGTAGGCAATGGAGATGCCCCTAAACCCGAAGCCTCTCCGCCTACACAAGTAAGTACTCAAAATAAGAACAACATGGTACAGGACATTACCATTAACGTTCTACAACACCTTCCCGAACACCCAAGAAATAGCCATTAACCCTATTCTGAAAACAGGCAACACAACCACGGAATCGAATTAGACAGCAGCACGGAAATAACCATAACTATTGACCTGGGACTCGGAACGAGGTGAGCCCAGTTCCTAAAGAAACTTAACGAACATATCTACAACTTTCTAGTTGGTGAGATATCCCAATTCAGCCAAAATAAAATGATAACAAATAGATAAACTTAAAAGACAGATTCTGTCCAGTCGAAACGGACAGTAGTAATGAACAGATCACAACTTTTGATCTACAACTTCTATTAGGGCGTTCTTTAACATTCTGGAAATTTTATGAAATTTTCTAAAATAATCTAGTTGGGTGAAAACCTTGAATTTGCCTCTAACATAAACATAACTTAAAAGACAAATTAATAGATCAATCTCGTCAGAATTCTGGGCAGCAAGATTGAAACTATCATAACTTTTGATCCGTATGTCGGAATTAGGTGTTCTTGGTGGCCACGGAAAGCTAAGAAGATTATATAAATATCTCTAGCAGATGGAAACCTCCAATTCGGCTTCTAAGGATCCGAAATTGGCCACGCAATCTACTAAACAGAATTGAACTACAATAGGAAGAATTTGATCCAATCAATTCTAACCGAAATCGCATCTACTACTAATCAAACAACAAAGAACGACATCCGTTACCCTTGAAGAACCCAGAACGATCCTTGAAGATGAAGATCCTCCTTCTCTTCTCCTCCTTTCTCCCCCTCTTTTCCCCTCTCCTTTCTTCTCCTTGTGGCCGGCCTAAGGTGGGGAAGCTTCCAAGAGGTGGCAGCAATGGAGGTTGATCTTGGGGGAAAAGATGGAGGCGCCATTGAGAGAGAGATGGCAGGAAGTGGTGGCCAAGGTGAAGGGGTGAAGGGAAAGAATTCGGCCAAGGGGGTAAGGGGAGGGGGCGGCTAGGGTTAGGAGGGGCGCCCCCCTCTTGGGCCACTAAGGCCGGCCCACAAATGGGCTTCTGCCCAAAGGCCGAGAGCCCAAGGCCCATCCTACCAAAATTCCTGAATTCTTATGTAATTTCCTCTCCAATATGTATTGTCCTCTCTAAACTTTATTGCATTTACCAATGAATATTCGGGATCTTACCAAATTTCTCTCTTCGAATCATATTCTCCCTAATTGATATTCGGGGTATTACATTCTACCCCCCTTAAACAGGATTCGACCCCGAATCCTCGCACAGCTCTACGCGAAAGAACAACCACAACTGAGAACTAACAACGGTAACCATGTTCCCGTTGTGAACACATCTGGATAGCGCTCACGCATACGAAACTCCAACTCCCAAGTGGCCTCTATCTCGGACTAGTGAGACCACAACACAGAGACGTAAAACGACGTTAGTTCTAACACTCAATCTAAACTTTCCAGATACACTCATCAGAAGAGGATCGAAGGTAATACCTTCCTCGATGGTCAGCGTCTTTAACTAAATCCCAAGCTTTGAATCGTTCAGCTACTCACTTAGCACCAGAACACACCAGATGTTACGTACGTCGCGTATGGACCCGAGACGGTCAAAGCGATACGCCAACTTACTAATTTCTGCAACTGTCGAAAACGAACCAAAGTACCTGCACCAAACTCCCCTTTGGTACGAAAACACCCAACAAATGCCTAGAACCATCCCTCAGTACATGTCCGTGCGTCTAGTGCCGGCACATATGCTATGCCGTATGTCCACTCCGGGACCACACGCGCCATGAGCCATATGCCCACGCCCCTGCCCCTCACGCGCTCGTGCAGCGAGGGTTGATGCTCAAAATCAAACTCTTCATCTAACAAGGGTCACCTCCTTTAAACAAGAATACACAACAGAACTGGTCCTTAAACCACTAATTCACAAAGAGAATCCAACTAGAAATAGAGAGTTCCCGTCGTATCCACGCAATACTAACTCTCCACCAAAAGGGTAAAACCCCAAATCTGATAATTCATCACGAAAACAATCCCACTTTCTAAATAGGCAGTTTACGATTGAACACCACGAAAGCCAAAGGAGAAATCACTCTAATGCCCAAACCAAATACTTCTTTTGGTTTGCCTGAATTGGAAAGAATCAAACATGCCAACAATGCGCCAACTCAAAGGGCGAAAGACACCAGCCAACAGCACAAAACTCAACCAAGAAACAAGAAAACGCTTCACCACCCGAGGAAACATCATTTTCTCGATTCTCTTTACTTAATAAAACTCTATCGAACCTTGAATTAATTCATCGCTACCACACGAGCTTCAACCTCTTAATTAAACCTCCTCAAATTATGCTCAAACTGAAATACATCATCCACACCATTGTGGAGAGACTCTATTGAATCCACCGAATACTCTAGGCAACTCATCCTACTGACGAAATTAATTTGATAGAAGGCATCCAAAGCTTCACAAAAATAGGTCCCACGTAATCACATTACCTCCAATTTTCTAGAATAACAACTCAGAATCCTTAGTACGCCCGCTCATGAACTACATCAGAAAGGTTCTAACAACAATCATTCCACTGCTCAGAATACTCCGGTTTTCTATCTCCTCTACACACAATCTTTGGGCGACCCAAAAGTCTAGCATAAAAATGCAAAGCCCAAATTTAACCTCCAAGACCTCTACAACGAATTTCTCTTATAACAGATAGTGAAATCATCGGATTAAATCTCTAACATCCCCACAAATCTAACATACTAACTCATTGACATCATTAGGAATCACCCACACACTATCGCAATACTTTCCAATTGCGTTACTCAATAAAATTGATCAAGGTTTCCATAACTTCGAATATCCCCAACCTTTCAACATGACCTGAAGTTCTGTAATTTCGCTACACTATAGGTTCTACTCAGTCGTAACACTATTCAGATTTACTTCGAAGCCAATCATTTCATTTGAATCAACTTTCCTCCAAGAGGTACAGGTCAAAACCAATTCATCTTCTGCTACTCCTCCAATAGTTTGGTAGCAAAATCTCAAAACTACTATTACTTAACCACCACCAAACAGTTGCCAACTTACGCCTTGTAAAACCTTGCAACATAAAACTGTTGATCCTTTCTCAAAAGAAAGAGGCGAACAAAGATAAGTTTCCTCACACAGGAAAACGTTGCTCTTTACAGCGAGCATGAAACCAAAAGAATTATTCTGATAACGATGATCTTGGGAAACGAAAGTTGAGTTCACCGATGAGGGCACACATCCCTCAAAAATGGAATAGCAAATAACAGACAATGAGAAAAAGACATTGCGATTGAAACTCGACATCTCTTGAGCGGAAAGAGCAGAAAGTCTAGGAATGTTTCAAATAACCACAAGTTACAAAACTTGACTCAAATTCTCAAATACTCCTACTGCACTCTTTCCTTTAACAATGAAATTAATCCTTTGACTAGCAACACTTTGCCACAATGAACAAGATAAGGTCTTTAGTCCAAACCACAAGTACTAATTAAGAACCAATACAATTCTTCAACACGTCATAATTGCCCAGAACAGTTCAACTACACAAGAAACATGAAATCCCAATGATCTCAGGCACGAAACTCGAAACATTTCATTTACGGGATTTCACAGAAAACAAACGGACATTCAAGATCAAATTGCGTGAACCACTTAAGAACCAATAGAACTTTGCGACCCGTCGCTTTACTCGACGACTTCCAATTACCACATAAATCTTGAACTCCAAAAGATCATGAAAGCCAAACTTGAAACACTCTCATTTAAGCAATATCACCATAGGTGATCAAATTACTACAAGAATTAACATCAATCTCACATTTTGGCGACTTAACAACAACGACAACATACACTGGTGCCAAGAATCATCAAACTTTATTACTGCATCCTAAAACTTCCTAAAGGAAATACAAACCACAAGGTTGAAACAAATTTATTATATAAAGATTATGCTAGGCAATAACAATATCACAAGGCACGCTATCAAAGATCACTTACGAAATTCATCTATTCAACTGTTGGTGTTGCTCAACACCATCTTCACCGCTCATTAACAATTGATGATTGTACTAATCATGTGTGTACATACGGTACTAATTCCATTTGCAATCACATAACCATTTATAAACATAGATTCAACATTTCACCTTTGTTCAGAAATCAGTTCAAAACATGATTAACGATTCACTAACATAATTTTCTATAAACACGGTTTCATTTAATCGATACACCAAAGATCCATCCGGTTCTTTATCTGAGTTTCAACAATTTTAGCATATCATGAAATAGGTTAATCTAGCACCTATGTAAGATCCATAGGTTCTGAACGGATATGGATAGTCTTTTATTTAACATACACCATGTATCAAATACAAGGACATCTCAAATTAGTCAATTTCACTTTCATGGATGGTAGTTAAGAATAATTGATTTGCACTATGCTAACAACCCAACTTGGTAACTCATAACATAACAATTTATTCGTTTAGTTATAACTTCTCATTTTAAGCAAGCTAAGACATCACAAAAGAATTCTAACACCTTCATTCAGCAAAAGAGAGACTTTAAACCTCAACGCTCGAAGTAATCCAAAAGAAATACATAAAGCCAAAACTTTCACATGATAACGAACCAGCAACAGAAAAACTTTCATTATCCAAACTATCAAACGAATAAATGAATCATTCTTTTCCAATGAGAAAGAAGGAACAACCATAGAAACATCAATCTTGCCAATCGGCAACGTTCACAAGTAGTAAAAGCAACTCAACAGTCGAAAAGCAATAATTGTTTCAGAGAACCATTAGAGATCTATTGAAAACCATCAACTATCATGAATCACGAACCCAGGAGAAATTCATCAACCACCACAGGACAAGAATTGCCAAATTCAAAAATCAAGGAAGAGAACAACTTTCTAAAGCAACTCACGCTTAACACCTGAAACTATGGTGCTCGGGGTAACTACTCCCCTAACCACAAACCGCGAACGGTGGTGTAACCTGGTGAATCCCAGAGTAACAACCACGACCTCTACTTCCTATCATCTGTTATTGACATACTTAATCAATTTAATCAATTATGAATATATAGGATCATCTCATGACAATCATAGAATAAATTCATAAATATAAGATATCACATCGTATCATAGATTAACGACAAGAAAGATAGTATAGAAGCAATTCAACAATTGCTCAACGAATGAAACATAACAATAGAAATGCGGAAACAATGAATTACCCAACCCCACCTACTGTGCACAGTGTGTCATTTTAATAACTTAATTACCACGGACCTAAAGCCCGCTCTGATACCAACTGTAACACCCTGGCTATTCGGAAGCCAAGATGTCACCTAAATAATCTAACATACAACCATAATGCGGAAGAATTGAATAATATTTCATCTAATGACATAAAGAGATCAATATTTAAAAGAACCATAGCATGAATATAGTCTAAATTCAAGCAAGTATATCAAAGGAATGATCGAAGATCTCAAGCAGTACTTAATCAACCATGACTTAAAGGAGGTTAACAACCACAGCTAACTTTACTTATTACAGCTCATCAATTAACTAATGAAAAAATAGAATCAAGTTTTGTTATTGAAATTGGAGTATGGTGAAGTGAACGAATAGTGCGTGACTACTCCCTCCCAATAGAGCCATCATCAACGATCACCTAAAATAAACAAACAAAGCAAGAATGAGTCCGAGACTCAGCAAGTACAGTGAATAATTGAACATACAACAATTATGAATAAGACAACTTCTTTAAAGAATATGAACATCACACCGAAAGAATATATGAATGAATGGAATGAATGGATTGAATGAGAGGAATGGATCGCTGCGATGCTTATCTGGGGTATAGTGGTGACACACCCGTCGGTGTTCACCTAAGCCCGCATTTAACAAAATGCAGGGATCCAAATCCCGTATGAAGAACGTTTCATACAGGTGTCCAAATCTGCCCACACTGGAATGGTGGGTCTTACGTGCCCATACTGGAATTGATGGGTATTATAATCCACTCCCGTGGAAGGAACATGGAAATGGATGCATGTGTTGATATATGAACTATGAAAGACATCATGTCTACACTTGGAATTAACACATAAGAAAGGAACATAAACTTTGAACATTCTCATCGATCACAGAAAAGCACAATACGAACATCAAGCATCCAGCAATCATAATAACATCAAAGTACTTGCCTTTCTCGTTGCGACGCGTTAGTAGGCAATGAAGATGCCCCTAAACCCGAAGCCTCTCCGCCTACACAAGTAAGTACTCGAAATAAGAACAACATGGTACAGAACATTACCATTAACGTTCTACAACACCTTCCCGAACACCCAAGAAATAGACATTAACCCTATTCTGAAAACAGGCAACACAACCACAGAATCGAATCTGGACAGCAACACGGAAATAACCATAACTATTGACCTGGGACTCGGAACGAGGTGAGCCCAGTTCCTAAAGAAACTTAACGAACATATACAACTTTTTAGTTGGTGAGATATCCCAATTCGGCCAAAATAAAATGCTAACAAGCAGATGAACTTAAAAGACATATTCTGTCCAGACGAAATGGACAGCAGTAATGAACAGATCACAACTTTTGATCTACAACTCCGATTAGGGCGTTCTTTAACATTCTGGAAAGGTTATGAAATTTGCTAAGATAATCTAGTTGGGTGGAAACCCTGAATTTGCCTCTAATATAAACATAACTTAAAAGACAAATTAACATATCAATCTCGTCAGAATTCTGGGCAGCAAGATTGAAACTATCATAACTTTTGATCCGTATGTCGGAATTAGGTGTTCTTGGCAACCACGGAAAGCTAAGAAGATTGTATAAATATCTAAGGACCTGAAATTGGCTACGCAATCTACTGGACAGAATTGAACTACAACAGGAAGAATTTGATCCAATCAATTCTAACCGAAATCGCATCTACTACTAATCAAACAACGGAGAACGACATCCTTTACCCTTGAAGAACCAGGACGACGATGAACGATCTTTGAAGATGAAGATACTCCTTCTCTTCTTCTCCTTTCTCCCCTCTTTTCCCTCTCCTTTCTTCTCCTTGTGGTAGGCCTAAGGTGGGAAGCTTCAAGAGGTGGCAAGAATGGAGGTTGATCTTGGGGAAAAGATGGGCGCCATTGAGGAGAAGGAAGGAAGTGGCGGCCAAGGTGAAGGGTGAGGGAAAGAATTCGCCAAGGGGGGGGGAGGCGGCTAGGGTTAGGAGGCGCCCCTCTTGGGCCACTAAGGTAGGCCCACAAATGGGCTTCGCCCAAAGGCCGAGAGCCCAAGGCCCATCCTACCAAAATTCTAATTCTTATGTAATTTCCTCTCCAATATGTATTGTTCTCTCTAAACTTTATTGCATTTACCAATGAATATTCGGGATCATACAAAATTTCCCTCTCCGAATCATATTCTCCCTAATTGATATTCGGTGTATTACAGTAATAATTTAAACATAATTTAAATAATTTGAAATAGTAGGATTCAAATATGATCAAAGATGTAACTTGCCTTGCTCAATTAGTTGTTGTTCTTAAACGACGTCGAAATCTGACTCTCCGAAGTCATCGAAATCTATATACAAAAATAAGCCAAATTCAAATAAACTCGAAATTAAATAATTTTGGTTCAGATAGCTATATTTTGATTTTAGATGAATTTAGGAACAAAAATCGATGGAATCAGAGTCTATATGAAGGAGAACGAACATCCGGAAGATGGATTATCAATGAAATGATGAAATTCTGAATTTCCAAATTTGTGGAATTGTTTTTCTAAAGAGAAAGAGGAAATATCCACGTGGCGTAATGTGACTGCTGACTCGGAGAGAGAGAGAGTGAGGTGGCGCTCAGGTGGCAGCCATGTAGACGATTTGGCGCCACTTGGCACGACATGGCGGTGGCGAATTATTGTGAAATTCAAAATTTTGTTTGAATAGATAGGTAGATAGTATTGAAAGGGACATATAGGTAAAAGGGCTCGCACAAATACCCAATAGATAAAGAGATCGGGCTCGATGGAGTTCTCACCGAACTTGGGGAAGAAGATGTGGCCGGTAGGGGAAAGGTAAGTAAATGAAAATTCCACTTGAATAGAAATGTGGAGAATCTCAATATGAACTCACTAATAAAAATTTGGTCCACAACGGAGCAACGGATGAGGAGATCGGGCTCGCCGGAATTGGAGAAGAAGACCGTGGGTACTAGTGTAGCCTAGGTGAACCAATAAGGAAATCAAAATTCGGCTTGAATAGAAATATAGAGAATCTCGAGAGGAACTCACTGGTAAAATTTGGTGAATAACGGAGCTACGGATGAGGAGATCAGGCTCACCGGAGTTGTCGCCGGAGTTGGAGCTTTTGTGTCCGTGGTGAACCAATAAGTAAATCATAACTCGGTATGAATAGAAATGTAGAGAATCTCAAGAGGAACTCATCGGTAAAATTTGGTGCACAACGGAGCTACAGATGAGAAGATTGAGCTTGACGGAGTTGAAGAAGAAGAGTTAGCAAAATGAGCTCCAAGAGGCTTTTGGCAAATCTAAGCGATATTGATATAGGGAATGAGGTGGAGAGGTTACGATTCAATTTATCAGAGCAAAGGAGCAACAGATTGATTGGAATTGCTTGCCGAAGTTGTGGCCGGAAATTACGCATGTGTTAATGTAGCGGCCAGAATATTCCCAGGAATATTTATTTTGAAAATTCGAAAAGACACTAATTAATTCTATAAAAATAGCAAATAAATTCCAAAAAATCTCACATACTAAACACAACATTTTGAGATCAAATAAAATAATAATAATAATAATAAGTATAATTTTATTATTACATAGTAATTATGTTTATATTCTTTGAAAATTATTTTTAAACTTGAAAAATAGTAATATAGCTCTAAAAATTCTTTTAATTTTTGGAGTAGTTAAATAGGGTATTTTGAGCTTAAATAAAGTATTTTCAACACAAATTTAGTTTTTATTTGTGAACATAAATTCATTTTTTAATTGCTAGAAATTACAAGAAATTAAGAGGAGTTTTAGAAAATAGCAAATAGAGTTCAAAAATTCTAAAAAATTCACAGAAATTCCTAGAATTATTTTGAACTTAATAAAATTATTTACAACATAAATTTGGCTTTTAATTTTGCACGTAATTTGTTTGAAATTTCGGAAAAAGGAAAAACCATTTTTTTAATTAGAAAATTAAATAAATTTTCTTTTTGGCTTTAAAATTTAGGAAATTAATTATTTTATTTATATTATTTTTTCCTTTTAACCAAGAAAACTCTTTTATAATTCAGAAAATCTAATAAGATAATTATTTTATTAATTTTATTTTTGGCAAGACAACTTTGGGATGTTACATTACACTAGAAGCCCAAATTTTTTGCAATAGGATAAAATATCCAAAAATATTTGAGTTTTAAAAATTATTTTAAACCAAAACCAAGTCTAATCTACGAAAGGCGTTGCTTAGCATGTCCATATCCGCAGACGCAGCTATTCGAATAGATTAATACTCTGTAGAGTTTGTATATCTTTACCGACAAGAGATAGTTGCTCAACATGTCGGGCAAGACAAGCTTCGAAAGCGTGTGACTAAGCAGCTATTACGAGGCCTTTACCCTATACTATTTCAACATAATTATGTCCGCTAAGGTTTCGTTATCTTAAGTTTCACGCCAAACGATAACCCCCTCTTACACCATATGTGTATTAAAAATAGGTCTTCACGACACCCACACCTCTAAATGGTACAACTACGGTGAAATAGTATAGTTTAATTAGCTAAGACTGTCCCACATTAGACTTGTGGTAGTACGCTTATGGCTTAACAATCCGCAGCTCACAAACCGGTCCTTAATAGACTAGGCGATTTCCAAAACAACCACTCGGTCTCAATCATTCACTGAATTGAGCCCGTGCATAAACCTGCACCCACTAACTATCTAATTTGTCCAAGTGCAAACCAGATTTATTATTTTTTTCATTTCAAAACATTGTCTAAAATTTCTATGGTAAAAACAATACCATAATCTTAATTTTAAATTATATTTGAATATTTTGGCTAAATTCCCCAAATTCAAGATTTTTTGCCTAAGCATTGACTAAGTATAAGGTTTTAAAATTTATTTTCTTTAAACTAAGGTGACAAGGGAATGACTAATTAAACTTCAAAATTTGCCATACAAAGGAAAATGATCAACGAGGAATTTAAAATAACTGGAATATAAATAAGTATGCAATAATTTAAAACATAATTTAAATAATTTTAAATACTAGGCTCAAACAGTCAAATACGATCAAATAATGTAACTTGACTTGTTCAAAATCCTGTGGATCTAACTCTTCAAAGGATTCAAGCTCTTCGGAGTCGTCAAAATCTAAACACGAAAACGAGCCAGATTCGAATAAAATTCAAATGAACTCCAAATTAAATAATTTTAGTATAGATAGCTATATCTTGATTTTAGATGAATTTAGAAATTTGAATCGTTGAAATTGGAACTTGTGTGGAGAACGAGTCCTTAGAAAATTAAACCCTAAAGAATTTAACTAACTTCAATTTTATGGAATTATGAATGATTTTACTGAAGGAAAATCTATTTATGATGCCGGCATGACATCAACATTGAATTTCCTTTTTCGGTCAATTTATTTCTCTAATGAAAATTCCATTTATTTCACTAACATGTAGGCCCAATGTCTATAGACCTGGCCCACGAAAAGTCAAAGTATACGGTAGAATTGGTTTTCAAAGCGATTAATGCAATTGCTTTGCGTGTCTGTCGCTCAATGCTGCGTAGGTGCTAATTTGGCGAGGGTGAAGTGGCGTGGCGTTCTTTGGAGTCACCCAAGCGGTGGTGGCACACGGGAACCTAGTGTTCCAGTGAGCGGTGGCGAGGGTACCAAATTGAAGAGGGCGTTGCAGTGAACTTGATGCGCACCTTCGTGGCGAGAGGACATGCAAATATGGCCGACGGCGAGGAAAACGGCAGCGGTGAGCTTCGGGTCTTGACGGCGGTGGAGCTCCGGTGATTTTCTGGCAGCATTTAGGTGCGCCTGAGGTAGAACACGGGACGACGAAGATGCTGGTGCAGACGGTGGCAGCAAGGCATCATCGATGGTGAGGCAATCTTCGGTGGAAGGTCTTGTGGTCGACGAGCTTCAAAGACGAATTATGGCGATCTAAAGCGAATTGAGGCGGTGTGGGTTGCTGAAATGGTATGAGGGGGTAGAGGCAAACCAATGGCGTCCTTTTATAGGGCGAGGGCGTCACCGAATCGGTGTACGGCGTTGGTAGTTCATTTCGGAAATACGGCGAAAACGGAGTTCGGCGGCGATCGAGAAAGAAGGGGATAAGGGTCGGGGTCGATTACAGAGGATAAAGGGATAAGAACGGTGGTGCTAGTAAGGGAAAATCAGGTCGTTCCGCCCGTTTTTGGATAAATCTTCAAGGGAAAACAATGGTGGTGTCAGCGCTGGCGGGATGAGGAAGAAACGAGGAGGGAGATGGAGTTGGCTAGTAGGCCCCACGTGGCAGAGAGAGAGAGAGAGAGCGGGGGTGGCGCTAACATGCGGGGCCCGTATGTCAGTGGGAAGGGAGAGGAAAGCGCGGGTTGGGCCGGGCATGCAGGAAAAGCAGGAATGGGCCGGAGAGATTTAGCACAAAAGCATTTTCTGGATTTTCTTTGATTTAACGATTTTAGAAATTGTGTTGATTCAATTAGGCTTTTAGAAAATAGAAAATAAAGTCCAACAATTCTAGAAAAATTCACGAAATTTCTTGAATTACTTTGAAGTTAATAAAATTATTTCCCAGTTAAGTTGGATTTTATTTTTGCACATAAATTATTTTTAATTTCTAGAAAATAGGAAAAACCTTTTAAAATCCAGAAAATTCAATAAATTAATTAAAATTTTATTTTTACCTTTAAATCCAAGAAAAAACCAATAAATAAATAAATTTTCTTTTTGACTTTAAAATTTAGGAAATTAAATAGTTAATTTAATTATTATTTTTACCAAGAAAACTCTTTTAAATTTCAAAAATCTAATAAAATAACAACTTTATTAATTTTGAAATTGGTAATGAACTTTGGGATGTTACAGTTGGACTTCCTTTAAGTACTGGTCGTAGGTTAATAACCGTTATGGAGCAAGCATATAATATGTAGAGCTGCTTTGACAGAGACTCTGACTTTGATTAAAAAAAAGTTGATCTAACGAAGAATCCTCGTCCAGGGATAAATCGGACCGTTCGACTACATGGTTGAATTGGATATTTGTACACCATTTTATGCATATCTTGGCAATCGCAAAAGGCCTCAATGTCGGTTGTGAAAGTCGGATGCAGGCGCTCATTAGGCGCCGACTAGGCGCTACGCGGCCCTCACGCGCTGCGCCTGCAACCTAATCATTGAGCTGGGCGGACCGGGCGCCTAGACGAGCCTCGACGGTCCTCCGCGGTCCTCCGCGCCGCTCGGCGGCTCTCGGCGGCGCTCGGCGAGGCGGGCGCCGAGGCGGCAGATAAAAGACTACAGCGCCCGATGCCCCGACTGTGTTGCCAACTTGCGATGCGGCGCTAGGGTTCGGCCTCCCCCGCCTCTGAGTAGCTCGCCCCGATTCCAGCCATCGTGCGCCGCAGATTGGAGCTCGCCGCCGCCGATTGGAGCTCGCCCCGCCGTCTCCACCACCGATTGGAGCTCGCCGCCTCCAAAATGCAGTCGTCCCGCCATCGAATCGAGGTACGCTGCCGCCGCCGACCTCCCCTCTGCTCTCGCTCCTCTCTGGTCCCCTCTTGCCTCGCCAACCTCCACTCTCTTCACCCCTCGCCGCCTTCCTCTCCCCTCTCTTCTCGGTTCCCTAGCTGTTGCCCTCCCTCCTCTCGATGTCCCTTCCTTCTGCTTCTCCACCGTCGTCGCCGCCCTCCCTCTCTTCCCGCTCCCCTAGCACCGCAGCCTCCCAGTCTTGCTCGATGTTGCTTGCTCCACCTCCCTCTCTTCGGCTCGCCCAAGCACCCACCGCAGCTCCCCTCGACTTCTGCTCTGCCCCTTCCTGGCGATTCTTGATTGTCCGACCATGTTCTTCTTGATGATGAGTTCTTCTCTCAAAGCCTCAAAGGATTCTTTGAATGTCCGGTTGTTTACATTGCATTGCATTGCATAGCATGTCATATATTATCATCTTTATCCAAGCGGTTGTATGATTGTATCAAAGAATCTGTGTGGAGAAGTTGTATGATTGTTAAGTTGGTTCTGGACCTTCTGGTACATGCTGAAACAACACACATTAATAGCTACCATTTGTGTTAATTTGAGATCTGAGCAAAGCAGAGTATGATTTGATCAGAGTATAATTCTGGTACATGCTGAAAGCCTGAAACAACACACATTGATTGTTAAGTTTTATCATTGTTAAGTTGGTTCTGGACCTTCTGGGATTGCTACCATTTGTGTTAATTTGCTTCTACTGCTCGTCTGCTCTATTGCTCTGTTGGGTGGGAACTGGGAAGTAGCCATTTGTGTTAATTTGCTTCTACTGCTCGTCTGCTCTATTGGGTGTGAACTGGGAAGTTGCATGTACTGTAAATTAACCTCATTTGTCTAAATCTTTTGGATCATAATTCACTCGTAGTTGCATTGTTAATAATGTTTTCCCGTCAAACTCTTCCAAAGCAATGCTAAGTTGCTAACACATCAAGCATTCCCTGTTGAGACACATCGAGGAATCTTAGTAGTTGATATTCATGTTTACATTCTGCCAAGATAATAGGAAGGGGCAAAAAAGGAGATCTTAGTAGTTGTATGCAGCTGTTTAACTTAAATGCAGCTAACACATCAAGCATTCATGTTTACAATCTTAGTAGTTGTTAAAAATGCAACTGTTTAACTTAAATGAGATCTGAGTATAGTTTCTCCTGGTTTACATATTGCTACTTTCATTGTGCTGAACAGGTGAGGTACATCAATTTTTATCCAATGTTGTCATGTTTATCCCATTTTTATGCAATGCTGTCATGCAATTGCATAGCATGTATCAAAGAATCCGTATGGAGAATCGGATATTATCAATGTTGTCATATGAGGTTAATGAGACATTGTTGTGTAACTTGTGTTCTAGACTTCTAGTTGATTTTAGATTTTTTTTTAACTTGATACTTGATAGGGCATAGGTTCTTGTTGGAAGCACTTTGATGAGTTGATCTCTAGGCAGGCATGTTAACACTTAAAGATGATTTTTTATGTTAAGAGTTTGACTTCTAGATTGCTTGGTGGTGCTTGGTTTTTGTCAATCATACAACAATTGACTTTATTTCTAAAACTTTGTGCCTCCTTAGCATTCCTTATACAGTCTGATTCATGGTATATTGCCTCCTTAGCATTCCTTATACTAGATGGAATTGCTCTTGATTGAGGTAGCAAGAGGCAGTGAAATTTTCTAATTTAATTATGGAAGAGGCTCTTGATTGAGGTAGCAAGAGGCAGTGGAATTGCTCTGATTCTTGTCTATTTTCTAATTTTGTAACCTTCCTCACAGTGATAAATTTTACATTGATGTGTATGATTGATGATTTGCAAATATAGATGTATGTTATGACTTATTGTTAATTTGTCATTTTGTCAAGATGTCATCCGTTGCTTCAGAGGTGCGACAACGCCAAACAAGTTCAAGCGTCCTTAAGAGGAATTCAAGATATAGGATGGGAATTTGGGTATTTAGATGATCCAAACAACTTGGATAGAGTGAAGTGTCGCTTGTGTCAAAAGGTTATTCACGGAGGGTGTATAGGCTCAAACAACATATTGGTCATATTAGGGGAACGTTGCTAGATGTCCAAAGTCCACACAAGAAGAACAAACGAAATGTAGGAAGTCTATAGAGGATGCACAAGCATTGAAGAAGGCAAAGAAAGCAAAAGAGCAAGAGCTTAGAAATGAAGTGACAATTGAAAAACAAGATGACCCTAATGAAGATGAAGATCTTGAAGTTGTTGGAGGCTCGGCACCTCGTACATTAGGGCCAATGGATAAGTTTTCCTTCCCTATTGATACTTCCATTGCTTTGACAACCCGACAACAAAATATTAAAGATGCACTTTGGAAAGAAAGAAATCATAAGGTGAAACAATATGTTGTGAGATGGCTTTATGCTCATGGTATATTTTGCAACTATCATTCTCTCATGCTTGATATCCTTTCGTTGAACTGTTGATTGTTAGCCTCATATTGTATTGTATGTTTTTATGTTTAGGTGTCCCTTTCAATGCCATCAACAATGACGAGTTCAAACAAATGTGTGAGGCTATTGGTCGCTTTGGACCGGGGTTTGTAGGTCCTTCTCCATATGATTGTCGGGAGAAGTTGTTGAAAGAGGAAGTGGAAAGAACAAAGGATTTGTTGAAGACACATGAAGAAGAGAGAGCTTTGACCGGGTGCTCCATCATGACCGATGCTTGGACCGATCAAAAGAGGAGGAGCATCATGAATGTGTGTGTGCATTGCAAATTGGGGACAAGCTTCATACAATCAAAGGAGGCGTCGGATCATGCACACACAAGTGAGTACATATTCGAGTACATAGATACTTGCATTGAACAACTAGGTCCAACAAATATTATGCAAGTAGTCACGGACAATGCTTCCAACAACATGGGAGCAAAGACATTATTGAAGGAGAAGAGACCAAATATCTTTTGGAGCTCATGTGCAACTCACACCATTAACTTGATGCTAGAAGCCATTGTCAAGAATATGCCAAAGTATAAGAAGACAATCGATCAAGCAAAGGCATTCACCATATTTGTCTATGCACATCATAGGACATTGGCCTTAATGAGGAAATACACAAAGAGAAGAGATATAATAAGGCCGGGGGTGACTAGATTTGCATCGACTTTTCTTACTTTGCAAAGTTTGATTGAGAAGAAGGACGCACTAAGGTCGATGACGCTTAGTTCGGAATGGGAGGATAACATTCAAACTAAAACATAAAAAGGCAAGACGGCAACTAGTACACTAATGAGTAGAGCCTTCTGGAATGGTGTGTCTACTTGTTTGAAGGTATAGCCAATCATTATATCCTTGTGAATATGTGATGTTTATTATGTGATTCTTGCCTTATTTGCTATTTCATAACCTTGTATATTGTATTGATTGAAGGTTTTTGAACCATTGGTGAAAGTTCTTCGCATGGTAGATGGGGATGGTCCATCTTTGGCATTTGTTTATGGAGAAATACTACAAGCAAAGAAGCAAATTAAAGAGGCCTTGAACAATTTGGACAACAACTACAAATTGATCATAGATGCAATTGATGTAAAGATGGCAGGGAGGCTTGATTCTTCATTGCACTTGATAGCGTACCTTCTGAATCCACATTATAGTTACAACGATAAAACCATCTTGCAAGATACAAATCTTATGGATGCATTATTTGAATGTGTTGAAACATTTTATCATGGTCATGATGAAATGCAAGCTCAAGTGCTTAATGAGGACCGCACAAGTTTAAAGATCAAGAAGGGTCTTTCGAAACCTATCGTCAAACTTGGATATCAAAAAAACAATTTTGATCCCGGTAAACTTATGCTCACAATCATGATTTCAACTCAATGCATTCTTATTTAACCATTTGTCTTGTACTAATTTCCTTCTATTTTTCCTAATGGCTAGCAACATGGTGGTCCACTTTTGGATATCAAGTTCCTACTTTGCAAAGAATGGCCATAAGAATCCTCTCCTTGACCTCAAGTTCATCCGGATGTGAAAGAAATTGGAGCACTTTTGATATGGTAAGTCTCAACTCTCAACTATAAAGTATAAATTATCTCATTCTCAATATGTCAACTATGTTACTAGTTACTACTACACTCCACTTTGCAATTTGTAGATACATTCAAAGAGAAGAAATAGGCTAGATGTGAAACGTCTCAACAATCTAGTCTATGTTCAATTCAATGCAAGATTATTGAGCAGAAAAGAGAAAAGCAATATGAAGAACATCGATGTCATTCTAGCTTCGGATGCTACACAAGCTCAAGGATGGATAATTGAAGGTGGTGATGATGATCAAGAGGTTGAGGCCATTGATGAAGCATCTGAGGCTAGTGAAGCCATGCAACCTCGTAGGAGCACAAAAGTGAGAGACCTCTATGAAGATGATTTCTCGTCCAGTTCCGAAGGGGATGTCAATGAGGGGGAGGACGACATTGAGTTCGAGTCCGACCAAGAGGAAGTGGTTGTTACTAGGAATTATGAGGAGGAAGACGAAGACACTAACTCATGATTGACAGATTGAGTCATCTTAGCAATTCATCAAAAACTATATTAGTATTTTGCTTGCTATGTGGAGTTGGCACTGTCATGTTATGAACTTATGATATTTTGATTATTTTCAATGTCAAGTCTTTGAGATGTGTGGCTGCATATGTTTCATTACTATCATTCATTCATGATTCATCAACCATTCATTCATTCTTTCACACAAGTACACAACACAATAGCAAAATAACTCATCATTGATTAAATATGCAGGTTTACATCATTATTTGATTACAATACATACATGTTTACATCAAGCTCTTGGAGCCTTGGATGGGAGATAATATACATGATTATATCAAATTGCATATGTCTTGCTTTTTCAGGTAATTTTCCTTCTATCTTGCTCAATTTGATGTCTGATGCTTACTCAATTCATCAAATTATTCCTGTTGTGGGCTTATTTGCACCGTAGCCAAGCCGACCGCCTGGGCACCGCCTAGTCACCGCCTAGGCACCGCCTAGTTTGCCTAGGCGCTAGGCCCCAGGCCACCGCCCGCCTAGCGCCTAACGCTTTCTTGAACCTCTTAATTTTGTTGGAACGTGAATGAAACATATCACACATGCAGGTTCCATGTATTAGTCATAATTTGCTATTAGTGTCCTTTCCTTCGCAACACCCCCTTCTACTCCTTGCCCTCTTGATGCTATTTCCAGGTACATAGATAGATATATGTTCACATGCAAGGACGTAGTTTCTTTTGTAGAAAATTTTTTGTTAGTGTCACTGGAAAGATGTACAATTTTGGTTTTGCCACCATAAACTAGACTATGACGTTTATGCCATTGAAACTTTGGCTCCATTTTTCTTTTGTCATTACTGTCAGCCAAAGCTCCTTGACCGTTAAATTTTATGTGAAAATACTTATTTGCCCTTTTTATTCGTTATCTTCTTCTCCATCCCTCGTCTCTCTCTTCTCTCGTCCTCGAGCTCTCCTCCAAGACCCTCCCCTCCTCCTCCCCCTACTCATGGCTCTCTGCCTAGCATCGCTCCTCCAAGCCCACGCCGCTCCTCTCGGTGCCGCTCCTCACAGCCCTCCTTCCTGCACGCAACCCTCCTCCCGGTGCCGCTCATCCCGACCAAAATGATAGATGTTGACAATAGCGACAAAAGCAAAATGAAGCCAAAATATAAGTGACATAAACGCCATGGTTCAATTTGCTATGGCAGAATCGAAATTGCACACGTTTTCACAGTGGCACCAACAAATGTTTTCCTTATTTTATTGTCATGGTTGCTAAAATAATAACAATGATGATGTCATGTACTATGGCCTAGTGGCAAGGTTTATATGAAAAAACAATGGTAATTCTGTTATGTTGGTTCTTTACTAGTTGACTTACGGATAGTGCAGGCTGCAGACTACATGCTAAATCCAGCGTGCTGCCTCCGGCGTGAACAACGCGGTACATCTCGGGCTTCACGGCCTAGCCCAATGCTAGACGCAACCTTTCAGGGATGCCGCGCCAGGCGTGTACCGCGGGCTTCACTTCACGGCCTAGCCCAATGCTAGACGCAACCTTTCAGGGATGCTGCGCCAGGCGTGGCGCCTGGAGCGGGCCGTGTGCATTTTCGATCGTGCCGCGGGTACGTTTTCTCGTCGTGAATTATTGGACTATGCCCGCGCGTAATCGTGCGGACGTGCCTGAACACTAGGCGTAGTGCACGTACGGTCCGGAACACACCGTTATCCGTGATGGACAGTGCTTGGTGGTATGTGTTGGGCTGCTTCTCAGCTCTGCTGCGAGACCTTCGCGGATGGCAAGGTCGGCTGCAGGCTACGGCATGGATTGCATGTTGGAATGGTCTCCGCTCACGGGCGACGGCCTGTGCTGAGGCTATGGGTTTTGGGTATGGACTATGGAGGCTGCCAGGTAGGCTTCACATGTTTCTCTAGACTAGAGTGTGGGCCTTGGGTCCATGGGGTGAATCCTCTACGGAAGAAACAGTGGAATATCAAATTGGGAGCTATTGTTCACTCAGGAGCAATTAAAGGGCCTTCATGATTCCTGAACGTATCATACACCGCTTTATGCCATGGCATGCAATAAATCCTTCCAGTCACACAAATCACAATTTATTTAACGGAAAAGCTTCAAATATTTGGAATAATTTCTCATCCCAAATCAGTCAAATTACTCACATTCGGATCGGCACCAAGATTCATGTGCCTGACGGCTCCTCCTTGTCACCGGCGATGCCAGCGTCAACCGAGTTTGGGTCAGAGTTCACCTGGGTTAGGGCCAAGGTCCATCAGAACCTCGACCTTAGATTTCACGAGGAGGCGATGGTGGCGCCGCCAGCCGTAGGTCGGAGGAGGGCGGCAGAGGTGGCGAGGGCAGCGGAGGCGAAGAGAACCAACTAGTAGTTAGGTGGCGGGGGAGGTGGTCGACGGCGGTTCATCCCGGCGGTGAAGCGAAGGAGGAGGAGGTGGGCGGCAGCGGCGATTCGATGGATGAGGCGGTAGGCTGCGGTGGGGTTGCTCTCCGTGCAGACTCGTCAATCTTGGCGAGGAAGGCGGTGGCTGCAGGGGTGGGGCAGGGCTGGTGGTGGCGCGTGTGTGGGTTGGGACTTTGGGTAGGTGGGTTGAGGAAGATGGCTTGTATAGGATTTGGGGGAGAAATCTGGAGCGTTGGATGGAGAACCGACGTTCAGAACTTTAACTGATTTGAGGGATAAAAAAGCATACGAATGATGTATGGCCATTCCCTATAATTGGTACTAGATTATCTAGTAATCATTACCATAACTTGATTCCAAAAATGACATGTACAACATCACCATAAAAACCCTGTCGCTGCCAGTCCATTTCTTTATGAGTCAGAATTAATCATCACCACCATCAACCCCACAAAGTTATCAAACAAGATGACCAGCCAAATGCTGATATTGGCACTTGCCCTTGTCATGCTATCCTCAGGTAGGCTTTGTAGTTTGTATTTCTTACGACGAACGTATAACACATTCGACACTCCTTTTTTTTTGGCTGATCTCAACTGAAACCTGTAAGGCATTTCGACGAAGGTGCCCGTGGAGGGTGGCCGGTTGCGCCTCGACGAGGTAATCTGCAACACCATAGTCCTCCCACCGGCCGATTGTGACCCGAGGTCGTGCCCTACGGTTTGCACCAAGGACCACGGCGGGCGCGGCGTTTGCGACTTCGACGGGTGCGTGTGCACCATCTGCACCGCGCCGGTGCCGCCGAAGTTTTTTCTAGGCCATGAATGAATGACATCGATCTAGGGATGCTATGTGCTTGCCTCCTAATTTGCTAGTACTTGGTTGATGCAAAAAAAAAACAATGGGAGTCTGGTAAAATGTTGCTTGTTGGTTTCTTGAGTCATGAATGCCGAGTGATTGGTTCTTGTTTTTTTTACTTCTCTTGACGAGCGTTTTGTGCTACACCTTGCAAAAAATGAAGTGGGATGACGCTCAATTAATAACTCGGCAGTAAATTCTGTCTTCCAAATAAAATTCAGTGGTCAATGTTATCAACACACACACCACACAAAAAAGTTGCGATTTCGTTGGACGTGATCCTCGTAGTGAATCGAACTGTGAGTCTGATGTAGGTGATATGAAGCGTCCAGAGCCCAGGTGTCGTTTACCGCATGCGTCTATTCTTTTGCCCTTTGCTATCGAGACTGGACGACAAATAAGTCCAAGTCCAATCACTTGGCTACGACAGTGAGGCCACCTCCAGGGACACATGTTGATGGTCGATGGATCAAAATAAGAGAATATATACGGCTGACCGAATCACGAATATATTAATCATGAAATCATTTGGTACAACTTGTCTACCAACTGGTCTACCAATTGCACTTGCAAAATTATAAAGCTCCATGTCCACTGTAAAACACTAGACATACTATTACTACACAAGCCATCAACCATTGCAAGTTTAAACATTTGTAGCAAGATATGATGACTGGATGAGGGCTAGCCATGCACATCATGCAACTTCTGGCCATCGTCCTCCTGGTGCTATCCGAGGGACGGGTACGTCTCTGAAGATAGACACTTCTCTACGTTTTATTGCATGTGGCCTTGCTTCGCTCACGGCCGGCTGCTTGTGCGGAGCGCATACCAGGTAGGTTCTACACATTATATGGAGTGTGGGCCCATGCTCTTTGGGGAAAACATGCGCCGTCCATCTATAACCAATTACAAAAATCAACTATTCTGATAGTCCGTGTTTTATAGAGAGTACATGATTCGGCCCTAATCGGAGATCCATCTTTTAGTGGGATATGGTGAAGTCGCGAGAGGATGGCTCTATCCATCAAGATTCAAATCTTGATGGACCTGATCTCCTTGATGTCACAGATTTATTCCGAATCTCTGCATTTCTAGATGTACATTAGAGAGCGCACTAACGGGTATATATGTCGTGGGTGTACTGTCCATCTAATTAAAAAAGAGATATTGTTCGGTCGGGAGCGATCAAAGCCAATTCTTGATTCGGGAACATGTCATGCACCGTTTTATGCACTGGAGTTGTAGTAGTAGTTTACGGCGTCCTTGGATTGGATGCGATTAATCCTTCCATAAGCACAATATAATCACAATTTATTGCTCCTAATTTGGTACGGATTTATTAGTAACCCTACAATGAATTGATTCCAAAAATGACATGCAGAACATCACTACATAACCCCTCAATTAGCTCACCACAAGTCATAACTAAGCACCATCGCCATCAATTTAATGGATCAACCCCTCCAAGTTCTCAAACAAGATGAGGACTAGTGGCGGACCGGGATTTAATTTTAGGTATGGCGGAGTAAAGAGTTTAAAACATGGACCAAAGTGTTTTACCCAAATCAAAAGAACTCATATGTGAACTATATTGTAATCACACCAATACGAATATATGACATTAAACGGTATCAATGAGTGAAGATAAATGTAGCACATCGCGAAATACCCCACTAATGAAGCTTAATTAACAACTTGCTAAGTTATCGAACATAATAATTTGAATAAAGATAGTACATAGAAGAAGCAACCTGTCAAAAATAAATGGATTAGTAGTGTCACGATTAGTTGATCATAAATTATAAAAGATGCAGAAAAAAGAGAAGTCAAAAGACATATCGCTAAAGCACTAATTACAATTAGGAGAACGAGGCAATTTCATTTTCCGAGATTTCATGACTTGACATCGTTTCTTAATTATATCACGACCAAGTCTTTTGAATATCTCTCGCTCGATGTAGCACACCATCAAGTCATTAAGCCAATCAACAAATATCTTATTGCGCAAATCAGTCTTGATAATATTTATAGCCGAGAAGACTCTTTCAACCGATGCTGTTGCCACCGGTAGCAGCAATGCTAACTCAATGAGGTGGCAGACCAATGGAAATACAATATGCCTTTCATTTTCAACCATCTTCATGGCCAAACTTCCAAGATCATGATAAACAATAAAATCATCAATTCTTCGCACATGAAGAATGAATGCTTCAAGTTGATCCCTTATAGTCGCACGATCAGCAATGGAGAAATCATTATCATATATCTCTGTAAGTCGAGCAATCTTATCCACATCGAACTTAGAGAAAGAATCTCTTGGATCAAGACAAAAAAAAGCATACAAGTAACTCCGAAGATATCTCATTGAAGCGATGATCCATCTCTGTGGTGATAGCATCAATAGCTGCAAAGAAAGTATCAACACGATAATGATGGTCTTGAGTTATTGTGATCCCATCCCGTCTTGATCGGCCCCATCTTGGTATTGCTTCATCCATATTTGGTACTAGAATCTTATTTGCATCACAAAATATTTTAACTTCTGCAAATAATGGCTCACAATCGCCTATCCTCAAGTTGATCAAACGTGCTTTCACATCAACAAGCAATGACATGGCCTGAACAATGTTTTGATCCTTCATTTGTAAGACAAGAGATAACTCATTTGTAATGCAAAACACTTTCAACATCATCTTTAAAATGAACACAAAGTTAAAGCTCTCCATTATTTGCATCAAACCTGCTGCCTTAGATGGATTATGCCCATCTTCATGCACAATGCCTAGCACATTTATCACTGCATCCCACATTGACTCAATACGGAGTAGGGTTGCGTAATGAGAGCTCCATCTAGTATCTCCAGTTCTGGCCAAACTAGTTTCTTGATGTTTCCCTCTTCATGAAAAAATCTCACCGCTCTCCAGCTTACCCAAAATATTTTGACGGTGCTTCTCAAGCAATACATCCTTTCTCTTGCAAGATGCACTAGTGGTGGTCACAATCAAAGTCACATATTCGAAGAAATCATGGATAGACAAACAACAACTTGTGACAGAAACAATTACCAACTGTAATTGATGAGCAAAGCAATGGATATAGAAAGTATGTGGGTTCTCATCACGAAATTATCTTTGAAGGCCATTGAATTCACCTCACATATTTGAAGCCCCATCATACCCTGCCCTCGTAGTCTAGCAATAAGTAAACCATGTCTAGCTAGCATCCCAACCAATGCTCTCTTCAATGCATTTGATGTTACCTCTGTGACATGTTGGAGCCCTAAAAATCTTTCCATGACCTTCCCTTTATTGTTCACAAACCTGTAGGACAAAATATAGAATTAGTTGAGTAGAACAATGGAAAGTTTCAAAAGAAATGATAGAACACATAATCAATCACTAACCTCACAATCACGGCTATTTGCTCTTTGATGGATATATCACGAGATTCGTCGATAAGGACGAAGAAAAAACTATCTCCAATCTCTTCCTTTATCACATTGGTGACCTCCTGGGCAACACATTTCACAAGCTGCCTTTGAATTTTTGGACAAGTCATGTAGGCATTCATAGGACATAGCTCATCAAGTGCATGCCTCACTTTCTCTTTCCTTTCTTTGTACCAATCAATCATCTCTTTGAATTTGCCCTTGTTTAAGGAAGAAGAAGATTCATCGTGTCCACGAAATGCATGACCTTGTATTAGGAGATAACTTGCACAATCTAAAGATGCAGACACATGAATATCATATTTGATTTCAGATTTCTTGGCATGAGACACAACCTTATGTGACAAACTTGACCTTTGGTTCTTAAAATCTTCATACGTTGTCCTTGATTTATTGTGGACACTATTAGCCACACGAACATGATCAGGAAATGATTTGTATGCATTCTTCCAAGTGTTGAACCCTACTTTTGTAAAGACATCGTGACCAAAATTTTCATCCAAGGGATCATGTCTAAAAAGAAAGCAATAGAAGCAAAAAGCCGCATCCTTCTCCACACTATATTCCAACCAATCATATTTCTTATACCATGCTTTATGAAAGACCCTAAACCCCTTTCCATATTGTTTGCGAGGAAAAGTATGACCAATTAGTTGAGTCGGTACCTTTGACAAATAAGCCCTTCTAACTTGATCTCTAATGTTTGGATCAAATTCGTCAATTGGAATACGAAGTCCTGGATCAACAACAATGTGATATGGATTAAACTCCTTAATACCTTCGGCTTCTTGTTGTGGTTGTGCTGCTTTGGCTTTCACTTCATGTGCTTGTGCGGCGGTTATGGCTTCAACACCGATGGTTGTTGCATCAGTACCTTGTGTTTGTGCCGTTATCCCACCGCCGTCTGCTTGTTCTTATGCAACACCGATAGTTGTTGCATCAGCATCAATACCTTGTGCTTGTGCTTGTGCGGCGGTACCACTAGCACCGGTACTTGGGGAAGAAACATTGCTAAAGTATCTCTTCAAATTCATTTCTAACCAATTAAAAAAAACAATCATTCAAAAACAAGCAAAGTTCAATACTTCAATAGTGTTAACAAGATGCTTTTGATTGAAAAACTTTGTGCTTAGTCAAAGCTTAGACCAAAAATGTTTGATTTGAGAAATTTCAGCCAAAAATCAAATGTTGTTTAAATTGTATCCATAGCATTGGTGTGTTATGGAAGTTTATAAATGACTTTGCAAAAATGAAATAAAATGATGGTTTGGACTTGGGTGAAATGGATGTTTGATGGTGCATGTTTATGCACGGGCTCAATCTGGTTAGGGTTGAGGCCCAGGGGTTGTTTTGGAAGTCACCCAAGTTAGTTAAGAACCGGTCTTCAAGCCACATCTTGCTAAGCCACATCATACTACCACATGTCTCGAATGGGCAGGACCTGGCTGAATAATTTGTAATGTTCCACCGTGGTCGTTCCCTTCAGATGCGGTGGGTAGTCATGTTATGACCTACGTAAGTCCCACCTAGCGCAAGAGGGGGCTAGGAACTCTACGGATTTTTATCCAAAGGGGGCAAAACCTTAGCGAGGGGGGCTGCAGTGGAATGGCGCATTGTAAAAGCCTTAACACGTGCTCTAGACTGCTTACCTAAGGTAGTGAGCGGTGGTATCGACGGATGCCAAACAAACTAGAGAATTCATGTCTTGTGAGTAAAGCTGTACAACCTCTGCAGAGTGTTAAGAACTATTCGAATAGTCGTGTCCACGGTCATGGACATGCTCAGCAAAGCCACTCAAAGTTAGACTTTGGTTTTGATTTCAAAAAGATGTGGACAGATGATTTTGGATTTCTATCCAAATGGGAATTGGGCAGGAAGCCCTGTGATAGGAGGGTATCCTTTACCATTCTTGTGTGAATGTTATCTGACTATAAAACTGAGAATTTATAAAATAAATTTTAGTTATAGAATAACTGCTTTGGAACTTAGTACATGTATTTAAAGAAAATGCTGCTTTACGCAAATTCAACCAATAAGCCTTCCTTTGTTATATCCATGCATGTATTAACTCTGTTATTGGGTGTAACTTGTGAGCATGGTAGTTGTGCTCATCCTTGCTTTATGCAAATAAATTTTAGAGGAGAAGAACTTTGCCACCGGTGTGGATCTCAACGACTAGGCCGCTACCCCAGTCGATTGCCTATGGCAGATCAAGCTGGACTCCACTACTTCTTCGTCTTCCGCTGTGTTCTTTATTGTTGGCTTGTAAGCCTCTTTTGTAATAAACTCTGTTGATTATTAATAAAGTTATGCGATTTATGGATGTTACCATATCTGTTTACTGTGTGAACTAGCTACTGATCATGGAACTAGTTCAGAAATGCACAGAGGATTTGGGGTGTTACTCCCAGGTCCGACATTTAATACTTTCTTTTGTTATTATTTCCTATTTATCAAGAAAGTTCCATGGTTTAGGTGTGTCCTATGAGTATCATCAAGATACCATCCTTATCATTTAGACGTTGGCTTTTATGCGTATGAGTTTTATCATTATATTGATCTGTTCTTGTCATGGTTATTATCGTGGTCAAGCTCACACTAAAGTACAACTATTATACTAGGTTAACCTTTAGCTAACATACATATTAATGACTATTTTTAGTTAAATAGCTAACTACTCATTTCACTTCATGAGGCCTAGGTGTTTAATGGTCATACAGGCACCTCATACATACATGGCTACATCCTAACAAAGGTGTACAACCATCCTAACAAAGGTGTACTATAATTGCCTTAGCAAAATAATTATGACTAACTTAGCCATATTCGTAGTGTTTAACTAGTCATTACTATTACTAGTTATTGTTTGGCCCTTATGGGTTATTGACATACGAACAAGTACTAGTTAGCCTTCCACTAAATTAATTATTTTACCTGATCAATAATTAGTAAGTGCTCGCTTGTAATTGTATGTGTTTCTACCCTTTATTATTTTACCTTCTCCCTGTTAAGGGGTCACATGCCATTGGCAGGTTATCGTCATTATGTTTTATTGTTATTCCTAATTAAGGTTGCCCTTTTGATTTCATGCTAATTACAACATAATGATAATTGATTATTATTTAGTTAATTGTCTAAATTAGTAACCTTAGGTTATTCACTAATTATTTATTTAAAAAATGCCATTTCCAATTAAAGGTGCGACCCACTGTCATTAAGTTATTGGAAAGTTTACTATTTAATTTGAGTTGTAATGATGAATTATACTGAATTGAATTATTTTAACTAGACCTCAATTGGTATGGTCCATTGATCGTTTGACATTGTATTTTATTCTAAATGACCTACTGATTAATCTTAATCAATTAAATGGTTATTATTCTCTTAGTAAAGGCCTAGGGCCTACATGACATTGATATAGTTATAATTTAATATAACTCCTAAATTAATTATCTTAATTTAATTTATAACTAACTCAACTAGAGTTGCAATGGCTAAATATATCAATATGATTTCCAATTAAACTTGCATTTGCATTTGATATGGTACTAGCTCACTGCCCTTTTCTAATTATCCTCTAATTTCCTAAACTAATCATAAAATCCTTATGTGTCCTAATTCCTAAGTCACAAAATCCAACTTGAGGGAAAATCATCTCATTAATCCAACATCTTAGGCTCACCACTGATTTCTATGCGACTCCAAAATAATCGTATCTGATCAAATAATCCAATAATACATTTAATCCGACATCCACCGATCGACAACACATTCTGTTACAATGATATAATTAATCGCATCCACTAATATAACATCACACGATCATGCCTACGCACAATTAAGGCCTAATTGTAGAGTTATATCGGTCTAAAGCTATCAGAAAAATTTTACACTATGCATTAATAAATATGAAATGATCATGATGATAATGTGACATGCACAGCTAAATATCATAAATGCGATAACGCAAGTGACACTAAAGTTTTTACCATGGCACTAGGCGTGTGAACCACCACCGAACATCGTCTTGTCGGCTACTCGTCTGCGTCCACCGTCATTGCCACCGGTTCCGTGTCCTTCTCGTCTGCATCCTTCTCATTCGCTGATCTGTGTCCGTCGAATATGCCACAGAGCCCATGCCCGCACCTTTTCTTCTCTTCTTCCAATTTTTCTTTTTCTTTTCCTTTTCGTTTCTTCTTCTTTTCCTTTTCTTCCTTTCTCCCATTTTCTTTTCTTTTCTCCTTTTCTTCCTCCCATTTTCTTTTTCCCTCACGGCAGAACTCCCTCTGTTTCCCCTTTTTCCTCTTCCTTCTTTTCCTCTCTTCCTCTTCTCTCTTTTATGTTTCCTTCCTTCCTCTAGATTCTCCCTCTCTCGATCCCCTCTGCTCTCCCTTCCCCCTTCGGCCGATCCAGCATCTTCCGATCGCACCGACGCTACTGCCGCAGCGTCGTGCCTCTGCCTCATGCCTCTGGACTCCTGGACGCCGGCAGGCCGCCCATTCACCAGAGCCAAGCTGCTGGGCCTCATTGGGCCTCATAGCTACCTGCTGATGGCTACCACGTGATGGCCACGTGCCCTTGGCTTCGGTGTCACGCCACGTGTTTGCGCCACACTGGCTGCTGTTTGCCTTGTTGTTGCCGTGTTCGGATCGCATCACACCACACACTACGACTCGATGATGAGCCATCACCACCCTGGCCATGCGAGCCATGCATGGGCCAGCCATGCCATGCATTGTCGGATCCCGAAGAATCCCCAGAGAATTGGACAGAAAATTTAAGAATCAATCGCTTGATCTGGGACAAGAATAAGATAAACTATGCTAGGGCAAGGACAAGAATAAGATAAACTATGCTAGGGCAAGAACTAGGGAATAATTTCTTTCATTCATAGGTGACGCCATTTTCCCTGTTTGTTTGGGCTTATATACTGCCCTTAAGTGTTGCTTACGGCTAATAGTGTTTTAGCGTGACAAATAACGACAAAACACGCATACAAGCATTAGACGCTTAACAGCTCAAATCGGTAAGAACCCCGATACGCTGTTGGATCTTCATCAAGCAGCCTTCCTCTGCTCTGATTTCCTTCACGCCTAGAGAATACATTGCCAACTTCTCTTAACGCTCCCACACCTACTCAATTTTCCTCACTTCATTTCTGCCAAACCTGACATTCCTTCCCCCTTAGCTTAAACCTTGTCCTCAAGGTTGAAAGTCTAGAAATGTCACCAGGATAAAAGTTGCATCCTCCCATGTAGAATTCTCTAGAGGCAAACTCTGCCATTGGATTAACCACTGCACCACAGGAAGATTGTTTCTGGGAATCACTCTCCTCTATATGATAGCAACCAGTTTAGTTTTAATTCTGCCTTCATCATCAACCAAAGGCAAGTCGGGAAATGGAACAACCTTATCTCCTAAGTGCTTCTTCAACTGGCTTACATGAAACACAGGGTGTATTGCTGCTCCCTCTGGTAATTACAACTTGTAAGCTGCTTTTCCAATCCTTTCCAGGACTCTATAAGGTCCATAGTATTTTGTAGTTAATTTCAGAGATTGTCTTACACCCAATGCTGCTAGCTTGTATGGCTGCCTCTTCAAGTACACCGTGTCCCCAACCTAGAACTCTCTCTTAGTTCTTTTCAAATCAGCAAAGTGTTTGATTCTGCCTTGGGCTGAACACAAATTTTCCTTGAGCCTTTTGATCACAGTTCGCCTTTCTAATAATTCTCTCTGCACTTGAGGTGTTACAGATCCAGGAATGGCCATTTCATTGATTTGAGGAGGTGGAAACCCATACAAAGCTTGGAAGGGTGTAGTTTTGGATGAAGTATGATAAGAAGAGTTATACCACCATTCTGCAAATGTGAGCCACTTCATCCAATGATTAGGTTCCTGAAAGGTCATACATCTCAAGTAAACCTCTATGCATTGGTTAACTCTTTTGGTTTGCCCATCAGTTTGGCGGTGATAGGCTGTGTTGAGCCTCACTTGGACTTGCACTGATCTGAATAACTCTAGCCATAGCTTGCTGGTAGATACTCTATCTCTGTCAGTTATTATCACTGAAGGCAGCCCATGTAGTTTGTAGATATGGTTTATGAACAAGTCCACCACTTGTGACACAATATAGGGATGAGATAGAGCAATGAAATGTGAACACTTTGTCATTCTATCAACCACTACTAGAATAACATCTTTACCTTTTGATTTTGGCAATCCTTCCACAAAATCCATGGAGATGTGTGTCCATGCTATGTCAGGTACAGGGAGTGGTTCCAACTACCCAAGATATGGCTTGTTTTCTGCCTTGGCTTTGTGATACACTGCAGATTCAGAAATGAACCTTTTCACTTGGACCTTTACCCCTGGCCAATGAAATAACCTCTTTATCCTTTGATATGTGGCCCTCATTCTAGAATGTCCCCCTAATGCTGAGGCATGGAATGTCCCTATTAATTGTTGTCTAGTGCTCTCAGACCTTCCCACATATATCCTTTCCTTATACCTCAATATTCCTGAATGCAAGGTATATAAGGAATCTTGTTCTTGTACCAAACTCAATTGTTCTAGCAGTTGTCTACAATGTTCATCTCTCTAATAACCCAAAGTGGGATCACTGCAGAGATAGTGGCCATACATGTATGTCTCCTCCTTGATAGTGCATCAGTAGCAATATTTTCCTTCCCCTTTTTGTATTCTATAGAGTAGCTATACTCCAGTAGCTTCAACATGAGCTTGTCTTTGAATGCCCTCATGAGTCTCGATCGATCATATATTTGAGGCTTTTCTGATCAGTTTTGATGACAAAATGAGTTCCCAACAAATAGTGCCTCCATTTTCTTAGTGCTTCCAAAATAGCTTAGGTTTCTTTATCATAAGTTGACAGGGCTGCTGCCTTGACCCCCAAAGTCTTACTGAGAGAAGCAATTGGTCTCTTGTTCTGCATTAGCACTGCTTCCAGCCCACTTCCACTGGCATCTATCTCCAGCACAAATGCTTTTGAAAAAATCTGGGAGAGCCAGCACTGATGCACTGCATATAATAGCTTTCAATTGATTAAATGCCTCTGTCTATTCCTTTCCCCAACAAAAGCCATCCTTCTTGAGCATATCATGCATGGGTCTACACAATTGTCCATAACCCTTAATGAACCTTCTATAATATCCTGTTAGCCCTAAAAAAACCTATGAGTTGAGTGATGTTTTCAGGAATTGGCTACTCCATCATGTCCTTCACCTTGCTAGGATCTGTAGCCACTCCTTGGCTTGAGATGATGTGTCCCAACTAGTCCACTTGTGGAACTGCAAAAGTACACTTGCTCATCTTTGCATAGAGTTGATTCTTCCTCAATACTTATAGCATAGTTTTGACATGCCTCTTGTGGTCATCTTCAGTCTTGTTGTAAATCAGGATATCATAAAAAAAAAGACTAACACAAACCTCCTCAATTGAGCAGCAAACAGTCTGTTCATCAAAGCCTGAAAAGTGGTAGGTGCATTGGATAACCCAAATGGCATAACTAAATACTCGTAGTGCCCAAAGTGGGTTCTAAATGCAATCTTATACACATCCTCCTCACTCATCCTGATTTGGTGGTATCCTGACCTTAAGTCCAACTTCGTGAAAATTTTTGCTCCATTCAATTCATCCAATAAATCCTCAATGATTGGAATGAGAACTTGTTCTTTTTGAGTGATTTTTTTTCAGCTTTCTATAATCAACACACATCCTCTATGACCCATCTTTCTCCCTCACTAAGATAGCTAGAGAGGAGTAGGGACTCACACTAGGTCCTATCAAAGAATTTTGTAGCATTTGTTGGACGTGAAGCTCAATTGCAGGCATTCGGTAAGGTCTCACATTTGGAGGTTCAACCCCACTAGTGAGTGGTATGGCATGGTTACATTCCCTAACAGGAGGTAACCCTCTAGGTTCTTCAAATACTTTAGCATAACCCGTGATCAGATCTTGGACATCCATCAGTGGTCCTCTTTCCCTTCCTTCACCATTTTCTATAGTGAGTTGAAATACAAAGCCCATTGCTCCCTTATTTAATACCTTTTCTGTTTCAGTAGCATCAATAATGCAGTGTTGTCCTAGGATAGTGTGATCAGTAATTTGGAAGGGTTTGTGTCCATTATTCACAATTGAGAACTTTCTGGTTTTAAAATCTAACTCCACGGGACTGTTCTTATGTTGTAGGTGTGAAAATTAAACACAAGGGAGGGGGTGGACTGTAACACCCCGGCTTAGAAAAAACCCAAGATGTCACATTCATCTATTAACACTACAAGAATCTACCTCAAACTCAGGTACTTCTATCTTTTAGGAGTCACGATTAAACATTCGACAATAAGATAAACATAATTTCAGCAAGCTAGCTAATCATAATTCAATTATAATTTGAACTAAGAAATTATCAAAGGCATTATAGAAAGGTTTCAATTAAGGGAAAATAATTACTAGCCAATAAAAATCAACCATAAGGAATTAAGGGAATCATAACCTATTCAATTATTATAATTTCTGGAATGAATTAATCAAGTAATGTAGTGTGGTGCTTCTCAAGTGCATAAGTTCCATATTCTATTTTCTCCCTAAGTATGTCGTCCTCAACGTACACATAAAACATAGATGAACAAGCGTAAGTCGAAGACTCAGCAAGTATAAATAAAAGGCATACGAAAACCCCATAACAATGATAGATCATTCTCATTGAACAACTTATGAAACATTGAATCAAAGACGGATCATTCTCAATGTCAAATACACATGTAAGTATTGTGAATGAAATGCAACTCACGCATATGACTCCACTTCTCTTCTGCATATACCGGTATAGCCAGTGAACACCCATTAGTGTTCACTTAGGTTTGTATTATCAAAATATGGGGATCCAAGGCCCGTATGAAAAATATTTCATACTAGGATCCATTTGCCCATATTGGAATGATGGGACTTTTATTACCCACTCCCATGGGTGAGGCATGAATGAATAAAATGAAATGAATAAAATAATTGCATTCTCTCATAGAAACGAATTGATATCAACAATGAACATAATCATGTAAGAACGGAATTACTCATCATCCATAGAATTCAACCATGATATACTCATGCAAACAATTTGAACCAAACAAACATTCAAGTTAATTCAATATGTACTTGCCTTTCGCGTTGCAACACGTTGGAAGGTTGAGAAGGTGCAATTAACCCCGAAGCCACTCCTCCTACAATAAGCATCTTACTCAAAACAAGCTTGACAAGATAATACAACGCCAATTGCAATGCTCTCAACTGCATTCCCCAAAACCCATGGTTCTATTATTTAATCTAATCAAATATGACGACGAATTAGCAGAAAACATAAACTGGACAGTGACCCTTCTAAACTTCATAACTTTCCCTCTGTTAATCATAAAAAAAAGGCATACTCAGATCCTTTGGAAAGATAAAAAAATTATCTACAAAAACTTAGTTGGCGAAATCTTCTAATTCTTCCTTTAACTGAACCTAACATACAGTTGAAAACCTACTGTCAGAAACTGACAGACAAAATGAATAGGAGTAAGAGAATAGCTATAACTTCCAATTGGCTGAACCAAAAATTATGTTCTTTAACAATCTGGAAAGCTAAACGAATCGCCTACAAAAGTCATGCTGGGAGACATCCCTGATTAGGCCATTATAAAATTCTTATTTATTAATTATGACGACGGTTGTAATATGACAGGGTTTCTAGACAGCAGTAAAGAAATTAACGTATCTCCCAAACTAAAATTCCAAATGAAGTGATCTCATATCCTACAGAAACCTAATGACATTCTCCATAATTCTCTAGGAGACCCTAACCTCCAATTTTTCCTTGAACTAGACAAAAACTGATAAACAAACAGATAACTGATAAACAAACAGAGTACAGATTACCGATTCAAATTACAGCAGTAACAACGATTGGCTAAACGACAACAACCATAGAAACTAATTGAACCAAACAGCGAGGAGATGAAATTTACCCTAGAAGATACGTGTGAGTTCGCTGAAATGCCCGCGAGGTGCTCCTCTCCTCTTTCTTCTCCCTCTCCTCCACCTTTCTCCTTGGCCGACAGCAATGGAGGGACACAGGGAGTAGGGGAGGCGCCAGTAGGGGATGAGGGGTTGCTACAATGTCGGTGGTGCTACAGTACCTCCGTGCTATAGTAACTCTAGGGTTTGGTGCCCCCTTCTTAAACTAACTTCCCACTTGGGCCAGGTTCTCCACTAAAAGCAAAAACACCCCTCTGATACCTCCAATTCCTTCTCTAATCCTGTTTAATTTTAGCACTAATCACTTATTTGTTTTATGTTCAAACGGGATATTACATTCTACCCCCCTTAAACAAAATTTGACCCCGAATTCTTCTTATCATTCTATTCGTAAGAATACCACAACTGAAATTAACAACGGATAACACGTACCCGATGTGAACCACTCCGGGTTTTGCTTGCCATGCGAAACTCCGACTCCCCATTCGCTTCTCTCTCAAACTGTTGTGACCAAAGCACATTGGTGTAACTGACGTATCACACCTCGTCACTCGACTTGACCTTTTCTAGAGGCACTCAACGGACAGGAATCGACGGCACGGTCTTACTCATTGGTCAACGTCCCTAACGAACCTCACACGCCAGAGCTCTCAATCACTCTCCCGACACCGGGTCAACAAAACATTGTGCATCCCGCGCCAGGACTCGAGATGGTCCAAGCGATACGACATCTTCCAAAATTCTTGCAATTTACAGTAACAAACAAAGTACATTGGGACAAACTTCCCTATTAGTACCAACCACGCAAACTGCACAACATACACAGAACTATTGTTCCATCTCTCAGTCGAACTCTTCCACTTACCAAGGAGCTCCTTCTTTGACCAGGAACGCACCACAGAACTCGTTGTAAACAAACCCATTTACAATCAGAACCCAATTGAAATAAAGGATGCTCATTGCAGCCACGCATTACCAACTCCCCACCAGAAGAGTCAAATGCAAAATTGAAGTTTCATCACGAAAACCTTTCCACTTCCCAAATTGGCCATTTGCAAATAAACACCACACAAGTCAAAGGAGAAATCACTCGAATGCCCCAAATCAATAATTTCCTCTTTTTTTTTTGAACTGGAAAGAACCACACATGCCAACATAAAGCCAACTCAAATTACAAATGACCTCTATCATAAGCACACAACTCAAACAAGAATTAAGACAATATTTCTTTACCCAAGACTACGCCCTTTTCCTCAGTCTTTTTTTTAAGAGTTTAATTTCCCTTAAACCATAGGATTCCATATCATTGCATAACACACTAACTCATTTCTCTTAAATTAGCAACCTCAACGCTATGCTCAAACCGAATACATCATCCACACCTTTGTAGAGGAGCTCTATTGACCCCATAAAAACATACTCTAGCCAACTCCTCTACCGACGGAATTATTTTGTCAGATGACTTCCAATGCATCCCAAAATGTATCTTCACACGTAATCACATCACCTCAATCCTTTAAGAATGAACAACTTGGAATTCACATCTCACATTCTCATGTATTCATCAAAACAGTTCTATCATTGATTATCCAACTATTCAAAATCTACCCTTATTCTACTAATTCTACACATTATCATTGGGCGATCAAAGTACTAGCATAAAAATACAAAGCCCAAAAATTAACCTCCAAGACTCCTACAACGAACTTCTCATATAAAAGACTAGGAAATCCTCAGATTAAATCCCTAAAATTCCCACAATCCAAACATACTCACTCATCAACATCAACATTTCCTACCATCTCAATAGTTGTCATAACAATTAGATATATTCACAATTCAATCCTCATTAAACTACACTGTCACAATTCTTCTACACAATCTCGTAAGGTACCTAATCGTGGTACTCTGATAAACTGACCAAGATTTTTCATACTTTCAACAATTCCAATGTTCCACTCAACATGAACAAAAGATCTTGGACTACAAACTACTATAGGTTCTATTAGTTGTAATAAAGCCATCAATTTAGCCCCAAAAACAAAACTTTCTATTTAAGTCAAACCCTCTCCAAGGATTACTCCAAGAAATCATTTTATCACTCAATGCATCTCAAACAACTTGATACCCAAAGTCTCACAAAATCATTCACTTGATCACCACCAACCAGTTGCCACTATACACTCTATAAGGTTTTGTAAAACAAATCCATTATTCCTTTCTCAAAAGAAAAGGCAATTGAAAGCAATTTACAGCACATAGAAAAATGTTTGCCACTCACAATAAGCACAGGACCAAGAGAAATAGTCAATTAAGCAATGAACTCGAAAAACATAGGGGGAGTCCACAGTTGCGGGCACAAGTCCCGCACGAAGAGAATATCAAACCTCAAATGAGAAGAAGGTATTGCCTTTGAAAATCGGGAAACTCTTATGGGGCAAAAGCAGAAGGTTTAGGCACACTCAAATAAATAGCAAGTTACAAAAATTGACTTCAATCTCAAATACTTCTACTTCACTCCTTCCTTTAACAAAGAAGGTTATTTTCTATGATTACTACATCACTTTGCCCAAAACAGTTTCAACTACCACATAAATCATGAGGTCTAAATGATCACAAACGTAAAAACTCGAAACATTTTCATTAAATCAACATCACGCAAGCGATCAAATTCTTGTACTTATAAAACATTCAACATTATCATCACAACCACATGTTGACAATCATACTAATCAACAAAATAATACTCTCAGCAAGAATCATCATAGCCTACTATCCCATCATAAAACTCTTCTAAAGACACAATAAACTTTTAGTGTGTGTGTGTGTGTATATATATATATATATATATATATATATATATATATATATATATATATATATATATATATATATATATATAAATATGCTCACTAAAATCAGTTTGATCTAGAGAAGACCTGGTGAGCAAACCATAATATTGAAGCATAACTCTCTTAACAATGGCATACTATCATATGAAAATATCACAAGACACACTAATATAGATCACTTATTGAATTTACCCATTCAACTCTTAGCGAGGCTAAACAACAAATCTCATGCACACTAATTGCACTCTACACAAAACCATTAAGAATTGATGATGGTATTAGTCATGAAAGCATTTATGGTTATACAACTATTTGTAATCACACAAGCATATACAAATACAGGATCAACATTCCACCTTATGTTCAGGAATTAGAGCAATATGTCATGTCATAGCTAAAAGACTAGATAGTGGGTACGGAGTACCCTCTGTACCCTTTGTCTTGGGAGAAGGACCACTGGGAGGAGCCAAAGACAAGTGTGTATGAAGGTATTGCTCATATGTGTTGAATCCGGAGATCCCCCTCTTACATGCCCATGAGATCCCCCTCTTACATGCCCATGAGGCTTTACTTATAGGGGGCAAGAAGGGACATTTACCTTCTTGCCCCCAAAGGCGAGAGAGGGAGAGAGAGAGAAAGGGCATTCTAAGTACATTTGCCCTAACATACACTATACAGACTAGATTTACATAAGTATGGCATCCTCTACGGCACACTGGTATTCCCGACGATCCTAGGGTGCGAGGGCACCCCTTGGTGCCCTGCTACGACAACTCCCTCATCTGCGTGGTCCGAGGTCGCAAGGACAAATCCCGCGGTCCAGAGGGGCGAGTGGACGTAATCGTGTTGCCCCTAGCCCCTCGGGAGTCAAGACACCCCCGGAGAAGTTGGCGAGGAACCGCCCCGCCGAGGCATGGGCCTCGAGGTGGGCGGCGCGTCGGGACTGCCTCACCGAGGCCATAGCCTCAAGGCGGGCAGCGCGCGAAGTCGGCGCAGAGCCGCCCCACCGAGGCATGGGCCTCGAGGCGCGGCAGCGCAAAGTCGGCATGGGCCGCCCTCAGAGGCATGGGCCTCGAGGTGGGCGGTGCGCTGGTCGTGTGAGCCACCCCACCGAGGCATGGGCCTCAAGGCGAAGAGCGGACTCGTGAGCCGCCCCCCAAGGAATGGGCCTCGAGGGCGGGTGTGAAGTCGCGTGGAGGCACCCTCCGAGGCATGGGTCTCAAGGCGGTGTGTAGTCGGTCTTGAGCCGCCCCACCGAGGCATGGGCCTCGGGGTGGGCGGCGCCTGAAGTCGACAGAAGCCGCCCACCGAGGCATGGGCCTCGAGGCGGTGTGTGAAGTCGGGCGCCAGAGCCACCCTCCGAGGCATGGGCCTCGAGGGGCGGCGCGAAGTCCATGTGAGCGCCGCCGAGGCATGGGCCTCGAGGTGGGTGTGTGCATGAGTTGGTCTGAGCCGCCCCACCGAGGCATGGGCCTCAAGGCGAGCGGTGGCGGAGCCCATGTGGGCGAAGTAGTGCGTCATGGCAGCCGTTGCTGCCTTTGTATTCGACTACTTCTTTGGTGTGACCATTTGCGATGCTTCTGTTGGGGACCTGGTACCGTCCCCCTTTCGGCCACTCCAAGTTAAGTGTCCCCGTGACTTGGAGGGGCGTGAAGGGACTTTGTCCGCTTGCCTGAGTTATTGCTGGGCTCTTTTGAGGTTCCAAGGCTGGCGAGGGGGAGGCGAAGCCGATCGCCATCCCCTACTTTTTTTCTTGGGCTCGTTTTGAGAGCCCAGAAGCTAGCAAGGGGGAGGCGCATCCGATCGCCGTCCCCCAACTTTTTTTGTTGGGCTTGTTTGAGAGCCCAGAAGCTAGCGAGGGGGAGGCGAAGGTGATCGCCGTCCCCCAACTTTCTTTGCTTGGGCTCGTTTGAGAGCCCAGAAGCTAGCGAGGGGGAGGCGAAACCGATCGCCGTCCCCCAACTTTTTTTGTTGGGCTCGTTTGAGAGCCCAGAAGCTAGCGAGGCGGAGGCGAAGCCGATGGCCGTCCCCCAACTTTCTTTGCTTCGGCTCGTTTGAGATCCCAGAAGCTAGCGAGGAGGAGGTGAAGCCGATGGCCGTCCCCCAACTTTTTTTTGTTGGGCTCGTTTGAGAGCCCCCAGAAGCTAGCGAGGGGGAGGCGAAGCCGATCGCCGTCCCCCAACTTTCTTTGCTTGGGCTGGTTTGAGAGCCCAGAAGCTAGCGAGGGGGAGGCGAAGCCGATAGTCGTCCCCCAACTTTCTTTGCTTGGGCTCATTTGAGAGCCTAGAAGCTAGCGAGGGGGAGGCGAAGCCGATCGCCGTCCGCCAACTTTTTTTTTGTTGGGCTCGATTGAGAGCCCAGAAGCTAGCGAGGGGGAGGCAAAGCCGATTGCCGTCCCCTAACTTTCTTTGCTGGGCTTGTTTGAGAGCCCAGAAGCTAGCGAGGGGGAGGCGAAGCCGATCGCCGCCCCCAACTTTTTTTTGTTGGGCTTGTTTGAGAGCCGAAACTAGCGAGGGGAGGAAGTCGATTGCCGATCCCCAACTTTCTTTGCTTGGGCTCGTTTGAGAGCCCGAGAGCTAGCGAGGAGAGGTGAAGCCGATCGCCGTCCCCCAACTTTCTTTGCTTGGGCTCGTTTGAGAGCCCAGAAGCTAGCAACGGGGAGGCGAAGCCGATCGTCGTCCCCCAACTTTTTTTTGTTAGGCTCGATTGAGAGCCTAGAAGCTAGCGAGGCGAAGGCGAAGCCAATGGCCGTCCCCCTACTTTCTTTGCTTGGGCTCGTTTGAGAGCCCAGAAGCTAGCAACGGGGAGGCGAAGCCGATTGCCGTTCCCCAACTTTTCTTTTTGTTGGGCTCGTTTGAGAGCCCAAAAGCTAGCGAGGGGGGGGGCGAAGCCGATCGTCATCCCCCAACTTTCTTTTCTTGGGCTCGTTTGAGAGCCCAGAAGCTAGCAAGGGGGAGGCGAAGCCGATCGCCGTCCCCCAACTTTCTTTGCTTGGGCTCGTTCGAGAGCCCAGAAGCTAGCGAGGGGGAGGTGAAGCCGATCGCCATCCCCCAACTTTTTTTTGTTGGGCTCGTTTCAGAGCCCAGAAGCTAGCGAGGGGGAGGCGAAGACAATCGCTGTCCCCCAACTTTGTTTGTTGGGCTCGTTTTGAAAGCTCCTGGATAGGCGTGCATGGGAGAGGGTCCTATTGTGATGCACGCTCACCCGAAGCGAGAGGAACGCATGGGTGCGTACATGCCAGGCTCTGATCCAACAAACTGTCTGAACCCGTTCGCCCTCCCTACCACTAGCAACAATCATTCCTAGCTAGGCTAGCTTCTAAGTGCCGCCTGACCTTTGCTGACCTAGCTGTTGTTCGCGAGTAGGGTTGCGCGCTGGGCGCGAGATGAGATCTCTCCACCAGGGCGAGGTCCTCGCGGTGGGAGACTCACTAGTCGCCGAGATGGGGCCTCCGGAATGACTAGGGGTGCGCGTTGGAGCGCGATTTGAGATGTCTCCCCATCGGGGCGAGCCCCTCGCGGTGGGAGACTCTCTAGTCGCCGAGGCAGGGCCTCCGAAACGACTAGGGGTGCGCGTTGAGCGCGATTTGAGATGTCTCCCCGCCGGGGCGAGCCCCTCACGGTGGGAGACTCCCTAGTCGCCGAGGCGCGGCCTCCAAAACGACTCGGGGTGCGCATTCGAGCGCGATTTGAGATGTCTCCCCGTCGGGACGAGCCCCTCGCGATGGGAGACTCCCTAGTCGCCGACGTGGGGCCTCCGGAACGACTAGGGTGCGCGTTGGAGCACGATTTGAGATGTCTCCCCACCGGAGCGAGCCCCTCGCGGTGGGAGACTCTCTAGTCGCCGAGGTGGGGCCTCCGGAACGACTAGGGGTGCACGTTGGAGCATGATTTGAGATGTCTCCCCGCCGGGGTGAGCCCCTCGCGGCGGGAGACTCCCTATTCGCCGAGGTGGGGCCTCTAGAATAACTAGGGGTGCGCGTTGGAGCGCGATTTGAGATATCTCCCCGCCGGGCCGAGCCCCTCGTGGCGGGGGACTCCCTAGTCACCGAGGCGGGGCCTCCGGAATGACTAGGGGTGCGCGTTGGAGCGCGATTTGAAATGTCTCCCCGCTAGGACGAGCCCCTAGCGGCGGGAGACTCCCTAGTCGTCGAGGCGGGGCCTCCAAAACGACTAGGGGTGCGCGTTAAAGCGTGATTTGAGATGTCTCCCCACCGGGACGAGTCCCTCGGCGGGAGACTCCCTAGTCGCCGAGGCGGGGCCTCCAGAACAACTAGGGGTGCGCGTTGGAGCATGATTTTGCCACGGTGGTGGGTTTGTGTACTGCGCACCCGCGAGGGTGAGTTAGTATGCACCGGGGCTCGAGGCGTCTTTGTTTTTAAACTCATGCCCACGAGGGGCATCGGTGTGCACTGGGACTCGAGGCCATACGCGGTGTCTTAGTTTATAAAATCATGCCCGCGAGGGGCATCGGTGTGCACCGGGTCTGGAGGCTATGCGCGGTGTCTTAGTTTATACACTCATGCCTGGGAGGGGCATCGGTGTGCACCGGGGCTCGAGGCCATGCGCGTTGTCTTAGTTTATACACTCATGCCCGCGAGGGGCATCGGTGTGCACCGGGGCTCGAGGCCATGCGCGGTGTCTTAGTTTATACACTCATGCCCGCGAGGGGCATCGGTGTGCACCAGGGCTCGAGGCCATGCGCGGTGTCTTTGTTTATACACTCATGCCCGCGAGGGGCATCGGTGTGCACCGGGCCTTGAGGCCATGCGCGGTGTCTTTGTTGCCACGGTGATGGGCTTATCAATGATGCCATCCTTGTGGGCTTATACACTGAGGCCGTAGCCTGCAAGGTGCGCGCTGGGGCTTTTCGACCATGCGGCATCTCTCTTTTGGTGTTGTTGCCTTGATTAGTATGTACAGGTCAGCTAGTTTGTCATGTAAATAACGGATTTCGAAGCAGCTTTAGCAGGAAATGGCATTAAGCATCAGAAGCGGCATTATAAGCATAATACACATGCAACCTATTCCTAACATAACACAACTGAGCAGATCCTCTTTTGCCAATTTAGAAGCAAAAAACAATCGGTTCCTTTTCAATTACGATGCACACAGCCACATGCTACCAAATTAAAGGGGCGAGGAATTAATAGCACTGCTTAGTCCTAGCAACAGAATACACTACCGAAACATGGTGCCAAAGAGTAATGATTGTGTAAAAATCACCGATTCAGATTTGTCTTTGGCGCGACAGCGTTGGGCGTGGAAGGGCTCTGGAGGCACGATGCCGAAATTGGAGGCGGCGCCGAAGGGTCCCAAGCGGTGCCAAAGGGGCTTCGAGTGCTCGGGAGGTTGCTCCCACCGAAGGGGCTCCAGGCGACGCCGAAGGGGCTCGGGGTGGTGCCGAAGGTGCTCTGATGGAGGACTTCCGAGGCTACTCCGGGCGGTCATTGCGGAGGCACGTGCAAAGTCGAGGAGGCCCGACTTCGACTTGGAGAAGTATACGCGCCGGAGGCGTCCAAGGCAGCCCGAGGCAGCCCTAGTTTGACCGGAGCCGGACGGGGTGTGCCCGAGGGGGCCTCCGAGCGCGGCGGCGATCGAGGGGGCTTCCGGAGGAGTCATCACCGAGGCCATCCGGGGCAGCTCCGGTTGGACCAGAGCCGGAGGATCCCAAGGGGCCTCAAAATTTGGATCTTGCGCAGAGGCTGCAATGGCCATCTTAGAAGGCCCCGAGGAGGGGGCCTCGGGAGGCGAGGCGCCCGAGGGTGCAGCCGAGGCGGAGGTGGGCGGCGGCTTCCTTGAGTTGGCAAGGCTAGTGCGGCCGGCTCGCAGACGGGGCGGTGGTAGCCATGAGGGGGCCTCGGAGGTCGAAGTGGTCGGAGGACTCCAGGCAGCACGCCCCGAGGCCGGAGAAAGCTGCCACACCGAGGTCTCCGAGGGGGCTTCGGGGGCCGGGGTCAGAGATGTGGGGGCACACCGAGGTCTCCGAAGGGGCTTCGGGGGCCGAAGGTGGCGAAGGGGCCAGAGGGCTCCTTGGGTCGTGTCGGCGGCGATGCGTCATGGTGTGCTCCGGGTGAAGATCCGAAGGCACCGGGTGGAGATCCGAAGAATCCGGAGGGGCTGGAGGGCTTCTTGGGCAGCACCGGCGGTGAAGCATCACGGGTTGCTCTGGGTGAAGGTACGAAGGCTCCGGGTGGAGGTCCGAAGACTCTAGAGGGGCTGGAGGGCTTCCTGGGCGGCACCGGCAGCGAAGCGTCACGGGTTGCTTCGAGTAAAGGTACCCCGTGCGGCGGGTTCTCCGGCGATGGGTGCTCGGGTGGAGACGGCCTCGAGGGGTGGCGCAGGCTTGAGGTGGAGGTGGCCCGCAAGGGGTTCCTCGGGTGCTAGGCGGAGGCGGCCTAAGGGCCATGGTGGAGCTTCGATGCCGAAGGGTCCTCCGGCTGCTCCGAGCGAGGGTGGACCTCGCGCGATGTGCTCCGGCGGCTGAAACGAAGGGCTCCGTGGGCTGCAGCGTCTTGGTGAAGCGGCAGGGGGCTCGGGTAGAATGCTTCGTTGAGCGAGGGTCCTGAAGGGTCAAGGGGTTCGGGGTTTTGTGTGATTTGGGCTTTTGGAAGCCTGCAGAAGGCTATTTTTTCTCCACTGGGGCTGGGGCTTCGGCCGGTGTGGAGGTGTCTTCAGCTCCTCATGTTTGTAACTTTTTGTTCGGTCTGCACGGACGGCGCCAACTGTCGTAGCTAAAAGACTAGACAGTGGGTACGGAGTACCCTCCGTACCCTTTGTCATGGGAAAAGGACCAATGGGAGGAGCCAAAGACAAGTGTGTATGAAGGTATTGCTCATATGTGTTGAATCCAAAGATCCCCCTCTTACATGCCCATGAGGCTTTACTTATAGGGGGCAAGAAGGGACATTTACCTTCTTGCCCCCAAAGGCAAGAGAGGGAGAGAGAGAGAGAGAGAGAAAGGGCATTCTAGGTACATTTGCCCTAACATACACTATACAGACTAGATTTACATAAGTACGGCATCCTCTACGGCACACCGGTATTCCCGATGATTCTAGGGTGCAAGGCACCCCTTGGTGCCCTGCTACGACATGTCATTTAAGCTTTAACCATCTAATATTCTATAAAGCAAGGTTTCACAAAGCATTACATCAACGTTCATCTAGTCCTTTATATATGTTTCAATAACTTTGGCATGTCAAGAATTAGGTAAATATACCATTTACAAATGATCACCAATTAGCCAACTAAAATATAAATTCAAGATTAATATTTACTAAGACAGCATTCGAATGCATTCTTAACCTAACCATCACTAGCGGTTAGAACAATCGAAAGAGGCCCTTCTAAAATTCATAACTTTCCCTCTGTTAATCATAAAAAGGCATACTCAAATCCTCTGGAAAGATAACAAAATCATATACAAAAACTTAGTTGGCGAAATCTTCTAATTCTGCCTTTAACTGAACCTAACATACAGTTGAAAACCAACTGTCAAAAACTGACAGACAAAATGAACAGCAGTAAGAGAATAGCTATAACTTCCTATTGGCTGAACCACAAATTATGTTCTTTAACAATATGGAGAGCTAAACGAATCACCTACAAAAGTCATGTTGGGAGACATCCCTAATTCGGCCATTATAAAATTCTTATTTATTAATTACGACGACTGTTGTACTATGACAAGGTTTCTGGACAGCAGTAAAGAAATTAACGTATCTCCCAAACTAAAATTCCAAATGAAGTGATCTTAGATCCTACAGAAACGTAATGACATTCCCCACAATTCTCTAGGAGACCCTAAACTCTAATTTCTCTTTGAACTAGACGAAACTTGATGAACAAACAGAGTACAGATTACCGATTCAAATTACAGCAGTAACAACAATTCGCTAAACGACAACAACCATAGAAACTAATTGAACCAAACAGCGAGGAGATGAAATTCACCCTAGAAGACATGTGTGAGTTTGCTGAAATCCCCGCGAGGTGCTCCTCTCCTCTTTCTTCTCCCTCTCCTCTACCTTTCTCCTAGGCCGACAGCAATGGAGGGACACAGGGAGCAGGGGAGGTGCCACCAGGGCATGAGGGGTTGCTACAGTGCCAGTGGCACTACAGTATCTCCTGTGCTACAGTAGCTCTAGGTTTGGTGCCCTCTTCTTAAACTAGCTTCCCACTTGGGCCAAACACCGTGAGCCGAAAGCCCACAGCCCAGGTTCTCCAATAAAAGCAAAAACACCCCTCTAATACCTCCAATTCCTTCTCTAATCCTATTTAATTTTAGTACTAATCACTTATTTGTTTTATGTTCAAACGAGATATTACATGGGCGTCGGCCGTCTGACGGGCCGTTGCCCATAAGAGTAAAAAATGACACTAGAATTTATACAGATTTGGAGGTCCGAGAGGATGGTCCTACTCCTGTCGGTGAGCCAACAGGGGTTACCTCCGGAGAGGGAGCCCCCAAGGGCTCACTAATTTGAACATGCTTCTTTATCGCCCAAGAGAGCTCTCCATCAAATGAGAGATACATGGGGTATTTATAGGCTCTTGGGCATGTACAAATGATGGAAATACCCCTCAATGAGACAACTAGCCTATGAGTATAGTGAGGGGTATTATAGTCTTTTCTAAGCAATTGCATTTCTTGATCCGTTAAGCAGGTGTTAACCTAGTGGGTGGGTCTTACTGGTAAGGGGATGAAATATTCTTCCCTTGATAGCCCCTCTCCTTGGCGTTCGGGGAAACAAAGAAAGGCGATCTTAATTGTGCTTTTCATGCATAGGTTGATACTCCAGAAGACTTCTGGTAGATTTGAATGTTGGTCGCGTCTGAAAATGTGCAACGAAAATGCCATACTATGCCCAACTGGATTGTCACCATCAGATTTGGCACTTTGGAAATTTTCTTGTCCTTACTTTGTCTCTCGCTAGTTCTAGAGAAACCGAGAAGCGCTCGGCTTTGTCCAAGAAAAATTCCAACATCGAATGCTATGTCGCAGGGTGCGTGTGAGCAGGGCACCATGAGCAAGGTGGCCGCAGGGCGCAGGGAGCGCGTGCGCATGAGGGCGCGGGTCACGCAGGAGTGTGGGTGTGTCAGGGAGCACGAGGACGCGAGGCCCTGAGAGTTCAAGGACGCTAGGGCGCCGTGAGGGCGCAAAGCCCCAAGGGTGCGAGGTACCAAGGCCCAGAGGCGCGAGGCCACAAGGCCATAAGACCTCGAGGGTGCGAGGCCTTGACGCCACGAGGGCACGAGGGCCGAGGGCACCGCGAAGGTGAGAGGCCCCGAGGCGCGAGGACTCGATGCTGCGAGGGGGTTAGGGCGCAAGGCCTCGAGGCACGAGGGCTTGAGGCCATGAGGGCGCGGGGCCTCGAGGTGCGTGGGCTCGACACCGCAATGGCGCGAGGCCCTGAGTCCAGCTCGAGGCCCCGAAGCCGTGAGGCCTCGAGGCACGAGGGCTTGACACCGCGAGGGTGTGAGGCCTCAAGGCCCCGAGGCCATGAGGCCGCGAGATCTCGTGGCGTGAGGGATCGATGCCGCGAGGCTCTGATGCCCTGAGGTGCGAGGGCTCAACACCGCAAGGGTGCGAGGCCCTAAGGCCCTGAGGCGCGAGGGCTCGACGCTGTGAGGGTGCGAGGGAGCGACAACTAGAGGGCATGAGGCCCTGAGGGCGCGAGTCTGCGGCTCATGGATCACGATCTGCAGAGTGTCGAGTTGCCGCCAGACACGCGATTAGGGAGTCTTGCCAGTGCGGCTTCGAGGCACGGCCGCTTGAGGCGTGGCTGACGGAGCGCGACCGCCAGGGCGTGAGGTGGTGACGCCAAGGGGGTAGCCTAAGGGGGATGTTGATGGGGTGTCGGCAAGGCCAGAGGCTACGCATAGCTGAAGGAAGAGCAGGCGAGATGGCGGCCCTTCGGCGTCTGCACGGAGTTGCTCCAAAGGGTGTCGAGCCTAAGGCCAGTGTCGGTGCATGCTAGAGGGATTGGAGCCGCACGCCTTGCTCCGAAGAGTGTCGCTCATCCCAGGCCATGTGGGATGGGCTTGATAGGGGTGCTTTGATATTGCGTCGAGAAACACTTCTCTATTTTGAGTGTTCTTCGGGTGTATGAGTGCTTCTGAATAGCATGTGTGAGTTGTTCTGTTCTTCTTAACTTCTCTTAAGTTGCTCTTTTGAATTGCTCAAACGACTCATTGTAGCTTGTCTGAAAAGATTCATAAGTTTGAACTTCTCTCTAGTTTAGCAGAGCTCTGTCAACCGTGAGGCCGGGGCTCGGGCGGAGGCGAGGCGACCCGAGGCCGACAGAGGTGCGGCAGCTACACGAAGCCGACGCGAAAGTGCCCCGAGGCCGGGGCTCGAGGGGAGGTGAGGTGGCTCATAGCGCTGAGCGTAGCAGGGCACGTAGAACCTTGGAGCAATGAGGTGTCGGGGCGCGGGTCTTGGAGTAGTGATGGGACGTGTAGGGCGTTGGAGCACGGTGCACTGGGGCGCCCACGCATCGAGGCGCTGGGTACAGGCGAGGATATCCACGCAACACGAGCATGTAGCATGTGAGTACCCAGCAGGCCTCGAACCACTCCCAGTGGGCTGGTGGCCAAGCACCTGGGGCAAGGGGCTCACGTACGCCCCTTGTGCAGACTTGTCATAGTATAGAGTATTTTAGACAGGAGGTGGTAGGATTCCTCAACACTGGCCCCCTGTCCCTTGGGCGCTTGTAAGGGCACCCAAGGGGCAAAGAAGAATGCTGAGGTCTTGTATCTTGTTGACGAATATGCTTGCTACAGTATGTTGGTAACATTTTTTATGTGCACTTAGCAGAGCATTTTTTCCAGGACGCTAAAGACTTGGCCAAATTCCGGCATGACGGGAATGCAAACGCTCGAGATTTAGCCAAATTCTGACTCGATGCAGTGCGAGGCACGAGGGCTGAGGAATACGCGCAAGGGCACCTACGGCTTAGCCAATTTTGGCTTGGTGAGCACGCGAGCGCCCAAAGTCTTAGGCTTATTTTGTGCTTCATATCACATGAATGCTACACACGAGGACGGGTACCAAATTGCCACTTCTCATTGGCCCTTCGTGTGGGGAGGTTTTTGTTATTCCATTCCTGAAGGCGAAGTACTAGATGCTGAGCCACCCCACCGAGGCACAACCTTCAAGGAAGGGGGTGCATTCGAGCGAAGCCTATGTAGGCAAAGTCGTGGACGCATGGCCTCCTCACCGAGGCACAGCCTTCAAGGCGGGTGGCGCGTTGGCGCGAAGCCTGTGTATGTGAAGTTGAGGATGCGGGGTTGCCCTGCCGAGGCATGGCCTACGAGGCGGGCGGCGTGTCAGAGCGAAGCCTGTGTTGGCGAAGTCGAGGATGCGGGGCTGCCCTACCGAGGCATAACCTTCAAGGTGGGTGGCGCTTCAGTGCGAAGCCCGTGAAGGCGAAGTCGTGGACACAGGGCTGCCCTACCAAGTCATAGCCTTTGAGGTGGATGGCACGTCGGAGCGAAGGCCATGTGGGTGAAGCCATGGGCGCTGGGCCGCCCTACCGAGGCATAGCCTTTGAGGCGGACGGCGCGTTGGAGAGAAGCCCGTGAAGGCCAAGTTGTCCTCCTCTTGCTCCACGGCTTGATGAGAGTCGTCGAAGTAGAACTCCTCAGAATCGTCGCAATTCGAGCTAGAAACGTTGCAGGGACAGGCAGATAACACGAGCGTCTATGCATGAAAGAGAGAATGATCAACATTTATTTCTTGTAGTAAGATAACATTCGTTTGACATGACAGATAATCGAAGTCGTTGTCGTGGGACAAGTAAAGTCCCATCACTTTAGATACTAAGATCGATATTCAAGCTAGTTCGATGGTAGATGATTCGAGCTGCCTGGAGGGGTGCCCACGTGGCTAAGTTGTGAGGCACTGAATGGTCAACAGGGTTGGTAGCCCCTAGTGGACTTGGAGGCGCCCAAGAGGCTAACTCATATGCATCTTGGAGGTGTGCCCGCGACAATAAGTTATAGGCACATCGAAGGGGCGCCCACGAGACTAAGTCATGGGGCACCAAATATCCACTAGGGGTGGTAGCCCCCAGTGGATTTGGAGGCTTCCATGAGACTAACTCATGGGCACCTTGGATGTGTACCCCCGACAGTAAGTCACGGACACACCGGTGGCGCCCACGAGGCTATGTCGTGGGGCACCGAATGGCCACTAGGGGTGGTAACCCCCAGTGGACTGGAGGTGCCCTGGAGGCTAACTAATGGGCGCCTTGGATATGTGCCCTCGAGAGTAAGTCACGGGCATACCGGTGGTGCCCACGAGGCTAAGTCGTGGGGCACCGAATGACCACTAGGGGTGGTAGCCCCTAGTAGACTTGGAGGTTCCCATGAGGTTTACTCATGGGCACCTTGAACGTGTGCCCCCGAGAGTAAGCCACGGGCACACCAGTGGCACCCACAAGGCTAAATCGTGGGACACCGAATGGCCACTAGGGGTGGTCGTCCCAGTGGACTTGGAGGTGCCCATGAGGCTAACTCATGGGCACCTTGGACGTGTGTCCTTGACAGTAAGTCACAGGCACACCAATGGCGTCCACGAGGCTAAGTCGTGGGGCACCGAATGGCCACTAGGGGTGATAGCCCTCAGTGGACTTGGAGGTTCCCATGAGGCTAACTCATGGGGACCTTGGACGTGTGCCCTCGACAGTAAGTCACGGGCACACCGGTGGTGCCCATGAGGCTAAGTCGTGGGGCACTGAATGACCACTAAGGGTGGTAGCCCCTAGTGGACTTGGAAGTGCCCATGAGGCTAACTCATGGGCACCTTGGACGTGTGCCCTCGACAGTAAGTTACGGGCACACCAATGTGCCCACGAGGCTAAGTCATAGGCACTGAACTATGAGGGTGATGGTGCCCTTTTACCCCGTAGGCGGGTTTTTTGTGGTGATCGGGAATGCATGAGAATTGTTAACCCTTGCCAAGTAGTGGAGCTAGGCTTGCGGGGACCCACAGGTCGTTCGACACGTGGCCTGGAGTCTAAGAGGGACGAGTCCTCAGCACATCCATCAACTTGGTACTGGGCCTAAGTTGTCGCTCATGCCCTAGGTCTAGTAGGACACGAGCCGCCATGGTGGAGGTGACGGACGCCCAAGCCACCATGGACTTTTCCTAGGAGAGACCGTAGAGGTCGTACGCCCTATGCACCACATGATGAACCACGGAGGTCCTGATTTGGCCCGATCTTTCAATGAGACGATAAATTCGGTAGTAGTTGCTCAACTCTCATAACCCTAGCTACAAACTCGCAAGGCCTGAACCAAGCAATCGCTAAACTGCTCAATAAGTTGTTATCAATCATGCACAAATACCCAGATGACCTGATCACGAAGATCAATTCCTGCATACACCGAAGAAGCACGCAAGAACGAGATAAATAGTAATATGAAATTGCGAATAGGAAATAAGATTGTATTGATAAGTGGGGTTCTAAAGAATAATGTCGCTGTTGATCTCGCCGAACAAGAGGACAAAGAATAAAGTAGCAAAGCTAAACTTCAATCAATAAAACCCGAATTTTGCTAAAGGGCAGCGGCTCCTATATTAGGAGGGCGGCTAGGAGGTGGGAACCCTAGGGGCGACGGTACAGTTCACATGAACAGTACGGGGTCCCTAGGTTGGTCGGCCATCATATGGGCCTTATGGGCCAACTCGGTCCATACATTACATAGCCAGAGGGTCAATAATTGGTGACATAGCACCATAGCATGTAGACGTAGCACTATGGCATGTAGATGTAGCTCGGCTCGTAGGAGTAGCTCGATCCAATTGGGGAATATGGCATTGTAGTAGCCGAAAGTCCGATTGGAGAAGATGTAGTTGAAGTAGAGGATGTAGTGCAGCGGGTCGAAGTAGTAGTTGCATCCTTAGGGTCGATGTCCTCATCATCCTCCCTTTCTTGAATTTGAGTCATCCTCAACTCAATTGTTTTCTCCAAGTCATCACTCTCCTACCTCAAATTGTATGTGCGTCATCGTTAGCTTTCCGAAAAGTCTGAAAACGTCGAATTCCGACACCGTATGCAAAAGGTATGCCCGTTTTACTGAATGTGTCTTGGAAATGGACTCGAATTCGTTTCGGCCTCAAATTGAAACTGCTGTAACTTTTGATCCCGTTGGCCAAACATGCTCAAATTTTTTGTGGATGCTTGTGGATGTATGAATAAGGGCTCCACCCAATTTCACTAGATTTGGTGAAGGTTTAATCTGCTTTTTTTTTTTAAATTTCAGAAAGGGGGCACTCTTTTTCTGTTTTTCTTCTCTCTTTTTTCCCATTTTTGACTCTCTTTTTTTTCTCTAGGATCCGAAACCCCTCTTTTTTCCTCTTTTTGTTTTTTTCAATCCCAAAACCAACCAGCCAGGAGGTGGGAACCCTATGGGCGATGGTACTATTCACATGAATAGTATAGGGTCCTTAGGGTGGCCGGCCAACATATGGGCCTTATGGGCCAAGTCAGTCCATACATTACATAGCCAATGGGCCAATAATTGGTGACGCAACAGCATGGCATATAGACGCAGCACTATGGTATGTAGACGTAGCTCAGCTCGTAGGAGTAGCTCGGCCCAATTGGGGAATATGGCATCGTAGTGGCCGAAAGTCCAATTGGAGAAGATATAGTTGAAGTAGAGGATGCAGTGCAACGGGTCAAAGTAGTGGTTGCATCTGTAGGGTCGATGTCCTCGTCACCACGAGGGTGGTCGCTCATGCCGTAGGTCCAATAGGACATGAGCCACCATAGTGGAGGCAATGGATGCCCAAGCCACCTTGGACTTTTGCTAGGAGAGACCGCGGAGGTCGTACGCCCTATGCACCACGAGGGTGGTTGCTCATGCCCTAGGTCCAGTAGGACACGAGCCGCCATGGTGAAGGCGACGGATGCCCAAGCCACCTTGGACTTTTGCTAGGAGAGACCGCGGAGGTCGTACGCCCTATACCCCACGAGGGTGAAATCCCTTGGAGAGGAAGTGTCTCGAGAGCCCATACAAGATTTATATGTCGGGATTGTCCCCTAATAGTAGCGCATTAGGGGGCAGCTCTCGTAGCAGGCCTTCATTGCTCGCGTCGCATGGACATCCTGCGTCCCGGGGGTGATGGTTGGCCTCAGAATCCTTAGCCTTCTGGCTGCAAGGGTGCCTTGAACTGCTCGCCCTTGGCTGGGCCTCGCATCGACCCGCACAAGGGAGGAGGATGCGCGTGGGAGCCCCAGGGCATGTAGGATGTTATCCATCCCAGGGTGGATGGCCCTGATCTCTGATGAGGGTGCTCGGCTGGGGCTCCTTCAAGGGGAGTATGGGCCATCCCCAAGATCATTGCCCTTTGGAGCTGGAGGAGGCTTCATGGATTTAGAGTATTTTTTTAGTAGGAGACATAGTCTTTCGTTAATTAGCTACGTCCCCACGGTCAGTGCCAATGTTGTAAGTGTGAAATCAAAACAGAAGGAAGGGGTGGACGTCCACGAGAGTAAAAAATGACACAAGGATTTATAAAGGTTCGGAGGTCCGAGAGGACCGCCTTACTCCTGTCGGTTAGCCAACGGGGGGTCACCTCCGGAGAGGGAGCCCCTGAGGACTCACCAGTTTGAACATGCTTCTTTATTGCTCAAGAGAGCTCTCCCTCAAATGAGAGATATATGGGGTATTTATAGGCTCTTGGGCATGTACAAATGACGGGAATACCCCTCAGTGAGATAACTAGCCTATGAGTACAAATGAGGGGTATTATAGTCTTTTCTAAGCAATTACATCTCTGGATCCGTTAAGTAGGTGTTAACCTAGTAGGTGGGTCCTACTGGTAAGAAGATGAAATATTCTTCCAACAGCTTATAAATCCAATCACAACCCAGAATCAGGTAATAAGCCTTTAACTCTAGCAGTTTGAACTGGTCAATGAATTTCTCCCCTTGGATTTCATAGTGGCAATGTTTCACATGGGCTCTAGAATTGAGCTCCCCACCACCAGCCACCTTAACTTATTGCATTTTGTTTCCCTCAATGTAGTAGTTAACCTTTGTTGCAAAAGCACTACTCACGAAGCTATTAGTGCTTCCACTGTCTACTAGAGCAACCCCCTTTTTGCCATTTACTTTAACCAAGAGTGAGAAAGTGGACATAGCTAGAGTTCCTTACACTACATTGGAGGATATCATCATGACTTCACCTCCTTGAGGACTAGTAGGTGGGGTTTCATAGGATTCATTGGCTTTCTCCTCGGTTTCAATTTCTGCCATTTCTTTAGTAACTTCATATTGTCCTTCTTCCACAAACAGTAAGTGCAGCATCCTTGCCTTCACTTTACAATTATGTTGGGGTGTCCACTTCTCTTCACAGTACCAGCATTTAACAGGTTCCTTGTTACTCTTCCAATTCTAAACTCCCTTGTTAGGCTTGCTATTAAATTTCTTTTTCCCACTATAGTTAGTCTGCCCTAAACCCTTGGTGTAGTTCCCCTTGTTAGGAGGTCACCAAGTTTCATACTTCTTGTTGGTTACAGCTTGCCCCAAGTTCTTAGCAATCTTGTAAGCCTGGCATAGATTCTTTAGTTGGAAAAATTTTCACATGATGTTTGATTGAGTGCTTGAGCCCCTTCACATAACACGATGAAATACCCTTCCTGGAATTCAGGATATTCACTCCTCACCAAGGCCATTAATTCCTCAAACTTATCAGTGTAAGTTGCTACGGTAGTGATTTGCCTCATAGAATGGAAACTATCCAGTAAGTCAACCCCACTCTTACTCTCAAATCGATCACATACCAATTTGCATAATTCAGGCCAATCAAATTGCTCAATGGGTATTCTAGCCAAGTCAAAGCACTTCTCACTCTGCCTAATCCACCCTAATGGATTGTCACCAACGAATACAGGAAAATCCAACAGGGCCCCCTAGAGATGGAATTGGGACAATATCTCCTCTGTCTTTCTCCTCTCTGATAATAGTACCTTCCTTCTTCTCCATCCTGCTCTCTATCCTCCAGCCGATAATACCTAGGCCCTCTAGCTAGGGGAGTATGAGGTGGGGAATGATACCTGTTTACTGCAACCAACGTCGCCGAGTGCTGAAAGAGGGGTGAAGCAAGTCCTCCCATCTGACCGAGATTTGAGCCAAATCTAGACCCCATCCTCTGCATCTCCGCAGCCCATTCTACCTGGCGCGGAAGTTGATGTTGTTGCTCCTATTCTTGCCTGCACAATAACTCCAACTCGATCACTCTTTTGCTCTGAGCTTTGATTTCAGCCGTAGCTTTTCTCTATGCCTCAATTGCCGCAGCTGGTCCTTCAAGAGGTAAACTCATCCTCTGATCCAGCTTCTGAGATAGCCCTTGAATGGCCTCAAGCACTCCCTTCATCTACTGGTCCAACCTCGTCACCTGGCCCATCATCTCAGTTTTGAGATTCAACATATCTTTTCTGACATCCATTGCTTCTAAAATCTCTCCCACCTCATCAAATGGGTTCTTCTTGGGAACTAGATCGGGGATTTTACGGTGCATGCACCAACCCTGTCTAGTCCTTCAGAACAAATTTACGAAGAACTATAAGGCTCTAATACCATTGTCAGATCCCGAAGAATCCCCACTTCTCTTAACGATTTCCTTCATTAAGCAGCCTTCCTCTGCTCCAATTTCCTTTGCGCCAGAGAATATGTTGCTGACTTCTCTTAACGCTCCCACGCTTACTCAATTTCCCTCACTTCATTTCCGCTGAACCTGACAGCCGTGCGTGCTCTGGCGTGCCGTGCCATGCCAGTCTGCCTTGGGGTCATCGTATTCATGCACATGCCACACCAGCCACGCACCGTGCTTCCTCCCTTCTCTTACCCTTCGGCTGCAACGAGCCATTGCAGTCCAAACATTGACCAATAGTGCCATGTCCGCAATGGGTCACAACAATATGTTGCTCCTCCTCCTCCCTTTTCTAAAAAGCACTCGAATGACCCCGCATGCGGAAATGAATTGCAAAAATGGGTTGCTCGTGCGATGATGAACACAACGGTATGACATGTGTTGGGTGATTTTGGGTTTTTGGTAGTGATGGTGAGGAGAGAAGTTGGATGAAGTGGAGCTCTCTTGTTCTGGGAAGAAGAATGGAATGACGAGGAAGAATGGAGAATGAATGGTAGTGGTTTGGAATGGTGCTGGAAAAAGAATGGGGAAGGTGGCATGGGAAAATGGGGATGGGTTAGGAGGGGTCCTTGATTGTTGGGAGAGATGAGAGAGATGACACTACAGAGATGGCCAGATGGGCCGTGCCAGCCAGGCCGGCCCGAGGCACTGATCTTGTTGGCTCGGCGAGCACAAAGACCGACCCTGCTGTTCATAGGTTATCTACCGCACGCACGAAGGCCCGTGTCATGCTTGGGTTGCACGCCTAGCACGATGGGCTAGCCCGGCATGACATGAACAATGTCGGGCCGTGCCAGGCATGACACGAAGCCGACAAGGCCCGTTTGGCCTGTGTGCGAAGAGGCCAAGCCGGCGAGCCGGTGAAGAAGGGAGGAGGAGGGCGGGGCAACGCGCCGATGCGGAGGAAGGAGAAGGGCGACGAAGGGTGCACGGGGGGGTGAAGGGGTGGAAGGGCGCGGCGATGGGAAGGAGGAGGAGGGCAGGGAGGCACCGGCAGGCAGCGCGGAGGGGGGAGAAGGCGGCGAGGCGTACGGGCTGAGGGAGGAGAAGGTGGCGCCTGGCGGGAGGCGAAGGGCGCACGGGCGTGGCAACGAGGAGGAGGAGGAGGAGGCGGGGTGAAGGAGGAGGAGGGAGGAGAAGGAGGCGGGTGCACAGGTGGGGGGAGGATAAGGCGAGGCGGCGGGCTCGGGACGGGAGGGCGGTCAAAGGAGAATCGGGTAGGGGTAGTGGGAGAGGAAGGGCACGTGGGTGATGCTGAGACAGTGAGTCGGCACTAAGCATGGCACGACGCAGCGCGACCCAAGGGAATATAGCCGTTATGGGCTATTTTGGCCCAGTGGGCCATGCCAGGCACAGCATGGCACGACCCATTTGGCCCATTTAGCCTGTAACGTTCGAATTTTTTGACCGTTTGAAAATCCAAATGTTTGTTTGACCGTTTAGGGCTTTTAAAATAGCAAAAACAAATCAAAAATCCTAAATATTTTTTATAAATAGGCACCACACCCCCCTCATTCAGCACCCAACCATTCCTCAATCTCTCTTTCAAATTCTGTTATGAAAATCTAAATTCATTGTGAGATAATTTGGCAAAATTCAAAAAAATTGTGCCAAATTTTAGAAAATTCAAATTCCAACAATAAGTCATCAAAAGAGGTACAATAATGTTTTTTTGCATATTTTTATTTTTATTATTTGTAATGCTAAGATGAAAATAATAATAGTGTTAGTTTTGATTTTGTTGTTTTCGTTATGGAAAATTAAGATATCTTCACTATCACTGAGTACAGAATTTCACCGAGGAGGTTGTATCCATGGAGGAGGTTGTGACTGCCTCAAACCAACCAGAGGTTTTACTGGAAGGGCAAGGCGGAGTTCTGTCATCAGGCTCTACGGCAGCATCTTTGTCGACAACCACTAGAGCAAAGAGGTCGAGACCATCTACATCCAGAGTTTGGGAGAATTTCGAGAGGACAACCAAGCCAGCCGCACAAGGAAATCATGTATCATATGTTGTTTGCCAAATTTGTCGTAATGAATTGTATGTGAAGTCTACAAGAGGGATGGGGCACTTGCAAAGACATACGACAAGATGTAAAGCCAAGCAAGGATTGCTAATGAGGCAGACGCAGTTGCAGTACAACCTCGACGGTATGGTACGTAGCTGGGACTACGATCTTGAGGAATCCCATCAATCTCTCTGTGTTTAATTGCTTCCAAGAATTTACCATTAGGCTTTGGGGAGTCTACTGCTTTCCAAACTTACATTAGGACTGCGCATAATCCTAGATTCTCTACCGTTTCTAGACAGACAACAACTAGGGATCTAATAAAATACTAAAATGAACATCGTGATAAATTAAAGGATCAATTTGCTACGTGCAAATTTTTGGTGGCCCTGACCTTGGCCATATGGAGTGGACGCGCTAAGGAGGATTATTTTAGTGTAGTTGCTCATTATGTTAATGATGACTGGGTAATGGAGAAAAGATTTATAGGTTTCAAATTAATTGATATAGCACACTAGTATGAGAATATTGTGGACTATATTATCAAAATCGTGGAAGAGTTTGGTCTTACAAACAAAATATTCTCAATTACTCTAGACAATGTCGCTGCGAACTCTAAGGCCATGGATATTCTTACTTCAGTCATTGGTACATACGTCGATTCTTTCTTACTACATCAATGATGTGCTTGTCATATTATTAACCTTATACTCAAATCCGGTTTGAAGAGGTTGGAGGTGTATCTTAAAGCTTTTGCGATATAATATCTTTCTTAAATAATTCTAATGTAAGAATAGTAGTATATAAGAACTTCTATAGGGCAATGGGTGTACGTCCAAGAAAGTTTGGTTTGGACATGCTGGTAAGCTGGAACTCTACCAACTTGATGCTTAAGAGTATTTTGCCATATAAGAGCACTTTTCTGTTTTTATTCAAATGCAATATCCGAACACTGATGGTATTGTACTATTGTTTGAGCAACATTAGTTTGTTGCTGAGAAGATAGTACGGGTTTTTTTAAAAAAATTATGAGGCCATTGTTGCTTTGTCCGCGGTTTATTATCCAACATCTTTATTATTGTGCATAGTATTTTACAGATTACTAGTCAATTGAAAATGTATGAAAATAACTTAGTTTTATGAGAGGCTATTGTTGCTATGAAAACTAAATACCTTAAATATTGGAGAGAAATCCCTTTTCCTATATGCATTTGCAATTATTTTATATCCTAGAGCTAAAATTGAAGCTTTCACTAATGTTCTTGATCTTCTTAGTGATGCTATAGGGCTAGACTATTCTAACTATTTTACAGAAGTTCGTTCTTGATTAAATAAGGTTTACCAAAGGTATGAAAATAAGTTACAGGGAGTTCGCTTGCAATGACCTCCAGTAGCACCCACTTCAAGTAGCAAGACAAATCTGTGGGGCAACATCTGAGGTGGCTCTTCCTCCAAGTCTAGGTCTTCTTTTTCTACAACACCGTATACTCAACCAACGTCAACCTCTCATCCAAGGAGTGGGGAATTATCCACCTATCTGGATAGCGATACGATGGATTTCAACAAAGAAGGTTTCAAAATTTTGCAATGGTGGCATGCCCATAAGTTAACATATCACGTGCTATCTATACTTGCACTTGATGTGTTAACTGTTCTTGTCTCAAAGGTTTCCTCCAAGTCTACTTTCAGTCTTTCTGGAAGAATATTAGAGGAGAGAAGAACATGTCTCACGAATGAGATGGTGGAGATACTTCTAACCGTGAAAGATTGGGAACAAGCTGATTCACGAACACAACACTCTGTGGAAAATCCAGAGTTTTCGAACATGTTCAAAAATTTGTACCTCGACAATGACACTTAGAACAAATATGTATGTAGAGCTATAAGTTGTACTTTTTTTCCTCTGCCAAGGTTTTCTTATGTTGAGTTTTTTACTTGGCAAAGGTTTTAACGAGATAGTCATTTGAACATAATAAAGCTCTTTATTACCTTTTCAATGTGCTTGTCTCATTTTTACAATTTTCATATGTATTTCTGAATTCTACACATTTTTTTATTTTTGTGTTTTTTTTCAAATTTTCTGATTTTTTTTGGATTTTTGGCTTATCGGGTCCATTTGGCATGTCTGGATGAGAGGGAAAAGAATGGACACGCAGGTGTTTCATCTACGGTCGATCAAACTAGAAGAGGACATGATTTTTAATGCATGCAAAAATAGGAAAACAATTTAATTTATTTTTTATGCAAACACATTACAAACAATTCAATTTAATTTTAAATGCAACCTTTTAAATAAATGCTGCTGCTTTTAGGAAGGGTTTTTGCCTTTTTCCTTTGCTTTGATATTCAGTTTTCAATTTATTATTTGTCTGGATGTTTAATTGTCATATTTCATTTCAATTTTTTTTAATTCTCCATTAGGTTTGCATCTCCAAAATTTGATTCTTAAATTTCACAACTCAACAAAAGTCTCGAATAAAATCCAGGAAAAACAAACGTCAATGAAATGCATCAAAAAGATTAAAAAGTTCGCATTTTTAAACAATTAAAATGAACTAAAATTTTGGAATGTTACACGGATAGACACTATAACTTCACTTTTTAAACACTATAACAGCTTTATTATGGAAAATGATTCCTCAATAGGAGTGTAGGATTCCTTAGCATGTAAGCATAAACAAACACTAAAGAGCCAAGGACTGAATACTACTCGCATATCCATTTCATCCTCCATACATGATTTCCTTCCAAAATTAGCACACTAGTCTCACTAGACCATGCCGACCTAGCAAGTGAGCACGCTTAGCCCAATCGGTGCCCAGCCAGAAGGACGTCGTCTCTCGACCGACCGCTGCTCAAGTTGTTGATTATTTGCTTGGACTCTGCGAAGATGGATTTGAGAGTGCTTAGAAGTCCCGGAACGGTGTGGTCTTGGCTGTGGATGGTGTAATCGGATGCGCGTGAGATCCGTTGGATCCAGTAGAACTGAAGTGATAGACAACAGCTTTCAGCTCCAAACAGTAAAAATATCATGAATGAAGTGAGCATAGGTTTGAGTGTTTTACAGTGTCATCACGCTGCGAAGTGCTGTGTTGATCGAACGAGTGAGAAAACCTCTCCTTGTGCATGACCTGCTCCGGATGCTCTGGTGGAGGATGGGTGAGTCTGGTGTGCGACCATAGTATGTACCATTCGATGTACTCACGATATGTCCGAACGTCGCACGGTTGTTGCTCCTGTAGAACCTCATTTTGTGCCATAGTCCACTCATGCTAGACTACCTGCCAGTCCTCAGAATGTCAGCCCGCCCTCGATTGCATGCATTCAATAAGGATTTACGTGAGAAAAGCGGATATAGGTATAAACTGTAAACATTACTCGAATAGAGTTGGACTCACAAGTGGATAGCTCTCTCCAGCATCCTCCCACCGGGAGGGGGGCAACTTGGTAGAAATTGAACTGTCGCATTACGCGTAGTGGCATGTAAGGCTCCACCATATGGGAAAACACGAGGTGACAGGTCATCGCCCATAATCCAATGTCCTGTGTGCATTGCATGGATAGTACGTGTGGTGCTACCGTGTTCACTAAATGTGGGCTCTATGGAGACCATATGATGATGTCATCATGCAACGACTCGAACTCATTGTGGAACACAGGGTAGCACCTCGCCGGTCTATCTCTGGCCCGGCATAACTTGGTAGGAGTCCACTGGGTGCCCATAGTGGGCCCGTCTATGGGGTCATTCATTTCAGGGTACAGGTGCACTGCATTCCGGATGGTGGACCGCCCAACAGGGTAGTGCTCCCAACTCCATAGTTGTAGGAGCACGTAGCAGACAGCGATGACCTGTTTTAAACCAGTGTCACGCCGCGAAACATCATACAACCCCATGTATGTGGCGCAAAGGACGGCTAATTCAAAGCTGTAATGGGACATCGCCCCAGACTCCACGTCAGTCAAAGACTCAGCGATGCAAACGAAGATGGGGCACACCCAATCCCCTTGTGTGGTGGGAAACAAGGCCCAACCGAAAAGATGAAGATGGTAAGCGACGAGATGCGTCCTAACAACCTCATCAGATGCATTCATTGGGCATTGACTTAAATTCCTTAGCCATGTCCAGGGGACACCATGAGCCCTGTCTAGGATAGCTATGCCAAACCGATGTGCCAAGCAAACCTTTCAATCCGCCGGCGGATGGGCTGGAACAAGTGGTCCTCCCATGATCGAGAGACTAGTCAAGAAGGAGACATCCTAGAGAGTGACCATCATCTCCCCCAGCAAAAGTGGAAGGTGTGCGTCTCGGGTCTCCATCTGTCGCCAAGTGACGACATGAGACTACCATCCAGGGTGAAGTAGCGTCCGACCTGGAGCATCCTCGCAAAGGGCAACAAGCTTGTGTCCCCAAGGATTGGGACGTAGCGAGCGTCAAGGTCCCCGTAATGCTTCACCGACCGAAGCACGAGAGGTGGAGGACCATCCCCATCCAAATTATTTACTACTAATTAATTACCACAAATTAATTATGAATAAATAATGACAACTAAATTAAATGCGACTAAATTAATTACGATTAAATTAATTACGAGTAATTACCTGTGACTAAATTAACTACAACTAATTCATTGCAACTAAACTGTGCCATGTGTATTGTAAAGTGATTCCAGATAGTGCCACCACATCCACTATAAAATCACTGGCCTTGCAATAGCTAGCTCTCCTTCACAGGCCAGACAACCATCACGATCAACAACAGCCCATTAGTCTTATTACTGTCGACGTTCATAACAAACAAGGATCGATGAGGACTACTCGTGTGCTGCTGGTTGCCATCGCCTTCCTTGTGCTTTCTTCAGGTACGTCATCTCCAAACATACATACACTTCCCTCCCTTGCTACCAACCGTAGAGTTTGAAAAAGCATTAGAACGCCTAATGATTCTATCGTTTCTATTGAGATCAACAGTTATGCCGGCAAAGGTTTCAGCGGCCCCAGACCAGAATTGCTCAAGAATCCTAAATCCAGGCAAGCCATGTAATCCGCAGACATGCGCAGCGGATTGCTCCGAGCAGTTTCACGGCATCGGCACATGCTTCAACCCTCCTTATGGATGTGACTGCGAGTTATGCCAGGCTCCCTCAACCCCCACCACGAAACCGAATGGACTAGCTAGCAAGATCTAAAATGAAGTGTGCAGCCTTTTCCCATATAGATATGGCTACTCAAAATAACGGCAACGATGTAATGGTACGGTGTAGCAGCCAAACCGTTTAAAGCGTAAAAATGATGCAAAAATCCAGTGGCGTTTTGTCTGGTTACTATGTGATACGAGATTATTCCTCCCGGCCCCCGACCGGCGTGCCACGTCGCCCCAAAAAAAAAGCCGTTGGATGGCGCCGAGCGGTGCGGATCGCGTGGGTCTGCTTACGCGCTTCGGAGCGCGTGTCTTTGTCGATCGCGTGGCGTCACTCGCGACCGCCCAATCCGAACCACATCGCCCTCTCCATGGCTTCGACGAGGCGCAACGACACGTGTCCAGATGGCACGGTGATCTTCTAGTATGTTTTATTCTTGAAACAATCGTGGAAAGAGACAGGAATTCGGATTAGGCAGACTTTATAATCCCTCCTCATTATTGTTATGAGATTCAACTAATGCTGAATATTAATTAGTACATATCAACATCAGTTCTCAAGAAAGGAATCAACCTCGAAGATTTGAGGTGTATGCATGCATATCTCCTCAACTGTAGCCGTAATAGCCTGGATTTTTTAAAATAATCGTTTTTTATTTCAAAATACAGTAATATATCTCCTTTTTTTATTTTACAGAAATAATACTATGTCATTCTACCGTTCGGCGACTTGGAACTAGCCGCTCAACCATTGGACGACTTATCCAAGTCGCCCTACGATAGAGCTACACGTGTAGTAGTCGTCCGGTAGTTGAGCGACTTATGGTAGTCGCCCGGCGGTTGAGCGACTTATGATAGTCGCCCAGTGGTTGAGAGACTTATGGTAGTCGCTTGACCGCTAGGCGATTTAAAACAATAACATTATTATTTTATTAATCTGACGGAAATAATTGTGTGAGAATATATGGCAATTTTTGTAGGTAATACATTTAGCAAATCTTGGTTGTATGTTGGTAAAAAAAATTGGAAATAAAAAGGTGGTGACAAGGTTGGTTGGTCCATTTGTGATTTTCATAGATTCTCAAGGGTACGAAATGTGTTACTCTCGATAACATTTTTTGATCGTCGTATGTTGTTGTAGTGCTGTAAATTTCTAAAGAATTTTGTGAGGACGATTGAGGTAGCAATGAGTCGTAAATAGGAAGGTAAGTAATATTACGATGCGCTAGGGAATTCATACACAGTGGAGAACTTTGAAGAAATGGTGCAACGATAACAACACGACGGTCGATCCGACAAAGGGGTTATATGGCACGCAGGCTAACGAACCAAGGAATCATGTGACAGTGTTACGTCACGTCTCTGTGGGAAGCAAACTCGTTGGGTCATATCACTGCGCAAAGCTACCTCGTTGGGTCACATCGCTTCCCAAAGTTGTCTTATTGGGTCATGTTGCTGCCCAAAATTGCCTCGTCGGGTTACGTCGATGTAGCTTTGCACAAAACTACGTCGTTGGATCATGTCACTGCGCAAAGCTGCCTCGTTGGGTCACGTGTGGAACTACTTTGGAGTAGTCACTAGGTGGTTGAGCTATTTGGATCAGTCGCCCAATGGTTGAGCGACTACTCCACTTGTCGCTCAATCGCTGGCCTACTTGGATCATTGATTTTGTTTTTGCCACCGGTGAACGTTGGTTGAGGTCAAATAACTTCTGGAGGGAAACTTTCTGCCTTTGGCGCCATTTTCTGCTGCCCCTAGCTATATATGGATGCTTTGGCTGTCATTCTCTTAGACCATAAGGCTAGGTCTACTATATTTTAGTTGATGAATAATTGATAATGTTGGGTACTGATGTTTTTTGGGACGTGTGGTGTATGTGGACTTATGTCGGTCAAGTTGGAAAGAACTTGTGTTGGAAAAATATGGTTCTTTAGTCTTTGCATGTGCAGGGTAACTCAGAAGCGATCATAGTCTACGACAGTGACCAGGAGATGGCTTGGTGCGAAGCTATGGTCCAAAGGGTAGAGGATGCTGGAGGAGACGATCGAGCTCGAGTTGGGACACTTAGAGATCAAAAATGGATGATGCATGCTGGAGCTACGGAGGTGTGGTTCGGAGACTACGCCACGTGACAATTTTGGGGTGTCCAAAATTGGAAAGCTGAGATAAATTAGTAAATCCCTGTTTCTTAGGATTGGATTGAATTTTGTAATCGGGTGTTAAGCCTACATATTAGGTCAAGCCCACGTATGGGGTTATAGGACTATATGTACTAGGGCTATACGTGAGGCTTTTGGAGATACGTGGGTGATTAGGCTAGCTCCTGGCGGCTGAACTGATTGTGGATTAGGCGAGGAGCTTTGGCGGCTGTGTGCCGCAGCCGTTTTGGTGCCAGCGGTGGCTAGACTGTTTCGAGGTGGTGATGTGCTAATTGCAGCGGCTACCCATATGCTTGCCACGGTTTTGGGCTTTGCATGACAAATTATTTGGAGGAGTTGATTGCTAGTAGAAGCTGTACACATGAGCCATTACATTGATTGCTTGTGTGCATCTTGTGCCGTGCGAGACATGCGACAGAGCGTTTTGCTATTGATGTGATTGAGATTGTGTAGAAGAAAATTACTGTGAAGGCCTCTGCAGCTGCGACCTTTGTTTATGCGAAGGAACAGAGAAATCATCTAAGGATTATTGGTGTGTGTGGCTTTAGCCGTTGGCTGCTGGGTTATAAGCTGTGTGCGTGATCTTCGGAAACTACAAGAAGAAACGCAAGGGGCATTGCATGCTGGACCTCGTGGTCGAGTACAAGAAGTCGCGAGATCCAATCCAGAGCTAGGCGGGTGCGCCATCCATCCACCGACGACGCGTGTTAGCAAAGGCCGGAGGGACGTCGGGTGTCGGCAGCCGTCAGAACCGAGACTGCAGTTCAAAGCCGCACCTTGCTGTCAAATTGGGTGCACAATCATTCAACCCAATCTGATTGTCATTAACGATCCTACACATTCACCTCACTCTTAACTTCCTCTTCTCCTTTCTTCCAGTCTTAAACGAGATGTCTTCGGTATCATCTAACTTTCGAGTGAGCAGACAATTAGAATCACTGTGGCAGCACCTGCTTTGCCCTCGTTGCAGGGATCCGACGAATGTTTTCACCTCGCATATGCCAACAAATTCATCCCAAATGTTCATAAAGTGTTTAAATCTTACGTTAACTTGTGGAAAATCATCCCGAAAGAATTACATTTGAAATAGCATATTGTTTTATTTTCACTTGAAGCTGCAATTCTTTTCCAGAACACAACGTGTCAGTTTTGGCAGTGGGCTGATGAAGCTGTCCCAGTGGTTCGAGATGTTGCAATACAAATTACTGCCTTGCAAGAAGACTCTCGTGGTGTTACTACATTTTATCCAGTGACTCGACTCTTTGGTCAACCAATGCAAAATGAAGAGAATAGACTTAAAAGACTGGATGAAATGATGGAAAGAGTTGAGAAAATGCTTCAAAAATTAGTTAAGATAGCTAGTTTTGCAGTCTTTCTTCTATTATATGTTGTTCTTACCAAGTAAAAGTTAATTTGTAATGCGTCGATGATCGAGTCACCGATCTTACGAAATAAATTGAGAAAAATGGCAAAGAGTTCTTGGGAGAGAATGTGACTGCTCTTTTATTGCTATGAACTGGCTATTACAGTGGGTGCCCTCGACAAGGCAGTGAACTAATCCTAATTATACTGAGCGTAATGCATAGTATATTGCAGAATCAGACCTGAAACATGAATCTAATGCCGATTGATGTGCTTCAATCTGATGCGGACTCATCCATGCTCCATCTTTAAATAACCATCGAAGAGGTGGCAGTTGCTTCCATGAAGAGACGCCTATTGGAAATGCCGCGACTAGTCGGAGTGAGGCAGCGGTTGATAAAGTACCAACCGTTCTGCGGTTGTGTGTCTGTGAGACACTCAACCGTATGGTGGTTGTTGTCAGTGTCTTAGGACCATGAAACGTTGCGTGGTATGGAACAAATATGATATGTGTTCCATTCATCACACGGTAAGGAATATGCTTGGAGTTAGATCCGAATGCTAATTCATGGCTTCTACGAGCAGTCATCTGGTCGGGGATTTGGTATGGGACCTCATCTGACCAGGATACTTATTATGTAACCTTTGGAATCTTTACGACCATAGGAGTTGTTAGCCTTAGGGGTTACGACCATGAAGACATATGATCTTTTATTATGTATTAAAGTAATACATAGATATTTTAATCCTCGTCAGCTAGCCCCGAACTTTAAATGAATTGGGTGTGTGAACATTTTCTTCCGATGAAGTCGTATCGGGCATACCCTTATTTAATCCCGTGATATACGAGATGGCTTGTATTCACATTAAAGTTGAGAAATTGCCTTGGGACTTGAAGAGTTTTCCTGTCTGTTGGACTTTAGTTTGTGTCCGTTAGACTTAAGGTTACTCCCTTGATGCAGTTAAAGAATTGCGGCTATAAAACCCTTTTAGCGTAGGGCTTTAGGATTTTACGCCTCTTGCTTTCCCTTTTCATCTCCTGAGAGGAAAAATTGTCTCCGATTTGCTTTTGTCTACAACCTTCTACGACCTCCTTTCTTTCTTCATCCAAAACTCCGCCATGTCGAATCTTATCACCAACTGGTCGATCTCCGATTTGAGCAAGAAGAAGCTTGAGAGCTTGGAGAAGATCGGGTTGCTTCCTGACAAGGATCTGATTTCTTGAAGATCAGCAACCAGAGAGCATTCTCCGAGCTGTGAAGATGGGGAAATTCCTGTTTTCCTCGCATATATCGAATGCGGATTCAGGTTGCCAGTTCACTCCTTCCTTCCCAAGATTTTGGAGCATTACGTAGTCGAATTGGTGAACCTTGCTCCCAATGCCATCGCCAACCTCAGCGTCTTCTTCTATCTCTGTGAAGCGTACTTGGGGATTGCCGCAGATCTGGATCTCTTCAAGTACTACTACAGAATGGCAAAGTTGGGGAAGACGACTGGGACACCTAGAGAGTGCATCTTGCGCCTCCACGATGGAAAGGCCGATGAGTGCATTCGTATGTACTCGAAGTCTTCGTGGTCGTCATGGAAGAAGAGTTGGTTTTACATGAGGTTACTCAAAAAGACAGCCTTTACTATACTGGTAAGAAGGCGATCGAGAACCAGAATGGCGCTCCTCCGTGAAGAAGGAAGGAAAAGTGCGGAAATGGATTGAAGCCATCCAACACTTTAGTTTCAGGGGTTTAACCTCCGAAGTGTAGACCGGCACTGTAGCCACGTAATGACGCGAATCACTGTCACGATGCTTTGTTTAGCCATTTAATTTCTGTCCTAATACCACCCCGAGTCACTGCCACGTGGACCTGCATAATAGTAATGGATGTAATTAAATCAAACACCCGGGATTCTCCCCCTCCTTTGACTAACACGTGGGCCCCACCTCAGCGCTACACCCGGTGCACCATGGACTGGTGGACAGTGCATGTTGACCTACCGGTCCATGCACTGTACACAAGGACCAAGACACCGACCAGTGGGTCTCGCATGTCGGGGGGTATTTTGTAAAAGAAAATAAAAGGAAAATGGAAAATGCCACTGTTCACCAGGACCCACATGTCAGTGAGAGGTTTCTCTCTCCTCTCTTTATTTTCTGGATTTAATTCCTTTTCAAACTTCAGAAGCTCTGTTCTCCTCTGTTATAACTTCAAAAATTATGAAATTTATTTCTAAATTTGTATAAATTCAAGACCTTGCACTACTACAAAAAGGCTAATACTGGACGCCTCATCACAGACGGTTGACCAAAACCGTCGGTATTACATTCAATCATAGAAGGTTTTGGTTTAGAGACCGTGTGTGCTACTGGCTGCGCTAAAAACCGCAGTGAAGAGGTAATATCACGAGCGGTTCATGTTAAAACCGTCAGTGAAGTATCCTGACGGTTCTAAACAAGAACCGTCATGATATTAATTAGTATCCTGAGCGGTTCTTAACAATAACAAATCATGATCCTGATGAGTTTCTTCATCGCCGATCGTCTCGTTCGTCGCCATATCGCCGGCTCCCGTCGTCTCTTCATCGCATCAATCCACTTCGGCTCCCGATCGTCTCTTCGTCTCACGCTCGAATTTATTCCTTGTTTTATAAAAGGATCATCCGCCATCAAGATGATCATCCCCACATACTTATAAAAAAGCGAAATGGCTGCCTCTTCCTTGTCGCGGCATTGATGGCCTTTTCGTCCGCCTTGTTTGAGCACCTCTCTCGGTGTAAGTTGAGCCGTCTTCGCGGAAGAACGTTGTTTGATCAACGGTGTCTTCACTCCTCTACGGCGGAGAATTTGCGGAGCGGTGGCAACCACCTTCCGCCGTCTTGACATCCTCCTCCGTCGTGTCTTAGGGTGATCTCCCACTTTCGGCGAGTTTACGCGTCATCGGCGTAGTCCTCCAAAACGATGTTGCACGTCTCGGGAGGCTTGCCGTCACTTGGACCGTGTAATCGAGGCGGCGGCGCATCGAGTCGACGGCCGAGACCCTCAAGCAAGGAAAGAGAGCCTATGGGCTCAATTCTCCTTAGTTCAACGATCTGAGGTCTTGGGAGACACTTGAGCAGCGCATCAGCGGGTGGGCGCATTTGAGCTTCGTTCGTGATGATCGAGAACCGTCCGATGCCGACACAACCGCCGCTTATGAAGTATTGCGAGATGGAGATATGACCTACCTCCGCCACTAGAAAAACCTTGTTTAATTATAGGTTTCTCCTTTTTTAATATAAACATGTAATTTCTTCATGTCATGTAAGTGTATATACAAGATAAATATACTTGAGAGAAAAACCATTTCACGAGACAATTCCATTATGGGAAATGACGGTTGATAATTATCTGTGATAATTATGACGGTTCCATAATAGAACCATCGTGATAAGTCTCTTTATAAGTAGGAGCTACCCAACCGCCGCTAGGGTTTGCGCTCTAACTCGTCACTCCCGTGACCTTACTCTCGTCCGTTCCTCCCGTCGCCGCCGGCGCCGCCATTCTTCCTGTCGCCGACGGTTGTGGCATCTGGTGACCTTTGCAAAAGACACTAAATGCGATAAGAGTGTCTTTTGCGGCGTCCTGAGTTAATACCTAACTTCTGACGACCCAAACTCGTCACTCCCAGCTCCGCTAGGGTTTGCGCCCGCCTAACTCCGTTCCCCCCACCTCGGCCGCCGCTTGACCTCGTCGCCGTCGCCGCCCGACCCTTTGCGCCCGCTAGGGGCTCTGGCCAGACTTTGCTTTCCCATCCTCCTCTATTCTCCTCTAGATCTGTTAGCTTAATGTCTTTTGTTGAGTTTGGTTTTTATGCATGAGCCTTAAGTTGTGTCCGATGTTTGTGTGATTTATGCAAGGTAAAGGAAATGGATGAGGGTTGTCTTTGGTGGTGGGGTCGCCACCGTGGTTCTTGTTGTACTAAGGTCCCTCTGTCTCTACCCCTTGCTCTGTGATGAAAATGGCTAGCTAGTGCTCTGCGATGGATCCGAGGGCTACTCTTGGTGTGGTGGGTTTGGACACCCTTGGTCTTGTTCTCTTCTGCGATGGCGCTCAATGATGTTAATAGTCTTATCTTGATATTGAATTGATAATTAGTTCATATTAATAGTCCCCTTGCTCTGTGATGTAATGATGGCAATAGTCTTATCTTTGAAATTGAATTGATAATTAGTTCATATTAATAGTCCTCTTCTTTGTGTGATGTAATGATGTCAATAGTCTTATCTGAAATTGAATTGATAATTAGTTCATATTAATAGTCCCCTTGCTCTGTGATGTAATGGTGTCAATAGTCTTATGCTGAAATTGAATTGATAATTAGTTCATATTAATAGTTCCTTGTTCATGCGGTCAAGTTCTCCTACCTCTTGCGTGCAGTCGTCCTACCATTCCATTCATAATCTCTTCTCTATAAAGTCTCCAAGCAATGGCTACTTGTGCCATTAAAACCGGCATCATATATATATATATATATATATATATATATATATATATATATATATATATATATATATATATATATATATATATATTATTAAATAGTCCTCTGCCACTTGGGAAATTAAATGCATGACATGAGAAGAATGAGGCAGTATCCACGGGCAACCTCATTGAGCCTGTAAGTTTAAAAAGTATGGATGCAAGGAGGCGTTAGGACATCCAATTACGGATTGGGCGTCGATATGTTGAAAAGTGGCGTTGATCTTAACTTACTCCATTGGGAAGTGGCATCATCTATCGGCAACCAACAATTCTTGAGCATGTAATTGTCTTTAAAGCCAACAAGAACACCAAGCAACAATTAAAGGCGATTACATGCTCAAGAATGGTTGGTTGCTAATACATGATGCCACTTCGATCGAGTACGTGCGCATCAACGACACTTTCGAACATAGCCACGCCCAATCCGTAATTGGATGTCCTAACGCTCTCTTTGCATCCATACTTCTTAAACTTGATAGGGCTCAATAAGGTTGTCCGTGGCTACTTGTCTCATCCTTCTCATGTCACTGGGACGATCCCCAAAGTGGTCGAGAGACTATATATATATATATATATATATATATATATATATATATATATATATATGATGTCGGATTTAATGGTACAAGCGACCTTTGCTTGGGGCTTTATAGAGAAAAGTCATCACAAGCGGTTCCGGCCACAAGCAAATGCATGATATGTACTTATCCTGAGCGGTTTGTGGGTGAAACCGCTCGTGATATATACTATCACGAGCGGTTTGTGCTGAAACCGTCTGTGATATGTACTTATCCGAGAGCGGTTTGTGGATGAAACCGTCGTGATATTACTTATCATGAGCGGTTTGAACCACAAACCGTGCGTGAAAGTATACATCATAGACGGTTCAAAACCGTGCAGTGATGACCTCATGTCATCATCGACCCATAAACTCGGGCGGCTCACGAAACCGTCTGTGATGACGTTTTTGAACCGTCTGTGAAAGCCTTTTCTGTAGTAGTGTTGCTAATGGCACTAGTCTTATTTAATTTGGAGTTCATTGAATATTTCTTCAGTATTTATTTGCTCTCTTTGCTTGTTGTTCCTTTTTCCGGTATGTTCGCCCAAGTAGAATTCGGAGACGCGGGAGATCTCTAACTTGATCAAGCACAAGACTATTAAGACTCTCTTACCTTTAATCCAAGCAAGTCGATACTTTGATCATTTTGAGCCTACATTTTATGCAAATTATATTCTTTTAAATTGCCAAAATTGCATGCTTAATTCTTTAATCAAATGTATATTAAATCTTAAAGTAGTTAAACACCCATTTGATGATTAATTAATTATTATGCCATCGTTTGACAATTAAATCCATTATTCTATGTCACCCTAGTATTTATGTGATAATTACTAGTATATATTGTACTTAAACGATATGCTAGTCTTGCTTAAGTACCAGGGCATTAAAATGCCCTAATCATCATCTCTTAAAACATGAAGTGGTTTTCTGCAGTCATTGGAGGTCCATGACTGAAGTAAATGAGATAATTTGGTTTTACTCCTCAAAACCCTAATAACTTGCTATTACCACATCTGGACGGATGGTATGGTGGTAGGTGCCGTCAGAGCACGAGAGTGGTTGGTACGTGGTATGAATCACCCGGATGGATTAAGGACTTAATCTCGTCATGACCTCCCATGTAAAACAAGTACAACCACAAGTCTGCAAAGTGCAATTTGGCTTAGTAAATTTATTGAACCCTGAAAGTCATCTCGTTGGAGGGGTAATAAGCGAGTGCAAGCTCTGGATATGTCCAGCTTGAAGGGGACACCGATGCAAGGTGAAGTTGGTAGTCGCTGTGGTGTAGTCCAACTATGCTAGTCGCTGAGGTGAACATCTTACACAACGTATGGGCGTAACCCCATATAGGTTAGATGACGAAATGAGCAAGATAAATTGAAAAGTTACTATGATGGTCTCTCAACTGTATGACCAAGGAATCATGTGGGGCAACGAGTATAATTGTCTTTTGTGGGTACAGTGTACAACCTCTGCAGAGTCTAAACTGTTTAAACAATCGTGCCTACGATCAAAGGTGGGCATGGAAACTTACTAGAGTTACTTCTATTTAAAAAACTTTGGGGGTGGGATGAAAAACAGGTCGGGCTCACCTAGCGCTAAGATTGGATTTTTCCTAAGTCGTCGAACTCAGTGGTGTTAATAAATGGGGATAGCCCCAATCAAAAGCGAGCATAAGGTGGAAGGAACCTCTGCTGATATAAATATTGCACAATTACTCTCTTTAATAAAATGCAATTTGGTTAAAATGCTAAGTGATAGGAATTTGTAATTATGATAATTGAAAATATTGCTTTAAGCAAATAAAAGAAACCAAGCCATCCTTGTTAAGCCTTACATGTGTATTATTGCATCTTATGTGTTGGCTCGCGAGCACAGAAGTGTGCCCATTCTCGCTCTCTTCCTAAAACCCTTCAGATCATGCGGATCGGGGAGACTATGCATATTTTGAGGACCCAGATGTCGATGGACAAGGCCACGATGAAGAGTAGTCTAGGTCTCGCCTCAATCTAGCTGGCTCATTTGGTACTTGCGTACAACCAATATTATCTAAACCATTGGTTAATATCAGTCGTACATATGTTATCTTAGTCGCTTGCCTGTGGAGATATGAGCTCTACCCTTTTGTTTTCGCTACCGTTTTCGCTACTTTTGTAATGTAATCACTTTGGCATGTTCGGCCTTTATTGTAAAATTCAACTCGACGCGGTCTATGTTACTCTGATGTTTGTAATATATTGAATAGCTTAGTTCATATCATGTATGAAATGATTCAGCAATGTGTCTGTGAACACTATCTATTAATCCAGAGAATATCACAGTATTTTTCAGAGAATTTGGATTTGCAAACTCTAGATCCGACACTAGCTACCGTGCTGCGCACCGCATGCTGGACTCCAGCGGCGAACGGCGTGTGGGCGTCGGCCGTCCGCACTGTGGCAGTGGGATGCTAGCGGGGCGGGACCGACGGACAATAGGAGATGGTCTTTCTGACTTTTGACGAGCGAGGCTAGAGCCAGATTTTCCCGGGCGTTGGCTTACCATGGGCCATGTCCCATGGGTAGCCCATCAATAAATGGACTTTAGACTCAAAAAGCTTCTCCGTCACGGATGGGTTGTAATTCTTGACCTTGGCTAAGCAGGCCTTTCTGTTGACTAATTGGGCCATTGCCGCCCCTCCAAATACAAATTCTTCACATGGCAGTACAAAACAAGTTATAGACCTTAGACAGATTGGAAGCAAGAGGATGATTAAACCAACATTTTTGCCTCTTTGCAGACATACTCTAGAATCGGTCCTTCATCTTTTCGCCTAATATTATTTCTCTTCAAAAATTTGGAAGCACATAGCAGACTGGCTTGGAACTGAGAGTTTACAGCCATCACTCTAGTCTCCTACCACGAATATTTTGGATTGGTGGTCCAACGTAGCAGAGAGGAAAGGCTTCCAGGAAGGCCATGACTACGTCCCTGATCCTAATTATTTAGGAGATTTGGAAGGAATAAAATGTAAGAATTTTTAACAACAAAGCCACCACACCGCAGGAACTCATAGCGAAGATCAAGAAGGAGGATAGAACTTGGTTCCTTGCAGTAGCGAGTGTATGGAGCTCTTCAATCCCCTGTAATTAAGGTCCTTTTTTAAATCTGTACTTTGCGGCTTTGATTCCATCCTTTCTTTATTAATATAACGTGCAACCTCCTGCCGGTTTCAATTCAAAAAAAAATGGGTCATTGCAAAAATTGGCTACGAGCTCTAGCTTAGGAAAGAAACAGGTGGGCATCTTGTCCATGTTGCTGCGTTTTTTTGGCAGTTGCGGCCAACACCGCGTGTAAAATCACGGGTTCTGCACGTCTTGGCCATGTTAAAACAGTACAATCACAGGGAACAACCTGATCGGGGGACAAAGACCGGCACCTAATTTGGGATTAGCATTCATTGCATAATAATCAGTTGCGACTTGCGTAGCTAGATCGGTCGGTCTTGCACCTGCTTCGCTGTACGTACGGCCGCTCAGAAAACTGGATGCCCACCTAGGCCTTCGTGATGCTTCTCGGGTATTTTGCTGCTTAGTGCAGGAAGCAATGGTCCCGGCATTGGATTAAGTGCGTATGTGATCACTGACCAGCATCACCAACCACATCCTCCGTCAGAATTCCAGCGAGGTGCTCTAATGGCATGTTTGAGGTAGAGAGAGACATGTACTACGGTTGGAGTTGCATACATACACGTTCTAGGTCACTGACAGGTAGGCCTATTTGGCAAGTTAGGTCCAAATCAAAGCCTAGCTGCTAGCTTATTGTCGACTGGAATTTTCAGTTTTTGAAAAAAAAACCATAAAAAGGTAACAAGAGATTCACCTTTTTCTCGTGAGATCTGCCAATGTCAACAACACAGGCTTTGCCACAAATAAGCATACATGCATGGATGTCTGAAACCCTGAAAGCCTCCATGTTGGTTGCCTTCAGCTTCTGCAATCGTGATGTAATTTCGCTTCCCGGGACAGCGATCTGTCATTACTCCGCACCTTTCGCTCTCTCCACTTGTGTGGACTTGGCGCGCAGCGTCGTTGCTGTAAGTGCGATTGATTCTTCGAAACGCCCTGCAAGAGTTGTACCTTTCGAGCAAAAACTCAACGTATGCCGCACAGCGAGCCACGACGAAGAAGCGGACGCGTGCAGCAGCTTCGTTTTCTGTAACCTTCCGATGGTACGAGCGATGGATGATGCCACCACGGCATGAGGCCCCGGAAGCGCCACACATTCCGCGTACCACGGCGGCGTCATGGCGGGACGGCGACGGCCTGCAAAGAGATCCAAGAAAGACAATCCTAAAATATTATTTATGGTATCAGTACGTCGATCTGCAGCTTAATGGATGGAGCTAGCTGTTCCTTTTTTCCTTTAAATTTTCCCATCTTTAGCAAAAGCAGTTGGCATGACAAAATCCATGCTACTGCTCCTGAAAGGTTCGGGGTTTGTATGTTCCTAGACTGTCATATCAGCATCGGCCTACAGGGGAATATAGAGAGATAGAGAAATGATGTTGCGTACTAGTGAACTCTAGTACCCAACTAATACCATGAATCTTACATGTGGATATGTGTAGTAGATAGAGAAAAGGTGATAATAGTTAAAGGTTGCAATGCCCATGCTAGAAGAACGGTGGAGATATATGGTGCTAGAGTTTCATGACATGCCAAAACCCCATCCTATATATATATATGTGTGTGTGTGACAAATTAAGTGTTAATGATCAGATTAGATGGTCCATAAGTGGTGCGGTTGGGCTAGAACCATATCACCAGCAGTGACCCTGTGAATGCGTCGATCATGCAGTTGCATCCAATCAAAGTGAGGTCGGTTGATGTTAATGAAGAGGCTTAGACTAACTTAGCCAAGACACAAGGCACATCAAGCACCCAACCATGCATCAATCGCTGCAGTACTACTTGTGCATTATTATTGGTCCGGCCATGTTCTTGGAAGAGGAAGCTAGCTTGTATTAGCTAAGGTGTCGCTCTCATGCAACAAAACGGAGGGTTGTCAATTGGCAATATGGTTGTGTACTGTGCAGCAGTCGGAATTGAAGATGCGAAGGTCTTATTGAATTAATACTTCAGTACATGCAGGACATGATAAGGATGGATGCATATGCTAGCATGCATGGTGGTGTAGCACATTGGCTGCGTTTAACCTTCCCCATCTTACGATCATCAAATGCAGAATTTTATCAGCTGGGTTCTATGTCAGATCCTACTGATCTGAAGCAGGAACAACTACTAGTTGAAGGTAGACATTAAAAGGATTCCACTTCCTTTCATCATTTCAATACTTGATAACATAAGAGTGTCCAACATTTGGTACTAGTATTATACAAAAAGACACTTGGGCCCTATGGCCTTCGTTTGCGACTTTTTGTTTGTTATGCAAGTGTACCATGCAATGAAACAGAGGAAGCGAGGGAAGGGTATCTGGGTATGCATGCAGAGCATGGTGGGCGTTACTTTGGGACCACGTTTAAATGATGCTCAGAGCGCTCTGTCTGTCGTCTCGTAAAAAAGCTACTGGACTTCATGGGTTCGTTCAACAAAACGATGATCTACATGCCAGGACGCTTGCACGGCTTTCCCTAGGTACCACCTACGGTCTACGGATCCGGCAAGGGAATTGAATTGCCTTGTTTACTGAAATCAAGGACGCTGTCCAAATTAACTTGGAGCTGTACACGCTGTCGTGTTCTCATAAATCGGGTGTCGTTCTCATAAATCTGGTATAGTCTTCTAGATCGGCTCATGGTGAGTTGGAGAGGTAGTTGCTGTAGTGTTCTGATGAAGTTGTATTCTTTCTTTCGGAAACATGAGTTTATAACATACTACATCTTTCTTCTCAAAAATATACTTCAAAATTTGGCATTTTGACAATACGGCCGCAAGTTTTAGTATTTAGAATTAATAAGAGTAAAGTTATCAAGATGACCCTAAACTTGGATGAGCTCTCTTACATGGATTCCTGAACTTGTTTAAGACATTTAGGCCCATTTGGAACACACGGAAATTGAATTGTTTCCTGCAAAATTCCCGCGTCCAAACAAGACCTCATATCATTGAACTTAGCCTCTTTTTTAAATGAATTAGCAAAACTGGCACCAGTGTGAACAAAATGGCCAAAATGACACCCCAATCACGCAAAACCACCGCGGAAAGCGATATGCCATTTCAGTCATTTGCCTTCAATAACTGCCCAAATCTATTTTCATGATTAAAAGATGGTGATTAGAGCATTTAATACCATGGTACTTAAGCAAGACTTACAACCTATAGCTAGTATAATTACCATATAATTACTAGGGTGACAAGGATTCATGGATTCAATTATCAAATGATGATATAATAATTAATTAATTATCAAATTGTATTTAACTACCTTAAGATTTAGCATACATTTGCATAAATAATTAAAGCATGCAATTTGCTATTTTAAAATAATACAATTTGCATAAAATGTAGGTTCAATATGATCAAAGTATTGACTCGCCTAGGTTAAAGGCAAGAGGGTCTTGATAATCTTGAGCTTAATCAAGTTGGAGATCTCCTGCTTCTTCGAACTCTAATCAGCGGACGTTTCGAAAAATGAATAGACAAGCAAACACAACAGATAAATACTAAAGGAATAATAAATAAACTCCAAATAAAACAAGACCACTACCATCAGCAAGATCTTGAATTTACAACATTTTAGAAATAAATTTCATAATTTTTGGAGTTAAAACAAAGGAGAACGGAGCTTCCGAAGTTTGATTTTGAATATAAATCAAGAAAAAGAAAGATGAGAGAGGAAATGTCTCATTGACAGGTGGCGTCCCCTGCGTAGTGTCTACGTTCATCAGAACAGTGCGTGGACCGAGTCTGTCTGCCTAGTGTATGGGTCCATGAGGCTCCCCCTGTGTAATACAATGTTTTGGGTCCACTTGCCATAGGGTTAAGCAGTAATTAATTCGGAAATTAACCAAGCCCTAAACCAATAGCAAATAATGCTTAGCCCATAAAAAAGGAATTTGGGCTTTAAACACCGAACTCTAGGGCTCATTCCTTTAGGGCGAAGCGATGGAGGCAGAGCGCCTGAGCACATTCTTGGCGCAAACGGAGGAGGCAATGAAATGGCAGAATAGGACCCCATGAGTGGCGGCGGCGGCTCCGAAGAGGGACGGGTGTGGCGGTGGCGAGGCCAAAGGAGGCAGCGGCTCACGGCTATGCAGCGGCGCTAGAGATGGGGTGGCGCGTGGAGGAGGGTGGCGCGCGCATGGGGCAATGCCTGGAGGTGGGGAAGCCGGAGGTGGGATTGGGGTGACTTGAGGCGGCCAATTGGTGGGGCGGGGAGGCGGAAGAAGAAGCGGTGATGTGGCGCCTCTCGATGTGAAGAAGGAAAGAGGAGGTGGGGGTAGGGTGAAGGGGAGTTGGGGGCGTGGGGTGGCGTGGTCGCTGGGAAGAAACGCACTTGAGGGGTAGTTTGGCGGTGAGGCGCCTTGGTGGGGGAGCAGCCATGAAGGCGTTTCCTCAGTGAGGAAGAAGGAAATGGTGGGGAGGGCTAGAAGGAGGTCGGGCTCCTCTTAAAGCCATGGGGGCAACAAGAAGCCATTAGGCGCTCTAGTGCAAGACATCCCGAGGAGGCGGCAGACGCAGTGCGGCAGGCGAAGACTTTGTCTTGGCGGGCGGGTGTGGGGGCGAGCAGGGAGGCGGCAGGTGATCGGGTGTGGCGTGGTGGCGAAGGCGGCGTGCAGTGGCGTCCTGAGCTAGAAGCGAGCAGTGGGCTGTGGTATGGCGCTCATGTGGCGTAGGCGCGGTCCGGGCATGGGTAGGAGTGTCAGGGTGCGACTTTGAGGGCGGGCCGAGGCACTACGAGGAACCAAAGCGGCATGGGCGTAGAGTGCTTATTGGCGCACATGGCATGCCAGGGAGAGAAGAAAGAAGGGCAGGGGGAAGCTCGGGCGTGGGGGAGGCTAGGAGGAGGCAGGCCGGCTAGGTCAGGCCAGATGGGCTGAAAGGGAAGCAAAGGGAGAAAGGAAATGGGCTGAGCCCATGAAATTCAAATTGGGTTTGGAATTTGAATTTTGAATTGAGGTAGTGCTAAGAATTTTGCAAATACATCTTAATTTGAAATATGTTGAAAACTCACTTGACAACTGAATCACTATTCAAAAACTGAAAATGGGATGTTACACGTACACACTTTTGGGAGTGTACGGTGTCCACATGATACGATCATCCGTCAGTTGATTGAACATTGCAACATAGTCCGGGTAGGATGCGTGTGTAGTGATCGGCGTGTAGGTGACCTGTGTAATAGAACAACAGAAACTTAACACATGAAATTGAAATTACATTATGAAAAAGAATAAATGTTCATGAAACTAACATGGTGGCGGCACCACACCGTACCGATGGTCGACTAGTCCACACTGTTGTCCTAGTCGTACATGTTGATTGTGTACGCTCCCAAGTCCAGTTGTGGTCGTCCGATCTGGACCCTAGGGCAAGACAAGTGATGCGTCATGCTGCAACCTTCTTGGGACCCCAAGCGTAGAAAGGTGGATGTCCTCCACCTCGATTCGCCGACTCATGTGCGTCTGGGATATAGTGCTTGTCGACATTGTCGTCGTGGGACCCCAGGAACATGACCCACCCGAACAGCCACAGCAAGTAGGCCTCGAAGTGCCTCCTCACAATGTGGTCGAGTGCATCCTCCGCCATACGCTCGGTGTAACGCCCCGGCGAGAGGCCACCCGAGAGGTCCTCCAGGATCTCCTCGGAAGTCCATCGAGACCTCCGGGAGATCCGTAGGACCGCCAGAGCATCCCATGACCGCAGGGAGGTCAGCGAGATCTCTGGAGGTCAGAGACCACCGAGAGGAGTGAGAGGCACAAGAAGATCCCCGACCACGAGCCAACTCGGGAAGGTCGAAGGACCAATCTGAGGAGGTCGTGAGACTGGGGTGGCCAAGTCCTCCCACGACCAGTCCGTGGGAGGTCGTGGAGGTAGTATCACCCAAGACCTCCCACGACTAGACCCGGGTGGTCGTGGTGGTCGAGGACAAGGTAGTCGAGTCGAGATCGAGTCGGATCGATTTGCCTCCGGTAGGATCGAATCGTAATGTCGAATCGTAGAATCGGCGATTCTCTGGATTTGTAAAAATACACATATTTAACATCTATACTATAAGTTTGTATGATTGTTATATGGTTTACCACTTGCATGTTCCTTAAAAGTAGCTAGACATACTCGAGGAATAAAAATAGCTTATCATTATCAAGCTCAAGATTGCTCATGCTATAATATAGATATTTGTACTAGCATTACCACAGCGATACAATATTTTGCATGCTCCTTGTTTATTTATAGTTTCATTCTCGAAATTAATATCAACAATTTTTGCTCTAAAACAAAATATCGACAAAGCACGGCCTCGAAAAAAAATTGCCCTAAGTCTCTCGAGTAGGATCGGCAGTGAGATTTGGATCGGCAGTTGTCGTGGGTTAAATAGAACCGTAAGACTCTAAGAGTAGGATCGCGATCCTACCGACCTTGAGTAGGATCGGATCGGTGATAAGACTTGGATCGACAGTTGTTGTGGGTTAAGAGAGTCGTAAGACTTTAAGACTTGGATCGCGATCCTAACTACCTTGGTCGGGATCACCCATACTTTCCGTGTGAACAGAGCTAGTCCCAAGGATCATGACTAGCTCTTCTGACATACAACAAATGGTAACATATACTTCAACGAGAGCTTTATTAATATCAACAAAATTGTTTACAAAGGGGAGGCATACAAGCCAACAAACCAGAACACAGCGGAAGATAAACTTAAAGGCCATCTGATACACCACAGCCAATCGGCTGGAGGGCGCATCCTAGTCGTCCATGACCACTTGGTCCACTGCACAGCTCATCATAAGGCTTCCTTCCTGCTCAAAAGATTATTTCAAGCAAGAGTGAGCATAACAACCGTGCTCGCAAGTTACACCCGTGAGGTAACAAAATGACATGCATTCATGGATATTCAAAGGAAGGCATAATATGGTTACTTTGCGTAAAGCCAATTTTATTTCAAATACATATACTAAGTTCCAAGGCAGTTATACAATAACTAAAATTCATTTACCAAATTCCATTTTTCAGTTGGATAACATTCATCATCAAATGGTGAAGGATACTCTCCTGTCACAAGGCTCCTTGCCCAGCCCATGGGATAGAGATCTCAAAAGAACAGTTTATCCAAAACCTTTTGAAAACAAAACCAACATCTAACTTTGAGTAGTCTTTTGCCAGCACGTCCATGAGCGTGGACACAGCTATTCGAATAGTTTTCACTCTGCAGAGGTTGTACACTTTACCCACACGACATGATTCCTCTAGTTTACTCGGTATCCGTCAATGCCACCTCTCACTACCGAAGGTAAGAGGTCTAGAGTTCATGACAAGGCTTTTACAATGCATTGTTCCACCACAGCCCCTCCTCGCTAAGGTTTCGCTTCTGGATGGGTTGCTAATCCACCAGATTCGTGCCCTCTTGCGCGATGGGAAACATAGGTTATAAAGACCATAGGCCCTAGAAGACCTCCCACACATCAAAGTGGAACAACAGCGGTGGAATTACGCAAATTAATTGGCGAGTCCCACGCCCATTCAGAGACATGTTGTTGTGCGGTGAGGCATAACCCATTATAGGCCTAGCAAAGGATCGCTCAAAGGCTAGTCCTCAATTGACTTGGGCGACCACCACAAACCCCTGGACCTCAACCTTACCGAGATTGAGTGCATGCACAAACATTGCACTGACCAAGCAAACCACTTCACCCAAGTCCAAATCCATTTTCCTTTCATTTGCTTTTCAAAAGCATTTAGAAGCTTCCATGACAACCCAATGCCATGGCTTAAAACCTTTAAATAGCAGTTGGTCATGTTGGTAAAATTTCCTCAAATCAAAATTTTGGTCTAAGCAAGACTAAGCATAAGATTTCACAATTGCTCCTGGTTCACACTATTGTATCAACCAGATTTTATCTAGGGTAACAATAAGTTTGGTTCAATTTCAATGTTGGCCATACAAAGGAGACGAGCATAGCTATGAGTTTAAAGCAGTATTGAAATAACTTAGTAAAGTAAGCATGTATTAACATTTAAAATGGAACATATATAGGGTGAAGTAATGGGTGCAATATGATTAAGAGTGTAACTTATACGCTTGAAAGCTTTACAAATCCATTGCTTCACAAAGCTCGGGCTCACCAGAGGCGTCGAGGTCTACGTTTAAAACGACTCAAGATCAAATAAGGACCAAAAAGGATTCAAATGAACTCCAAATAGACATCAAGCGAAAACTACTGAAGAGCTTGGCAATTTGAAAGAGGTCCAACGGCTTGGAGGAGGTCAGAGAGGTGGTTGATGGAGGTGCGGAGGTTTGAGGAGGTCTAGAGAACAAGCTGTGGGAGCCAGAGAGCTAAAATGAGGAAAAGGCAAAGGAAGAGAGCTTGCCCAAGCTTATAAAGCTAGAGTTGCTAGGAGGTCCAAGACACACGGGGTCAAGAGCAGGTGAGGAAAAGATGGGAGCTAGTACAAGAAGTGACACAAAGATAGCACGGGTGCTGCAAAAAGGATGGTAGCATTTAATGCGACATAACAGGTATTAAATGCGGGGAGACTCCCATGAGTAAAGGACATAGTCAAAGGATAAAGAAAAATGAGTGTGACTGCTAAATGGGGCCAGTCAAAGCCCAAGAGGAGGTCCTGCAGAGGTCAAGGAGGCCCTCACCCACGGGGGAGGTCCAAGCACAGGACCGGAGGTCCAAAGACACAACAATGAGGAGATCCTATGGACAGGAGGTCCAAAGGATACAACAATGAGGAGGTCCTATGGACAGGAGGTCCAAAGGACCTACTCACGGGAGGTCCGTAAGTCAAGGTCAAAAGCAACGGGGAGGTCTGGACGGTTAAGATCTCCAAAGGGGAGGTCTTAACGGCCAGTTCTCATAGTGGGGAGGTCTGGGCGGTTAGGATCTCCAAAGGGGAGGTCCTAACGGTCAGATCTAAATAAGGGGGGTCCTAACGGCTAAGATCTCCAGAGGGGAGGTCTTAACGGCCAAGATCTAAACAAGGGAGGTGGGCGATAGTGAGATAAGAAGCGGAAAAAGCGGGAGCCAAGGAATTTCCATCGAACGGGTCAAGGCAATTGGGTCGTTCGGACCGAGCGAACGCCTCAACAGATCGGGGTCGTCCAATACAGATCGGACGGTTCTAAAGGAGTGGGATGTTCGGACCATCCGAATGTCTCACCAAGATCAAATCTCTAACGCAAATCGAACGGTACACAAATGATAGAGGTCTGGATCAAGCAGAAGGCTCGAACGGACGCGAGGGAGGTCCAAATAAATAAGGAGGAGGTCCTAGAGAATATGGGGAGATCCTGAAGGACACATGGAGGAGGTCCTAAAGGACACAGGGAGGTCCTGAAGGACACGGGGAGGTCCAAATAGACAAGGAGGAGGTCCTAGAGGACAGGGGGAGGTCCTGAAAGACAGGGGGAGGTCTAAGTAGACAAGGAGGAGGTCCTAAAGGACACAGGGAGGTCTAAGCTAGAGGAGCATCGAAGAGGGAAGGTCTGGTCCAGGGGAGGTCCAAGCACCTGAGAGGCCTAAACCCAAGGAGGTCTGGACCAGAGAGGGACAAAACAAAGGAGGTCTGGACCCTTGGATCCGAACGAAGGAGAGGTCTGGACCATCAGATCCAGACGAATGGTGGCCTGGACGGAGGGGTTTCAAGGGGAGAGGGATCCAATGGAGGAGATCCACAGAAAGTGGTCCAGATGAGGTCTCGACGGTCAGGATAAACTCAAAGGTGATCTCAATGGTCAAGAGGAGATCAAGGAGATCTCAAAGGTCAAGACCAGCACGGGGGAGGTCTCAACGGTCAAGAGAAAGCCAAAGGAGGTCTTGGCGGTCAGGATGAACCCAAGGAGGTCTTGACGGCCAAGATGAAGGGCCAAGGAGGTCCTTACGGACCCGGGGAGGTCCAAAAGAACATAGGAAGGGCAAAGGGACACAAGGAGATTCAAATGAACACAAGGGAGGTTCTCATGAACACAGAAAGGATTCCGATGAACACAGGGAGGTCCAAACGAAGGGGAAATTCGATCCTAGAATTAGAATTTTGAAATCAAGGTCATTTGAAACACACACCCGAGCTAAAACGCCACGGGTGGACGTGTCCCAGGAGGAGATCAATCCAAAGGGGTGGTCCGAACAAGGAGGGATGTCCGAACCACAGGGGAGGTCTGAATCATAAAGAGATTCAAACCAACAAAGAGGTGATCTGGGCTAAATGAGTCCAGACAAAAGATGTGAGGGGAGGTCTGGAACGAAAGAGGTGGGCCCAGGGAAGGGAAGAACAAACAGAGGTAAGGGGGGGTCGACACAAGAGCTCAAACAACTCTAAAGAACCAAACTTTAGGATTAGTTGAAATTTGGTTTAGTCATTTTAAACACTTCAAATTCTGAAGACCTCAGGTTAAGCTTTGGAACTTCAACGAAACCAAGTGGTTCTTTTTATTTTGAAAATTTTCAAAAAGGCTTTGAAAATCGGGATGTTACAAATCTACCCCCCTTAAGGGAATCTCAACCCCGAGATTCAGAGAGGCTAGAGAGAAAAAGGGGTAGCAGCAAAGGGTTTTTCATTTTCCTCTTGTGATCTTTGTCCTGTTGTCGGCAGGGTGCTTGCACTTGAGTACTCTGGAATTGGTCCTGTTGAAATCCGGCTCCTTTGCTTCTTGAGATGTTCTGAGAGATGGATCCATGGTCCTCTTTTCCTCAGCTTGGTTGGAAGAGGCTTGATACTCGGCCTGCTTCTTTGCTAGACTACGGCTTTGCCGGATAGCACACTTAGAATCCTTGTGGCTGGCTTTACTTCCTTCTCTTGGGCGATCAGATTCCATCGTCTGCTGGGTGCTCCACAGGGTTAGGGAAAGAGTCCAAGGATAGGTAAGAGTCAAGAAGACCAGGAGGGGATAGAGCAAGAAACAACCCAAACAAAAGAAACCAACTCAAAGGCGGCCAAAGGAATTAAGCAACTCTACGACATTCTAACGGTCAGTATTTACAATTGGTGAGGTGACTCAGTGGACAAAAAGAGTCTGGGTTGTGTAAACTATATGGTTGGGCTGGCGAGATGATTTTCAATCATCAGTCTTCAATAAGCCTTGCAGGTTGTTCTTGAAGGGTGGAGACGACGATGCTTCTGTCTTCTTCACAGCTCTTCAGAGCTACTTGTTATAACCAATGGTGGATACTAGCCAGAGCCAAGAGGATGCCTTCTTGCCTTACTAGATCCTAAGCTCATGATTGAAAGATCCAACAATCTGCTCATCTTGGAATCACCCAATTGGAAGAATTTGATCATTTAATTAATTTCACAATCAACTACAAAGAGTACAAAACCCACAAATCTTCATAACAAAATCTCCCAAGCTATTGATGATTCGACATAGTTCACCATTCTTTATTGGGCAAGAGTTTAGATAATTCAACAAGCCTATCATTTTAATTGGCATATCCCTTTTTTGCCCAAAATCCATAAGGTTCTCTTTCAATCCAATAACTCCAATGTTACTATAAAATCTTTGAATCTGCCTCGAAACGATAGTCCTTCCAGAAAACTTATCATAATGCACAGTTCAGATTTGATCCACAATTCCACACCTAAGGGTCACCCAATTAAAGGATTATAATGACTCAATCAAGATCACCATTAACTGAAAAGATGACACAATCCACAAATCCACAAGTCTTCATTATAGAATTTCCCAAAAGACTTCTAGCAATCCACCAGTTTGAATTTGATTTACCAAATCCTTTCATCACCATCTGTTTAGCAGAGGTTTTGATCCATTCCAAAACCAGCTAAACATCCTTCATACATCTCTTCTTATATCCGACAATTATATAAATTCCAAAATCTGATTCAAGGCTTATCTCTATATTCCAATCTAGATTCCTTTCCAATCCCAATCTTCTATTCAATCATATCTAATTAATTCCAATATAATCCACATACCTAATTCGAGCTTCCAATTAATAAAACAATCTACTCTAAATTTGGGGGGGGGGGAATTAGTACTACACAATCCCATACCCTAGATCACACAAATCCATGATCTGATCAAGATATCTATCAAAATCTAACCAAAATCTCCTTCAAGTCCAGATTTTGCTATTCAATCAAACTCTAATGGATTCAACACAATCCACATATTTATCGTAAGGCTCCAATTAACATTACAATCGATTTCTGATTCTAGAATATTCACTTTATTCCATTAATCAAGTCAATGTGTTAGGTTCATATCTATTTCACAACCCCTAAAACTTTTCTTCCCAGATCACTTCTACAAGCACATTCTATACAATCCATCATCAAGGTTCACAAATGAATTAATGCAAGAGGACAACAGTTACAAAGACTTACGTAGAATTAGCAGATCCACTTCATAAATGCATACATCGGTCTTCTTTGAACTCCATGTACCCTTTGTCTCTGGCGGCACCACAGAACCTCGCCATGAACTCTATGAACCATGTGGTAGGGATGTAAATGCGCCATCGAGGAAGCGGCCATGCAGGCAACCCGGTCGAGAAGATCACGTCCTGAAGGGTCGGCACCATCTCCCCGCACAGAAAGTGAAATGTGTGCGTCTCCGACCTCCAACGGTCCACCAACGCCATCAGTAGGCACCGGTCATACGGAAAGCGCCTAGACGTATGACCACTGCCCGCGCGGTCCTGGTCATTCTCCCACGTCGCCTCAACCATCCTCGCCTTGGAAGGAGGGCTGCCACCCTCAAACTGTGTCGGATAAGATTAAGAACAAACGTTAGTCCGCCCAAAGTAATCAAGCTACAAATGAGTACACAAAGATCGCAACGGCGCGTATCTTGGAACCCAACATGGGTCCACCATCTACGCCCTTATGGGCGTGCGCAGCCGCCACGCACTAAACTCAATCGCCACCTCGCCTTCCTGGGGGAGGATGATACTAAGGCAGCTACAGTGATATGCGTCAATGATCAGGTCAAGCAACTCATATAGTCACTACGCAGCGTGTCCTGAGTCCGCCATACTTGAAAACTTAATGCCTGCATTGTAAAAACTACGAAACATGTACATAAGGTAATAAGAAGCGGCATTAACAAAATAATTACCAGGCACAAATAAAAACCAAATTTAAGTTGAAATTATTTTTGTTAAGCTATACAAACCCCACTAACCTACTCTGTAATTTTTACAGATTTTTTATAGGATTGTTGCTATTTTCCTAGTTTAAAAAGAATTTTTGGCATTAACAGAATAATTACCGTGCACAAATTTAAACTAAAAATAAGCTAGGACTATTTTGATTCATCTCTACCTACCCTACTTAGCTACTCTGTAATTTTTACAGATTTGTAATAGCGTCTTTCAATTTTTACATATTTTTTAAATATTTACCATGTGCAAATAAAAACAATAAATAAAGTTCATCGTTTTTAGATTCAGCTCTACATAGCCTATGTAGCAACTCTGGATTTTCTTTATAATTTTAAGATGTGTCATGATATTTTTCCTAGTTTAAAAAGGTATTTTTGGCACTAACAAAATAATTACCACACACAAACGGAAATCAATATTATGTTGGGATTATTTGAATTAGGCTCTACAACCCGTACTAAGCTACTCTGCAATTTTTATAGATTTGCAAAAGGTGTCTTGCTACTTTCCTTGTTTAGAAAGTGTCTCCAGCATTGCTTAAATGCTTACCGTGTGCAAATAGAAACAAAAAAATAACGACCACGATATTTTAATTTGTCTCTACGTAACCTATGTAGCAACTTCGGATTTGTTTTTACGATTTAAGATGTTTCATGCTATTTTTCTAGTTTAAAATTAATTTTTGTCATTAACAATATAATTACCGTGCACAAATGGAAAGCTAAATAAAGCTGGGATTATTTTGATTACGCTCTGTGTACCCTACTTAGCTACTTTACAATTTTTGTAGATTTGTAATAGGCGTCTTCCTGTTTCTGCAGATTTATCCTAAATCGTTCGAGTACTGCAACACAGATAATATGTGCATGATGAACTAGACTATATACAGTTCAAATGATGTACTACTTAATTTGACTAAAATTATCTAATCTATTGAATTCTATGTCGCTATTTTTGTTTGCTAACCGACAAGGTTTCGAAATAATGAATGAGGTTGGAAAAACATGTACCTATGAGATGACCAACCAGATCTGATGCCCCGTCTCTCTCTCCTCTGTTATGAACTGACAGGGCTTTGCTACGTCTCTTCTCCCTCTCTCTCTCTCTCTCTCTCTCTCTCTCCCCTCCTCCTCCTCCTCTCTCTTCTCTTTTTTCTGGAATTAAAATGACATTTCCACTGTTTTTGGGGTTTAAATAGCTGGATCAACAGGAACACGCAGTTTCCTGTCGTCAATTCAACTGGCAATAGGAACAGTGTTCACTTCCTGTGGTCAGTTGAAGGGCGACAGGGAGTAAAGAGGGTCTATGTTTATGTCGTCAATTAGAATAACGATAGGAGCCTGTCGCCCTACTTTTGTAAAAAAAAAAATTGCCGACTATTTAATTTTATAATTATCTTTTAAAATAATATTATTTTAAAAAATTCCTCGCCGCGAAGCACTAACAATCATCTATCGCACCCAAACAGTCATGTATAACTGTACGCAGCCATGCAACAGAGGAACAAGTACAAGCAACTTAACACATGCTGCGCTCATCAGTCGCTGGAGCTGGTTCCACGTACAGTACCTAAAGTCCTAAACACGCACTGAGAATATAGAGAACCGTCGATTATATATATCCTACGTACATGCATAACTCGTGACGACATCAATTTCCGACCTATTAATTTCGCGGTGGTTCGTTCGCGGCCACATGCGTGCACGAGGGAGCTAGCGCGCGCCCATGCATGCCGGCCGGCGCCCACGACTCTCGTACTAGGCTGTAGCAGCGCGCGCGCGACACACGCTACAGTACTCACTACGGCCGGCGCGTAGTGTGGGAGCATCTCTATGCATGCATGTGTCGTGTGCACGGTGGACCATATGTATCAATGCACCGGTGAACCTAATATGGATGGTTAACTAATTGGTGCAGCGCATTAGCGCGACTGTGCTCAGGACGTATCTAGTGCCGTTGATGTGAGTGCAGGGGTGAAAACGGATCGAATACGGACGGATAATGGCTCTGTCATATTTATTTTTGCTTTTTTTTCCCGGATTCGGATACGAATACGAATACGAATACGGATATGAATAATATCGAAACGAATACGGTCGTGGGTATTTTTCGGAACATGAAAACCCCTTAAATTGTATGTCAGAAATTAACGAAAATATATAACTAGTTTATTTGGTGCAAATATTTATAAATTGTTCATATTTTCAGTAACCATACATAATATTGGCACTAGTAAATTGTATTAACTAATTCATCATAAACATAACACTTAGTTTACCATATCACAAACCCCTATGTGAGTGGTGTCCCCTACCAGCCGGGGGCCAGTAGGGTAACAAAAGGATAAGGGGCCGGGGCACCCGTCCGTCGAGCCGAGCGAGGTGTTACGTCGTCCACGGCGCGTACGTGTCCGTTGGGTCCGTCGGGGCGCGTCGTTTGTCATTCGACCGACGTGCCGATCGGTTGGACGAACGAACGAGCGAGCGAACGTCCGGCCGCGGATTCAAGAGAAAATGATGGTGTTGAATTGTGATGCAGTGCTCTGTGCTCGATCGATGCGTTTTAATTGGTTGTGAACTGTGGATGCCGTATTATTTTGGTCTCGAGGGTCTCTGGTACGTGCAGCTGGATGTGCCTGGGGAGGAACTTACGTGAGCAACTCTGTTTCCGTGCTAGAGGGAGCGGGGAAAGCACGGCCCTTTAATTAACTACGACGTGATTAAAGCAATGACTTGCATCTCTCGGAACATGCTTCAAAAGCACCTTCTACCCACTTTCGCCACAGAATTGCATCTCGCATAGGGGTATATAATCTGATTTTGATTACTTGCGGTTGCAGGTGAACAGTGTGTGCCTCTCCATTTCAATCTCTAGTCTAGACTTTCAGTGTCAATTATGTTTTGTAGTGAAACGGCACAGTAGTATTTCATCTTATTTTGGCCATGCCTGCCTTGATATATACTTATTAGGCATGCAATTCCAAACAGCAAAAACATACTACTAGTAGTGTTATTGAAAGCAACTTTCTAAGCCCACCCTCTGGCTTCTATGGCTCTTCCCGACCAATCAAAACCAACTGATTAAATATCTCCAACTCTTGCTCCATGGATCATGTGAGCAGTACGAGTCCACACCCACCACCTCTTTCTAGTTGAATCTTGCCTGATGTGCAGCCTCTGAGCTGAGCCTGAGCCTGAGTCTGAGGAGGTGAGGTGAGGACTGAGCCACTGAGGTGGTCCTAAGTAGGAGGAGATCTCCCTCCCGACAGCAAGATCAGACCCATATTTATGCTTTGAGAAAAACACCAATAAGCCTTTGGCAAAGCCTACCCATTAACAGCTTGACACTGCCCCTGCAGTTGTCAGCATATGTGCACCACCAGATCCTGTGTGCCAAAAACATTCAGTCAACTATAGTCACCATACTATGGTAGAGAGCAAGACGGAGAGGCAGGGTGACAGAATGACAATATCTCTACGGAAATTGGTGGATCCACAATGATTTTATAGTACATTATGTCAATTTCCTTAAGTTATTGCTATTTGCCTCTCTTTTTTTAGGAAAATGGCTGTCCATATATATATATATATGAGCAACTGGGACTGGGAGCACACGAAAAGAAGGAAAGGGACACATTCTGATTGCTGCGTCCAAGGATTAATTGGGCTGGCTGCATGTTTGGTCCCAAGCAGCAGCATCCAAAGTCTCATCTAAAAGCTAAAGGGGACAGGGAGCTCCATCAATAGAGCTGGAATTTGATGATTGTTTTGGAGTACCGTCTCTAGCTTACTTTAGGTGGAGAAACTTTGGCATATGATGTGATGCAGACAAGTGCTCAGAAACTAACATCTCATTAATCAGGCAACACATGACCGAAGCAAAACAAGAGTTCAGCGTGAAAATTCTCTGGCAGGTTAGATAATCAGGAATAAAGCTAGCTATCCTCAGGAATGAACCTCCCTCGGTTGCAGCTTGGAGTTCTGTGCTCAAGGATCCGCTTTTGTTGTGGAAAGATATGTGGTAGCTAGTACTAGTAGTTCGCAGCATAAAATGGGACGTGTGTATCCTTAATGTAGAAACCGGAAGAGTTTTTTTCTTCTATTATCTAAAAAACTAGTAGCTGGCGGCACCAAAACGAGGGAAACTGATCCCTGCTATGGAAGGCTTTAGGTCTTTGTATGCTGTTTTCCTTTGGCTTTTTTAAGGCATCTTGTATGTTAGAGATTACTGGCTCTCCTCTTTGGGGCCAGTTTCGACTCTCAGTAGGACCAATAGACTTCCAACTGACATATCCAATACACTATTTTAGTACAGCAACTTCTGAAATACCAGCGAACGGCAAATCTTTCACAACCAATTGATAGAAAATGACACATGAACTAGCTACTAAAACGGTAAGTAACTACAAACCCCCAACCAAAAAGAAGAGGAAAACAATCAGGTGTGACAAGTTTGCCCAACCCCGAATTCCCCAACTAGCAACCCACTACGTACCACCTAAGAATGTGAAGAAAAATGTCCTTCGCAGTGAAAAAGCACGCATGCTTCATACATACATAGCATTGCAGATGATCTGCATGCACATACACGCGTCCCTCACGCTCTCTGGAAGCAGCGAAAGCGAGGAGAGCGAGAGGGACAGCGATCGATGGTTGGCCAGAACCGCAGAAGCACGAGCCGTCCTCTCTCGATCGCCTCTCTCGATTGCTCGCTTCCTACCGAAAATAACATACATGCCATGTCTTTTTCCGGGAGTTATGACTTATGACCATTACGTTGCCGATGCTGCCAACCCTGCTACGACTACCACTGCAACTTTCCACACAACTCACACACACAAAAGGGACGGACACGGTTGGTTTTAAACTTGCCCACAGTAACCGGCAAGGAATAATTGCGCCGGGGCTGCCAACGCATGGGCGAAGTACCCGTACTTTCCTGTCAATTCTTTCCAGCCTGACATGCATTTCTATCGATCGGCGACTCTACTCCACTGCTCATACATACGGCACGGCATGCAGTACTTGCTAGGCCATTGTGTGGTCAGGACGTTGATATGTAATCCGGTGTGACAGTTTTAACCTTGAGAAAAAGAGGACGGGGGAAACGCGTGAGTAGAAATGGAAGTCCATGTCCATATATGATATATCCCAGTCGAGAATATTTGGCGACGCCTGCAAAATCTCGGCGTCTTGGGGGTGGGGCACGCGCGGTCGGCAAGCCGAGTGGCAGCGCGGCCGCGACGTCGCCGTGACAGCGGCGCGCACCCACCTGCAGGGATCGGGTCGCCGTCGCCGCGCTGTAGCTACACTGTACTGGTACAAGCTAGCAAGGCGGGCATTCCCAGATGAACGTCGATCTACATAAATGTTGCTACTTTTGTGTGTCGCATCAACCGTTTCTTTGTACTCTTCGTCTGACTCTTCAATTTCGTTCGTTCTGCTATGCCTGACAGCACTGGCCGGTCTTTCTTTTTTCTCCCCCTTGCACCTAGTTTTAATAGAGAACCCAGTGAATAATTGTCCAAATCGGTTTGAATTTTTTGTTTGACTCAGTTTCGACTTGAAATAAACGTGGGCTTGGACAGGGTTTCGTAATAAATACAAAAGAGAAAGGGACAGATCTATTCAGGTTGAGTTCGTCGTTCTTGCCAGACCATTTGATCTCGTATATGTCAGACATATTGCATTGGCCATGAGTCCTAGTTGCGAGCTTGAGTTTACTCAGTTTCTATGTACTTGTTGAGCCCATTCGATCGTGATATGGCTCACCGTAAATTAAACTTCTATGGAAATTAAAATTAGGCCAGCTCAAGCGTAGCACTGTATAGTTTGGCTAAGCTTTTGCTTGACCCGATTTTTACTTGCCACTAGCATAAGAACAAAAGAAAATACACATTAATTGTTTGGAACTCATGAATTTCAAGAAGTCCGCAGCATATTCTACATGAATCGGTGCAATTGCTATAGAAATCACACCACCAAATCCCATGTTCCGAACGAGCCAGGTTGTCGATGTACTATTGATCTCTGGGATACATGAGGGTCAATTTTAACCGCAATGCAAAGATGAAAAAAAAAAGAAGTGCAGTACATCAGGTCTGTCTGTACCATCATTGAAATTAATATGGGGATTTCATCGGTGTCATCATTATGTATTTGTCGCGAGACACATGCATGTACGTACTGGTTGATGTTGGTGATGTACTTATCCAAACGGACCTCTTAAAGATAACACAAGTTCAAATAACATCGCGGTTGGCGCACGGTCATTTACGGCTTTACGCGCCCTTCAGACTTGAAAATGTTGCTGTCCCATGGAAATATTAATGCCCATCACAAGTTGAAGAAACTGGATCGAGTACTCTACTTAGGACTTTTGGTTTCTATTTGGAACAGCTGGATGAACAACAACGACATAGATCTTTACGGCCAATTCCACTTGCCACGGATAAGGCCAATTAATTCAGAAGCCAGCAGAGCATGAAATTAACCATAGAAAAATACTAAGGTTGCACTTAGTCCAGGAGTGAAAGTGACCGACTGTGACAGCTTTTCACATGTGTGAAGTAACTCCAATAAACCCCATTTCCCAGACCGTTATTAGGCGAAAAATTGCAGCATGGAATTCCGTAAAAGAAAGTTTGCAAAAGCCTACACAAAAGAGAGACAGAGGGGGGGAGCAAGCATGGAGTATGCATATGATCAAACTGCAACAGCTAGCTTTCGATCCAGCAATTAAACATGTGGATCCCAGAGCAAAGCGCCATCGGTCGAACACGTACGTGCCTACAATTATTATAACCGCACTGCCAAAAAGAATAAAGAAAGAGAAAGAGAAAAACGAAGCTATATACACTCTAGAGTCTTGATGGCCATCGATCTACCATGCAGTCATGCACTAGCACCGCAAAGCTATAAAGAGAGAAAAACTTGCATGCACCATCCCTGCACCGGTCGGCATGCAGTAATCATGCAGCAGCGGCAGCAGCAGGAGGAGCGGCAGCGGCGAGCATAGAGCGAGAGAGCAGAATGCATGCACGTCGCCGTCCCCAGGAGGACCACCTGTGGTCTCTCATGTTCTAAAGAAGCCAACCTCCCATAAAGAACCCTACAGCCAATCCAGAGGACGCAGAGGGGAGATGAGAGCGATGGATAGATGGAGTCACACTACCCATCTCCCCACTTGATGGCCACTGATAGCTACAGATGCATGAAAGCTAGAGAAAGAAAATAAAATTTGCTCTTCTCCAGCTAGCCGCGCGCGTGTGTACACATACATGTACTCCTCCTCCCATATTTGCCAAGAAATGGGGTATGCATGTGAGAGATGAGACGAGCCTAGCTAGCTAGCAGTAGCACCAGCGGGTAGCCAGGGCACAAGCAGCAACTGCAACTGCCACTGCAGCTGCATTTGTACTTGGTGATGAGAGGGGGAGAGCTTTAAGCTTAGTCCCCTAGGCTCTTACATGCATGGTCCCCTCCCCTCCCCTCCCCTCCGACCTTACAACGCCCATCCCCTTAAAACCGCACCAACTCGTAGCCAAATTCTTCAGCACACAGACAGACAGACGCACATAGCAGGCTAGCTTAGTCGCCAGTAGCCACCAACGCGCACACACTCAAGAGTGTTGAATTCTTCAGTTCACGTCGTAGTAGCTAGCTAGCTAGCCATGGCGAAGCCGCAGGACGTGCAGAGCCTCGACTCGTTCTCGCAGCTGCCGTTCATCCGGCCGCCGCCGCAGCAGCAGCCGCGGGACACCATCCGGCTGTTCGGCTGCGAGTTCTCCAACGACCTGCCGCGGGACACCAAGGAGGCTGCGGTTGCCCGTTCCCCGGACGCGGCCAACGGCAGCACGGTCACGTCCGAGGGCAACGGCGGCGCGGCCACGGCGGGTCGCAAGTTCGAGTGCCACTACTGCTGCCGCAACTTCCCGACGTCGCAGGCGCTGGGCGGGCACCAGAACGCGCACAAGCGCGAGCGCCAGCACGCCAAGCGGGCCCACCTCCAGGCCTCCCTCGCCATGCACCGCTACGTGCCCGGTCACATGTACGGACTCCTCAACTACCACCAGCCGCCGCCGCCGGCGCACTACCCGATGTGGACGAGCGCTAGCCCGGGAGCCGCCTACGCGGGGCTAGGCTCCATGTCGCAGCCCATTAACGGTAGCCCGGTGCAGGGGCTTTGGAGGGTGCCGCCGCCGATGGAGAATTTTGGCACGGCGCCCGGCCGGCACGGCGCTGACACGCCGATGGTGGTGGTGCCGGCAGGGGAGGTGGGGTGCAGGGAGGCGACATGCAAGGACGAGAAGGTGGTGATGAGCTTGCTGTCGTCCTCGCCGTCGTTGTCGTCGTGCTCGTCCACGTCGCCGGAGAAGCAAGGTAGGTATGAATTGGGGCAGAAGGAGGCTGTTAGCTTGGACCTCCATTTGTAATTCTTTTTTAGGTTTCTGATCTTGTGAATTAACAGTTGCAACTTGCAAGTGCATGTTAATTCTCATAGATTAAATAATCTACTTTTTTTGCCGTCTTGAAATCCAAGTTTAGCTAGCTAGCTTGTTGCCTTTTTTTTCCGAGAGAAGAAAAAGGACTTCCTTTAATTTGCAAGAAGGAAAAATATCCTATTGCAAAAGATTGATGCACTAGTTAATTAACGTTTGTTAAATTCATGGCATGCCATCTGAAGAGAGAGAAAAAGTAGATAAATTACCTGATCCGTTAATTTGCACACATGGAATAAGCAGGCAAAAATTACCTACAGAAATTGCAGACCGAAGGTTCATGCATTTTACATTTAAAATGTGTGGATCGCCGTACATGGGCCCGTATATATAATGTACATGACCTTTCTTTTTCTCCCCCTGGCCCAATTATACGTCCATCTGAATTGCTTTGTACAGAGATGGCTCTTTTGAGCATGTGCTCTGCCCCAAGCCAGGTATTTCATGTACTTTCTTGCCTTCCTCTTATAGATGAGTAATATAATTTACTAATCGCAGATTGGCACGTGAACAAAAAGGCCAAACACAGTAACAGGAAATTAAAATGAGAAATCCAACTCTTCTTTTGTATTACGTACGGATAGAATTTTTTTTAAGAAACGATCGATTTCTTAACAGTATTGCTATTTTTAAGTCGTCTGAATTTTTCTTAAGTTTAAATCACTTATTGTAACCATTGGATTTATGTAGAGATTGATGTGTCATATGATTAGATATTGATTTAATGGATAAAAAAGATGATTTATGCTTCTTTAACCCATACGTCAGGAAAGCTTAATCTTGCACTCCCCCTAGCTCACGACAATTGACAATGCACTAAAAGGTCAAGAAGAGCACTAATTAGGATAGACACCTTTGAGAAGAATATTACGCACTGAGTGGGATACAAGAAACAAGCGAATGACCAAACATTATTGAACTAATGGATTTTGCGATCAGTACTTCACACGGAGAGAAAAGTTTGCAAATCTCAAAAGGGAGCATTAGTTAAGGGAAATTCTGTACTAGATCAACCACTCGGAGTGATACAGAGAACAGATTGAGACTTCGCATGTGAATTGATAATTAATTTCATGCTAGTACTCCTAGTAAGCAATACTTACGGTAGATTTTTATCCTTAGGGCACGTGGCATTTTATATGTAATCTGAGTAACTCCAGCCAATCCACATCCATGGGGAAAAGGCAGCCTCATCCACAGTACACAGTACACTGCAAGCACTTAACTACTACATGTACTGATGTACGTACAACTGATCCCTATCAGAATCACGGATTTCCCCATGATGTTACTGAGTTAAATAGGCTGAATTAACAACCCCCCCCCCCCCCCCCCAAGGACACATACAACCTCCCACGTCATGCATTTTGGAGAACAGCTAAAGATCAACGGAATAGTATGCAAAGTCAACACCAATAATTAAATAGAATTTATGGCTAAAAGCATGTACAATAGGGTTATATCAGTCATCTATAATCATTACCACGTAGGATTTTTGTTGACGTGGATGAAAGAGAATAAAGAAAGAAAAAGATGTTGTCTATAGTCATGTAGCCGACTATAGCACAAGAAACAAGAAAAACATTAAAAGATTGTGTGTTCTATAAAGATGACGAGGATATAACAATCCTCGTTTTATTATATATCTATAATTCATATTATAGATAATAATGACGTCATATAACTCTTGAGTGTACCCCTTAATAGCCATAAGGGAGAAGCTGCACGTTGTAAGTTCTTCTATGACTACCTAGTAGTTCGTAAGCCCCCTTACGACTACCCTATAGTCGTAAATCCTTCTACGACTATCCTATTATCATAAGCTCTTCTACGATCAGTCTGTGGTCGTAAGATCTTCTACGATCACCACTTGGTCGTAAGCCCTCCTACGACCAGTCCCTAATCGACAGAGCTTACAAGCATATGGACCTAGTCAATAAGGGAATCTTCCATACCATATTCAAGATATGGGTAGTAAACTACGCGGTTATTCTCTGGAATAATGGCACGATTTTAACTCCTTTGTTATGGTGATAAGCGCTGCGGCGGTGTGGAACGCGTTACTTCCATAATATCCTCCAGTGATGGCTCAATAATCTGGAATATTAAGGCAGTCTTTACATTGGAGGCGCAACGGTACACCTTGAGGACTATATAAAAGGCAGAATCATCAGGACAATCGGGGCGATCCGAAGATCATTAGAAGCACAATACTATAGTCTTTGGCTCCATTTTGTAATCCAGCATACTCAATACATACACACAGAAGTAAGGTTGTTATTCTCCCAGGAAAAGGCCCAAACCTGTGTAAAAATCCCGTATCTCTATCTCTGTGTGATTTTGAGCCTAAAGGAACCCCCAAATCAAATAATCTTTACGTAAGTTCGATCCTAAAACACCGACAAAAGACAATTAAAAATACAGCAGTCGTCTGTACTATTGTATGAGCTGTCTTTAGTGCTGTCTACAGGTGATATAGAAAGTTACTATAGACAGCAGATGTCTATACCATTGTATATGCCCTAAATGGTTGAAGATAGTTCTAGACCTGGACCAAGACGAACTCGTGTAGGTAGTTTATTAAAATCCTTGAATTCGGAATATGGGAAAGTAGTTTCGGGTTAGGGACTACGTACTCCTTTCATGGGGGTCGCAAAGGCTTTATTCGCGCACATTGTACGACCACAGTACTTTCCAGAATTCAATTTCGGTCGACGCACTTGTCCTCATTTGGTGTCCCTTCGTCCCAACAAAGGCACAGCATCCTGACATATTCTGCAGTGCTTCGTCATTTGCTACATATATGCACGGTAATTAACAATGCTGAAACGGAAGGCCGGATTAAGCTAAGCTAGCTTCTGCTCGAGATGCGGCATAAAGCCCCGTCTCGCGTGTAAAAGTCATTGCCATCAATTCCGCTCAACTGCAAACCAATTGCATATGCAACTTTTTTTTATGTTTACAGATACATCTAGCTAGCTAGGACGTACAGTCATAAATTAAGACACGTCCAGACAGACAGCTGATGCATGCAAAGTCGCTGCTTTGGCAATAAAGCTCTCGGTCCTACGGACAAGCAAGAATTGGAGCGGGCGCAATTGATTTCTCCAACGAAAAACATCTTAATTACTCATTGCAAACGAATATATATGCTCATGATCTTGCACTTTGTGCTACAGCAAAGTCAATCGCATGATTGCTGTGGTCGTCATATATACCACTACCAATGCAATGCCTCGTCGTAATAATATAGCAACCAGATACATATCGTGATCATCGCCGTAGAGTTTGACGTACACTTACGCTTCACAGAGTCATCGATGGCCTAGTTTGGCACATATTTACACTTAGCTTCACCGAGTCAACCGGTGTGACGAAAGCTAGATACATATCCTAAACGTATAGAGATGAAACGATTTGCACTTTTTGGGGGAAATTAGGGAAGCATTCTGCACTAATGCCATTATGCAGTATAAATTAGACTCGATGCGTGCTTCAAGTGTTTGAATAAAATAAAATCTTGATGATAGATAACGTGGGCTCATGGACCATGAACTATAACTACTGAGCTTTTTAGCTTCACCGAAACTGCTACTTAATCACATAAGTTAATTAGCAGGGGTTAATGGTAATCAAGTTCTAATATTGCATCCTAATTTAACCTTTGCATGAATCATAGGGGGCCAGCCCCCCACCCCACCCCAACTGGCTATGGCTATAGCTATAGCCATAGCTATAGCTATATATGTCATGATGGTGGTATACACCAAGAAAGTTACAGGTCACTACTGCTGACCGCCGGCCGGGCGGGTGCACGCTGCAGGTGCAGCTAGTACTGTATGTCCTCTCCACAGATCTAAATAGCTTGGGGGCACTGCATCATGCAGTGCGTGCCAATTGGCTTGCACTGCATGCACAACATATGAGTCCAGCTCTCCAGCAGGCAGCAGTACCAGTACCACCACCACCACAGCGCTGCGTGCAGTGGTTGCCGGCCAGGACCAGCGCCAGAAGACGCAGCTGTACTTGGACAGTGCGAAGCCATGCACAGATCGATGGATCAGTAGTTAAGCTAGGAGCTGCTGGCATCCGCAGATCCACTCATCATCATCAGCTGATCGGCAGCATGTGCATGAGTGCAGGGACGACGACGATATATGCGTGTGCTGATCTTTCTTTAATTAATTTCTTCTTCTCGCTGTTTGTATGTATGCATGCATGTGCTGATGTGCCAGCTTTGATCGCCTCGGAATGCGCGTTGGCGCGGCCGGCCGGCCCGCGTCGACCGCCCGGGTTAGATCGTCCGGTCGATCGGTGTGCATGCAGTACTAGCTTGCTCGTCTCATCAGTGGGCTATTCAGTGTTAAACAATAGATAAGTGTATATTTGGTACATGATATTTATAATCCTAACCTTCCCTACAATCCCTGATTCTGATTGATTGTGTAAATCTTCTGTACCGTGATGTACAAGGCATGTGCCGATATTTTCGGATCAGCAACAGTGCCGGCGATATATTTGCTACCTGCATTAGCGTTTCGGCTATGCAACGCATTCTTTGTAAAACATTGTGTCTTGCTCTTTTCACATGGTATCAGAGCCAGAAAAACGAATGTCAATAAAATGGATGAGAAACTTTTAAAAGGTTCACATTTTCACATATTTGAAAATAAGCCCAAATTTTTGGATGTTAAAGATTGACCATGCGTGAAAGGTACCATGGAAACGAGCAGATCCAGACAGCAAGCGGTACAGGTTTGTCCATCCTACATGTTGGTCATTCTCAATTTCATACACCTCACAAAACCTTGAAATTTCATAATATACTTCATGCGCCTATGGCCTCGAAACATCTATTATTTGTTCATCGTTCCACTCAAGATAATAATGTTTTCGTTGAGTATAATCCTAAATTTTAATTTGTAAAGGATCAGGCAACGAAGAAAATTCTCTTCAAGGTAGATGTGAAGGTGGCCTCCATCCGTTGCCTCCCACCTGTGCTATCACACCCAAGGAGGCACTGATCATGGTGAAACCAGCTTTTGAGATGTGGCATTGTCGACTAGGGTATCCTTGTGCACCCGTCGTCCAGCAAGTTCTTCAAAACAATCACTTAGGTTTTTCTTCCTATAATAGTGTTGCATCTGTATGCAATGCATCTCAAATGGCCAAGAGCCATCAACTTCCCTTTTCAAATTTCAATAATATTGCCACTTCTCCATTAGATCTTGTGTTTTCTGATGTTTGGGGTCCTGGCGTAAAATATGTTGGTGGACACACATATTATGTGAGTTTTATTGATTTCTATAGTAAATTCACATGGATCTATCTTCTAAAACACAAGTCTAATGTAGAGAGGATTTTCATTCAATTTCAACAACATGTAGAACGTCTTCTTAACAAGAAGATTCTATATGTTCGAAGTGATTGGGGAGGGGAATATCATCACTTGAATTCCTTCTTTAACAAAATTGGCATACAACACGTGTTTTGTGTACATACACGCAGCAACAAAATGGTTCTACCGAGAGAAAACATCGACATATTATCGAAGTAGGACTAGCTTTGCTTGCGCATGCATCTCTTCCTATAAAATTATGTGATGAAGCTTATTTGATGACTTGTTATTTCATCAATAGAATTCCCAGTCGGGTTATACAAAACACAACTCCTCTAGAGCATCTTTTTGGTTCAAAACCTAAATATTCCTTTCTTAAAACTTTTGGGTGTGCATGTTGGCCAAATTTGCAACCTTACAATGCTCACAAACTGGCTTTCCGCTCTCAGCGATGTGTTTTTCTGGGTTATAGCAATTTGCACAAAGGCTATAAATGTCTTCATGTACCGACTAGACATATCTATATTTCCCGAGATGTAATATTTGATGAGCATATCTTCCCATTTGCCAAAACTAGCACATCTCCGGCTTGTTCTCCACAAACTAATATTGAAAAAAATTATTATTCCATCTTTATCACCGACATCCTCATCTCTTCCACCAGCATTAACCAATTTTGTTCCTGCCGAGAATGACCAACTAGAGGACAGGACTAACAATGTTGATTTACAAGATGCATTTCATTTTGATCTTGGTGGAAGTTTTGTTGATTTACAAGGTAACAGTGAGGAGGCGCATGATCTTGTGCCATCTCGGCCACGTACGAGAGCACAAAATAATATATCTCAACTGAAGAAGTTCATCGATGGCATTATGATATCAGTAAACGTAAGTTTGCTATGGTGGCTCATGAAGTTGTTGATCATCAAGGTGAGGCCAAACCACAATCTCATGCTGAGGCAATGCAGCAATCTCAATGGTCAACAGCCATGGATGAGGAGTTCACTACTCTTATTCAGTACCGCACTAGCATCTTGTTCCTCCACGCAAAGGCTTGAACCTAGTTGATTGTAAATGGGTTTACAAGCTAAAGAGGAAAGCTGATGGGTCAGTTGAATGACACAAAGCTTGTGTTGTGGCCAAGGGGTTTCGATAGCGGTATGGCATTGACTATGAGGATACTTTCAGCCCCATAGTCAAGCCTGCTACGGTTCGCCTCATCTTGGCCATTGCTGTGTCACGTGGATGGAGACTTCACCAAGCGAATGTCAAGAACGCCTTTTTGCATGGTGTACTCCAAGAAGAGATTTATATGTCTCAACCTCTAGGCTATGAAGATGCGGCTTGTCTAGATTATATCTGCAAGCTAAAAAAGGCTATCTATGGTCTTAAACAGGCGCCGATGGCATGGTACTCCAAACTTAGTTCTACTCTTCAAGAACTAGGCTTTGCGGCTTCCAAGGCAGAGACCTCGTGTTTATATTCAATCAGGGTGGTGTGATCATGTATGTACTGGTATATGTCGATGATTTGATAATAGCCAGTTCATCTTCGGTAGCTACAGATGTTCTTCTTCAGAAGCTCAATGACGAGTTCGCCATCAAGGACTTAGGTATCCTTCATTACTTCCTTGGCATTGAAGTTATACCAAGTCTATGGGGCATCATACTCTCACAAAAGAAGTATACTGCCGAGATTCTTCGCCGTAACAATATGGAAGCTTGTAAACCGGTGTACACTCCGATGGCATGTAATGAAAAGCTTTCCAACACTACTGGAAGTTTGCTACCAGCTGTAGATGTCACAAAATATAGGAGCACAGTTGGGGCGCTTCAATATATCTCACTGTCACACGACCTGATATTTCCTTCGCGGTGAATAAGGTTTGTCAATACCTTCAAGCTCCAACTGATATTTATTGGTCATTTAGTAAAAGGATTCTCATCACTAACGGAGCGGTTTCTTTCGAGTGTCCCATACTTTGCCGAAGTGCTTTTATCTGCACTTTCGGCAAAGAGGCTATTTGCCGAAAGTGCCGATATAAAGAACTCGGCAAACATCCGCACTCTAAGCAAAGAGATGGTTTGCCGAGCCGAGCACTCAAAAAAATTACACTCGGCAAAGAGATGGTTTGCCGAGTGCCCGCACTCGACAAACCGAACACTCGGCAAAGGGCACCACAGTTAGCGATTCGTGCACGCCGTTAACCCTTCTTAAGTGTCTTCTCGACACTTTCGGCAAAGAGGCTCCTGCTTAAGTGTCATTCCCTAACACTCGGCAAACCATATTTTTTTTCACTTTTGACCTCAAACTTTTACTGCGGTCCTTATACAATACAGTACACCATGTTCCAATGCTTGCAAACCTTAGAAAAATGTAAGAATACATGACAACTTCTTCTGAGATTCTTTGGTTTGCAAGCATCGATATGACAACTTGCGCTAAACCTTCTCAAATTTTTATCACAGCCTCCACATATGATATCATGACATCTTGACAAGTTTCATGATTTTCTGACTTCGCTTGCTTTTTATACAATTTAAAAACAACTCGACCGCAAGTTCGCGGGTCATGTTTCGTGAGCAAGATGTTCAAATTGGTGGTCTGCTCCTCGTTACTACTTCACATTATACTAAATAACATGAATATCATTTTTCCATTCATTTTTTTTCATTATTCAATGACTAGCAATTATAATTTGAATTATCCAAGAAAATTCAATTAATTGAAATAAATTAAAGAAATATAGAAAAGTCCGAGAAATGTGCCACATTGGAACATGGAGTACAGGTATTGTATGAGGACTGCAGTAAAAGTTTGGAGGTCAAAAGTGAAAAAGGGTTTGCCGAGTGTCCAAAAATGACACTCTAAGAAGGAAGTTTTTTGCCGAAAGTGTCGAGAAGACACTCGCAAAGAATTTTAAATTTTTTAAAACCCCTTTGCCGAAAGTGCCGATCGGGGCACTTCAGCAAGGGGGATTAACTCTCACGCCTGGGCACACACACACACACACACAGACACACGCACACACAGGCTGCACCGCTTCCACTGCCTGCCGGGCCACGCCACGCCACACACACGCTGCTGCCACACTCCGCACACACACACACCAGGCCACAGGCCACACAAGGCCGCCTGCCACACACAAGGCCACAAGCCCAAGGGCCAAGGCCACAGGCCAAGGCCACGGAGGAGGAGGAGAAAGAGAGGAGGAGGAGGAGAGGAGGAAGAAGGAGGACCTCCGCCACCTCGACAATTTGTTGTCTTCCTCCGCCACCGACGCCGGTGACCTCAACGTCAACTACAACAGCGATACGGCACGCAGACCCTCGACCGCATCTACTACTCACTGCCTCCCTTTCTACTCTAGGTTGATCCACATCCCCATTTCTTCCACTTCCTTCTCTTTTCTTCCCTGCTATTTCACAATTGCTTTAAATCGATACACTGGTATTTTGAACTGCTAATTGTTGTTCGTGTTTAAGTGTTGACAGATTAGTGTGTTAGATGTTACCTGTGGAAGCTACGTCGTCAGATTGTGTTGTGATATTTAGAATCTGTCAAGAGGTGTTACGAAATTCCTAAACATGATTTCTGATCATTTAAATATAATTCATGTGACATACTTAGAAAAGAAAGGACAGAACAAAAAATATTGCTTGGCAATGGGTTCGAGCCCATAGCTCCTTAATGAGACATCATTGCACTAACCATCTAAGTGTTCAAAATGCAAGATGATAGTCTGTCGTAAACTTTTATTAACTGTGATAGATAAGTAGTATAGATGCCGATCATTCTTCCATTGATCATCTTCAGACACAGAGGGGAGCATGAGAGCATTTGGTTGTGGTTGACAAGTACTTGAGGTTGTCCCAACGTTGTCACTATCTCACAAGTATGCATTCTACATTTGATGTCAATATTGTTGTCAATGAATTGTTCGTTGCAGCTATCTGATTCAGATATCCCTACGGGCCAGCTGTTGAAGTTTCCTAACATCTTTCTATCTTTTAGTTACTCGTTACCATTTGTCTTGTGTTCTGTTGTAAACCATAGAAAGAAAGAAATGTGTGTTTTGGCATTATCACATAGTTAAATTGTAGTCCAGCAAGTATCGGGCTTAAACATGCCTAGTTTGAGTGAGCTCATGCATGTTACAAGGAAGGATAATAGATTATTAATGTAGGTTCGACCATTTCATTTAGTTAACCACACTTGAATCCAAGTGTTCTTGCTTATTCTAATAGTAAACATGGCAGATCACTTGATGCTATCTAGGTTACACACGACATGCATAATTGAGAAATTTATTTATCGAGATGGTAAGTCTACTTTGATTATCGTGACTAGCCAAGTAATGCAACCAAGTCCTACAACCTCATGAAAGTACTCGTCGCTACCAAGTCCTTCAAGTTCTAGGATTCAGATTATATGCTTTAATTGTTGTTTCTCATGCTTACTTTAAGTGTCTATATACATTTCCTAGACCCTGTTTGTTTAGGATTTTTATTTGGCTTAAAAAAAAGCTAAAGCCTAAACAAATGGATGCCTGTTTCATCTAATTTATAAAAAGCTTAACCTATTTTGAGCCTATAAGCCAAAAGCCATGGAAGGGGTGCTCTTTTTGAATTTTGCGGAATGGAATAACTTTTTGTCACTAAACTTAGCTAAAATTTCCCACCAAATGTTATTCATATATAACTCCAAATCGTTTCATTTTTTCTACTCTTCCTCCTCCATACCCTGTTTTTTTTCTCTTGCCGAGTGCCGATCGGGGCACTTTCGCAAAGGGGATTTAACCTCGCACACCGCCCATTGCCCACACACACATACACACGCACACCCGCCGCTAACGCCAATGTTAACGCCGCCGCTTCGCTTCCAAATACGGCGCTTGGTTCTTCACCACACGCCGCCTCACGACGCCCACTAGGTATGCCATACCGCCGCGTCAGAGTATTACTAGTAGTTGCGTAGTAGTAGTGGTAGAGTAGCAATGGTGGTAGTCTAAGTAGTCGAGGAGTGGTTGTGACATTGTTATATATATGTGGTTGGATATAATCTTGTGCATGTCGGCCATCGTGCCGCTCATATATATGTGCATGTCGGCCATCGTGTCGCTGGTTTTCTTGTGTTTTGGAAACCTCACCGCAGGAGGTGTCACCAAATTTTGTATTGACAGCTTTTATGTTTTTTTTGCACGAAGAGCTACTGAGCGGGCTACGAGTACCTTGTAGGACCGAAATGGCGACAGAGGGGTGAATGTCACTTTTAAAAACGCCCGAGAAAACGACATTTTTTTAAGAAGAAGCAAAATAAAGTAATTCATAGAGAGTTAATTTGCTGAAACTCGAACGCATGTGACATCAAAAAATCAGCATAAATCGAGACCACCAAGAAAAATTCAACTGAAAATACCATTGCTTAATCAGATGCAAAAGGTTGAAAATCAGCAAAGAGAAACAAGACATCAGAGATCATCTCATGAAGAAATAACTTGCCACAGAGCGGAGACTAGCAAGACTAAACTCGCATTTAACAAGCACCAAGGAAATAAAGAAAATCAAACAAAGAAGCCTAAGAAAAAGTCTAAACATGCACGGAGCAAAACGGAGCCAAGATCAATCCACAAATGAGTCTACCGACAAGCAATAGAATTTTTCGCAGGGCTAGAGGCATGAGGCCGCCGCCAGGCTCTCTACAGTGATGCCGCTTCCGCTTTTTCCATTAGAAATCGTCGCCGCTACAATGATTTTACCGAGCAAAGCTTCAAACACAAAGCGCTTAAACTCAAAGATTCACTCACACCATCAAGCGACCACGGATTCTACAGTCGCCAGATCGATGGCGCCAAGAATACACAACATATCAAAGAAAGCGACCACCAGAATTGGCCGAGCTTCACAAACCGAAGAACAAGAAACAAGAAGAGCGATCTTGGAGCAACAAAGACCAACAGAAGCATCAAAGAAAAAAACCCAAGACTATAAGAATCCGACCAAAGAAAAGGATGTGCAAGATTTTGCCAAGCAGAAAGCAGCGCCAATTAGATCTGGTTTTGCGGGGTTCCCTACATCGCTACACGCCAGAGCAATCAAATCAAATGCAAGAGAAAGGGCAAGATACTAGGCACGATGAAACAACAAAAGCACACTGCTCGGGTTTGCAAATAACAGATCCAAACAAACAAGCAACAAAGAAAACCTCACAGCCAAGCGATTCCAAAATTCAAGCCAAGACAGATCCAGCTTTGTGCGAAGTTACAACAGTGCACACACGCCGCACGTAAGACTCAATAAATTGCTACATAACCATGTAAGCCAGAGGAATGATTACACCGAGAAATTTACTCCACACACTACATGCTTGAGAGGAGAAACACACGACTCACTCATTTCCTCACACACAAGAATCCACCAGGAACACACACAAGGAGCTACCAACTAGGAACTCCACGACCGCCACCACACGGCTTGCACACGACTTTAGCTCTCCATGTGAAGGCAAGGGCTGTCCTCAAGCACCTTCCAGGAAGTTTCGTCGACACACGATCCGCACCCAAGATCCTCGACTGCTCGACCTCGACACCTCCTGTGTCTAGTCCCGGTCCACTGGTCATCGCCCGTCAGATCCGCCACGGACGAGCCCGGCCGCTCGCCTCCGGCCAAGAACCACCTCAAGAGACTCGATCATCTTCAGATCTTTGACCGTCTCGACCTCGACACCTCCCGTGTCTAGTCCCGGCCCACCTCGCCACCATGACCTAGCTCAAGTCCTCGCATCCACACGCATAAGCAAACCATCACATAACACCGCACTAAACAATATAATCAAGAAGGCACAAGTAAAGGTACTCTACCCTCGAATTCAAACAAACTCAAACTCACTAAACCGACCACAAATACTCATCACAAACATGGGGACACCTCCACATGGTCTCTCAATCTCCCCTTGATGAGTATATTGACAAACCCCAAAAAGCATAAGTTGAGTTTGTTTGAAAGTCGACATGGTCCAAGAGAAGAAATTGATGCTAATGACCATGTAGACGCAAGGAGTAAAAGAAAGAGCAAGTTTTCCTCAAACGCCCCAAAACTCCAAAAGTGACTTTTTCTCCAATATTCTCCCTTTGGCAATAGAGTCATCAAGATACAAAAGAGAGAATATAGCATGGTGTGGTTGAATGTTATGCAATGCTAAGCAATTAGAGCCATGAAGATTATCCAAAATGACTATCCGAAGTTTTACACCAAGCCATAACGATATGAAAACTATCAATATCATTACAAGATATGCATAATCAAGCCAAGCCACGTAAGTAACAATATGAAGATTAGATGAATTTCTTAGCATGTCAAGCCACTCAAGAGAATAGTCTAGCTAGAGGTATCCAAGGATGATGCAAACCATGTCAATAACCTAAGTGGAACCAAGAAGCTAGAATTGAGTCAATTTAGAGTGCTATAAGTTCACTTAATGAATCATTTGCACAAGTACTTGGTTCTTTTGGTAGTTACAAATTTAGCACTAATCACATGTTTTCATTTGAAACTCATAATTTTGGTGATGTGCTAGATCTCAAGCCTTATGCGACCATTCCAAGCAAAAAGCTTAAGGAGATGATCTAGGTCATCCAAAACTCCCCGAGTTCATGCCTAGTGCAATGGCAAGCGCCTCATGAGAAAGAATTGGTGAGATCATTCTTTCGCACATAAAAGAGATCTTTTGCTTTCTTAAATAAGTGTACTCACTCATGTTTCATCATGACACTATCATAGCTCAAACTAAAGCTCAATTAAAGATTCAAGACTCAACTTAGCATATTTGACATGGCATGAATCATAAGAGGATAACTAAAGATAGACTAGCCTCAAGAGCTAACGTGACATGTCTTAGTTCAAGTTGTGCAATTTTAATTAACTCAACAATGGCAAAGGCTTGACGACACATATGAAGCAATGATAAATCTAGCGATTAGGCATAATCATGGCAAGATGTAATGCATTGAAGCATGTCATATATGGATAATGGTCAAGGCTCCATGTAGTTATATTACAATGCACAATGCTAAAAAAGCAAGAAAATCCAGCTCCCCCTCAACATGTGAAGCAATGTTTAGTTCAAGTTGAGTTATATCAATATTAAGCTCCAGAAGCTCCCAAATGGACTCTCCCTGAACCAAAGCAATAAAACGAGAAGCTGGCAAAGAAATCAGGAACAGGCAGTCCTCAAAGCATAGACAAGATATAGAGAATACTATGGCTCAGACTGACTCTCATCTACCCCATATGACACTAGGACAATCAGCTTCCCGGCTAACACACTAAGGAGCAAACACGTTCCCTGTCTACCCAAGGGTGGCCCAACCCTTGCTAGAACCTATAAGAAGTGAGTAAGCTCAACCTAGTGAGAAGAGACAGCTAATAAGCAACATCCTAGAGCATAAGATGAGAGGAAGAAGTCTAAGCAACTAGACGAGAGAAACACTCTAATCTATGCTAGGATAACTATCCCAAAATGCACCCAAATGCAATTCAACGTAAAGGAGCAAGAGCATAATATACAAGATAAAGCAAGAAAGCACAAAGCTCCCTCACTACAAATCCATAAGGACAAACCACCCCAAGCTCTCCTCAAGGTCGAAAACCTAGAGCTATCCAAAGGCTTGGTGAAGATATCACCAATCAGGCGGTCACTCCACAACCGAGCACTATATCACCCTTCTCCACATGGTCTCTAAGGAAGTGATATCGATATCAATATGCTTGGTCCGAGAGTGTCGACCGGTTCTTAGCAATGTTAATAGCGAAGTATATTATCACAAAAGAGTGGAACACTTTCTATAACTAACCCAAAGTCCCGCAGGTCGGCCATCCAAAGTATCTGCTACAAAGAATCGGCGGCAAAGAATATACTCACCTCTGCGGTGGATCAGGCAACACCGATCGCTTCCTAGACGACCAAGAACGAGAGAAGTGCCAATGAATTGACAGTGCGAAGTGTTTTTCCTATCTATCCTACACCCAAAGAAAGTCTGCGCCCGAGTAGGCTCTAAGGAAAAGACAGATGAGGAAGAGTACCAGATACCATAGTCAATGGTAGCTCAAGGTACCAAGAATACGCTTCCGCCGGGCGGTGAGATACGCGAGGAGAAGCTCGAATCGGGCACACAAACACACAGAGAAGTGTATGTCTGGTCTCGAGGCAGTGAGGTACAAGAGGGAGCCAATCATGTTGCGATACTCCTTCTGATCAACTGGCTCGCCATCCTCAACTGGGTCAAGATAGGCTGTAGAAGCCATCGGTGTGGACACCGGCTTACCATCACTCATATCAAATCGCCTCAGAGGTCACGAGTGTACTTGCCCCGATGCAAGAAAGTACCTTCCGAAGTCCGCTTGATCTCGAAGCCAAGGAAGAAACTCAACTCGCCCATCATGCTCATCTCAAACTCGAGCTCATAACATCGGAGAACCGAGAAACAAGAGTATGAGATGAGCCACCAAAGATGATATCATCCACATAAACCGACAAGTAGAAAGTCACCGCCATGCTCGCGAATGAACAAGGTCTTATCTACCTTACCCATCTCAAAACCATGACTCAACAGATAGGACTTGAGCCTTTCATACCAAGCTCTAGGGGCTTGCTTAAGTCCATACAAGGCTTTAGAGAGCTTGAAGACATGGTTTGGGTATTTGGGGTTCTCAAACCCGGAGGTCGTCTAACATAGACCTCTTCCTCAATAAACCCATTGAGGAAGGCACTCTTGACATCCATTCGTAAAGCTTGAAACCCTTAGAAGTCGCAAGGCAAGCGAATTCTAATGGCCTCAAGTCTAGCAACAGGGCAAAGGTCTCTCAAAATCTAGACCTCAACCGGGAGAACCCCGAGCTACCGCCTAGCCTTGTTTCAATGACTACCCCTTCCTCACTCGCTTGTTTTTGAACACCCACTTAGTCCCAATAACATTGTGACCTCGAGGGGCTCGATGTTTACTGACCTTGTTTCTCTCAAAGTTTTCCAACTCCTCATGCATGGCATTGACCCAAGACTCATCGTAAAGAGCATGATCAACATCCTTGGGCTCAAGGAAGCAATGAAAGGAATGGAGACAGAAAAGAGAGTGCAGATTTTGAGCGTGTGACACGCTCAAAAGATCTCCAATGATCCGCTCTCAAGGATGCCTTCTCTGGATATGTCTGGGAGGTTCTCGATGAGAAGAAGAAGTGGCCTCTACCTCGTGTGCAGACGAGGCAGGACAGAGCCACTAGCTCCGGAGGAAACGGAAGGCAGGTCGATCACCTTGAGGTGCCGTGGAAGAAGGCATCTCAAGGGAGGAAGAGGAGCCGGATCGTAAACAACCATCGTCTCCTCGCCCTCATCATCCACGAAGATGGTCTCGGATCGCTCTAAAGAACTCGAGATATCCGCCTAGTCCCTGACCGCCTCGTCAAAGGTCACCTCGCAGGTCTCTACCAACTTGCTAGACTCGCAGTTCCAGACCCTATAAGCCCGCGAAGAAGTCGAGTAGCCTAGAAAGATCCCATCACAGGAACGTGACTCGAACTTGTCTAGGTTCCTGGACTTTTAATAAAGCACTTGCAACCAAACACACGAAAATGAGAGACGCTGGGCTTTCGCCCGTATCTCAGCTCATAAGAAGTGCGGTGCAAGAGTGCCCGAAGAAAGACTCGATTTGACACATGGCACGCGGTCGCAATGGCTTCAGCCCAAAACTTCCTCGGTGTAGAGTACTCATCAAGCATCGTCCTGGCCATCTCGACCAAGGTACGGTTCTTCCTCTCCACAACGCCATTTTGCTGAGGGACGTACGGAGAAGAGAACTGGTGCTCTACACTGCTCTCCGCTAGAACTCTCAAAGTAGGAATTTTGAACTCCGTACATTGTCATCATCGGATCGCTCAGAAGGCACCGTGAAGCTCAACAGAAAGCCTACTAAAAGACCTCGAAAAGTGTAAAAGTCTCATCCTTCGAGGCTAAGAAAACACCCAAGAATACCTCGAGAAGTCATCGACCACAACAAGAACATACCACTTCCTCCCGCCGATCAGACTCGAATTGGTCCAATCGGTCCATGTGGAGTACCGTCCTGCATCACCATAGTAATCGGACCGAGGATGAGAAGCGGCAACCATCTTGCCGCGCTTCAAGATGGAGTGCAAACAAGATCTTTAACCATCTTGAGTTTCGGCATCACTTAATGAGATCATGATCGCTAACTCGAGTCAAATGGTCAAATCCAATATGACCAAGCCTCCTATGCCAAAAAGAAAGGTCACGGACTCGTATAACTAAACACCGAGAGGATCACCGAAGACTCAAAGAAAATCAGACGAAGATCCTCCCATAACGAGAAATCCCGCAAACCAAACTCCCCAAGAATCAAGAATTTTGCAAGCTTTTCTTGAAGCTCACCTCGAAACCGCCATCGTAAGCCGAGAAACGGAAAGCAAATTGTACCGCAGCCTTACTAACCAAGGCAACATCCTTAAGAATAAAAGAAGCATTAATACGACAGTACCTTTGGCGATGACGCGCCTGCACGAAGCGCCTCCGAAGGTGATCGCCTCATCACCGAGCGCGGCTAGGAGGAGAACCAACGGAGTCTCCGGTCATATGACGAGAACAACCGAGTCTACAAGCCAAACCTTCTCCTTCCCTACTCGGCTAACTCCGAGTCAAACAGAGTAAAGTCTCAAGATCGGGTAAATCAGAGAGATTTTGGCACCCAATACCGAGTAACACGTGGAGCGATGAAGTAGTCAAGCACCTAATGACCTCTATCTACCCTACGCCTCTCAGGACTCAAAGAAGAAGGTCTAAGAGTAGACTCGGTCGTTATGGGTCCGATCGCCACGGCGAGCGAGTCGGAGCACCGCAATATGTCGAACACGCCATGAGTAGCTATCTCGATGGGGAAAACGAGATCTACCTCAGACGGCGGAAGTCACGATCGAAAGCAAGATGAGGACGAAAACCGTAAAACTCGGAAAAACCAAGTCCTCGATGTCGCACAAACCCATCGAAGAAACAAGCCTAGACCTCGTGTTGGTCTTAGGTGCACTCAAGGTCCGGGGCCGACCGACCACGCCTAAGAGACTCAACATGGTCTCTATGCGCGATCTTGGCGCTACCAAGCATCGACGATCGTGTGTCCATCCTTCCGATGAAGGTGCGTGATACTTCACCTTCGAGAGGTAGAAGAAGATGTGAAATTACCCATCGCTGAATCCTCGACATAGCCCGCCGACTTGAAATGGACTTTCTCGGTCCTGGCTCGCCTCGATCACACCGGTGCTATGGGTCCGAGCACGGCAGTGGATGCTTCCTCATGTCTTCAAAGAAGTCATATCCTAGACCCCGATTAAATCAGCAGATCTTAGATTGGTCTAGAATAAGATTGAGCTTCTTCTTGCCTCCTACAAATCTCTCGAGAGTGTTCATAAGGCATCGACACTCCCGAAAGAGAGAGGTGCAAGAAGAGCAGGGGAAGAAGAGACAGAAGGTAAGGAGCAAAAGAAGAACCAAAGAAGAGAGGGAAGAATGGCTTGTGCACGCACACCGACTCAAGGGACACCCCATGCTAGCCAGCTTGGTTCACGCCGCTAAGCTGCCTCAACCTTACCTCGGGCTTCTCCCCTTCTCCACAATCATATTACAAGCACAATGTGGCTTCTCTAGAAGGTCCTTAGTTAGCTTCACACATTTCTCATCCAAAGCAATCAAGTCGATTTTAGTTTGTTACACTTAATGCATGGTGAGCTAACAGGTCCTTAGAAGCAAACTTAGCCATCTTCCTTTCATGATCAATCATATCTTGAAACTGTTTGGAGACAAATTTCAAGTTCAAGAAGATTAACTTAGGACAGTTCAAGCATGAAACAATCGGCTCAAGTAAAGAAGCTTGTAGTTCAAGAATTTTATGATCCGCCTGCTTAAGTTCATCTTCAAGTTATTGCAATTTTCACAAGACTCAGGGCAGATCAAGGAGCATGGCATAAGGTACTCTAGCAAAGAATGTCCTTACCTCACATGAGGTGGGAGAAGTAGTCTCATCAAGAATAAGTAGGGTAATGTACCATCCTACTCAACTCTAACTCAAAGCGGCACTAACATTCTCCACCTTAACACTATCAAGTTTAGAGGACGACTATCATGTGAGGTCCTTAACTTCTCCATATCAACCAAAGAAAGCAGAGCATGTATCACAATCATCACTAGAAGGAGCAGATGTAAGAGCAATAATCTCTAGTGACACTATCTATTTCCTTCTCTAACTCAAAGACACTTAGCCTTAGCTTTAGCATGAAAACCTCCTAGCTTAAGAAAAGCATGATTGAGCCGGGTCGAGGTGGGTACCTCGTCCGAAGTCGGAGTACATTGTCGCCGAAGTTCGCCGAGGGCCATGAAGCACATGCCGGAGAAGTCGCCGCCGCCATCCTTGGGCTCTTGATCACCCGTCCCGTCATCGTCGCTTCCATCCCTCCACCTCGCCGAGGTCGAGGTCGCCAAGGCGTGAGGACGCGTGGAAGAGCTTGGCTTTGCCGAATTATGAACTTCTTCTTCAAGGCGCCCGAGTGGAGGCTTCTTGTTGCGTTCTTGTCGGTGTAGTCGTTTTTGCCCGAACCGCCAGAGTCGTTTTGCCCTTCTCAAGCTTGGGGGTTGTCTTAATGTGGTGGGGCCACCACACTCAAGCAAATCAGTGTCCTCCCTCTTTCGTCCCTCCTCCTCTTGTAAGCATGGGAAAACTTCCGAGCTAGGAGGGCCACCGCTCATCCTCGAGTCGCTCTAACCGATCATCGATACGCCACGAGAGCAAAGCAAGGAGAAACCACAAGAAGAATCAAGAAAGCCCTAAGCGTAAACGGATCGGTGACCAAGGCCATCGACCGTGATTTCGACCGACGAGAGACAACGCTAATCTCGTGAGTCTTGAGGCGCGAGTACAACGCGTCAAGAGTCGTGGTCGAGAGGTCTGTCGTGTCTTTGATGGTGGTCACTTTCATCTCCCACACGCCGCAGATCGAAAGTTTGTAAGTATCGACGAGCGTTGTCCGAGTCGGGTATGTGAGACCGACCGCCGGAGGTTGCTCAAGATCTTGTGAAAACGAGCGAAGCACTCATCTAGGGACTCACCAAAGAAGCATCTCAAATTTGTTGTATTCTCGCTTGAACCGGTCCTGCCGAACCGCCTTGATCTGGGTGGTGCCTCATGGTATGCGCCGAGGGTCACCCAGATATCGAGGCGACGACAGGTGAGATATTGGTCAAACTCGCCACGACTCAAACCCCGGATGATGATGTTCTTGCCTTTGCATTCGCCTCAACATCACCATGTTCCCGTGATTGATGTTCTCATCGGCAGAATGAATCGCATTTTGACCTTCCGCCAGATGGCATACCGGGCTCGATGTATGTCTCCATTCGCTCTTCCGAAGGGGTAATCGATGCCATCGAAAACGGGCGCTTGGTCGAGTACTTGTCCATCGCCATGGCTCTTGAGACCGTTAAGATCTATTGAAAAGAGCTAACCGCTCGATACCAATTGTAGGACCGAAATGGCGACAGAGGGGGTGAATGTCACTCTTTAAAAACGCCCCGAGAAAACGTGACACCGATTTTTTTTTAAGAAGAAGCAAAATAAAGTAATTCATAGAGAGTTAATTCACTGAAACTCGAACGCATGTGACATCAAAAAATCAGCATAAATCGAGACCACCAAGAAAAATTCAATCTGAAAATACCATTTAATTAAGATGCAAAAGGTTGAAAATCAAGAAAGAGAAACAAGACATCAGAGATCATCTCATGAAGAAATAACTTGCCACAGAAAGCGCACTAGCAAGACTAAACTCGATTTAACAAGCGACCAAGGAAATAAAGAAAACTCAAAAACAAAGCCTAAGAAAAAGTCTAAACATGCACGGAGCAAAACGGAGCCGCATCAATCCACAAATGAGTCGGCCGACAAGCAATAGAATTTTCTCGCAGGGCTAGAGGCATGAGGCCGCCGCCAGGCTCTCTCTCAGTGATGCCGCCTCCGCTTTTTCCATTAGAATCGCCGCTACAAATGATTTTACCGAGCAAAGCTTCAAACACAAAGCGCTTAAACTCAAAGATTCACTCACACCATCAAGCGACCACGATTCTGTGTCGCCAGATCGATGGCGACCAAGAATACACAACATATCAAAGAAAGCACCACCAGAATTGGCCGAGCCACAAACCGAAGAACAAGAAACAAAGAAGAGCGATCTTGGAGCAACAAAGACCAACAGAAGCATCAAAGAAAATACCCAAGACTATAAGAATCCCACCAGCAAAAGGATGTGCAAGATTTTGCCAAGCAGAAGCAGCGCCAATTAGATCTGGTTTTATGGGTTCCCTACATCGCTACACAAACAGAGCAATCAAATCAAATGCAAGAGAAAGGGCAAGATACTAGGCACGATGAAACAACAAAAGCACACTCGTTCGGGTTTGCAAATGAATGATCCAAACAAACAAGCAACAAAGAAAACCTCATGTGCCAAGCGATTCCAAAATTCAAGCCAAGACAGATCCAGCTTTGTGCGAAGGTAACAACAGTGCACACACGCGCCACGTAAGACTCAATAAATTGCTACATAACCATGTAAGCTTTCAGAGGAATGATTACACCGAGAAATTTACTCCACACACTACATGCTTGAGAGGGAGAAACACACGACTCACTCATTTCTCACACACAAAGAATCCACCAGGAACACACACAAGGAGCTACCACTAGGAACTCTACGACCGCTTTTCACCACAAATTTGCACACGACTTTAGCTCTCCATGTGAAGGCAAGGGCTGTCCTCAAGCACCTTCAGGAAGTTTCGTCGACACACGATCAAGACTTCTAAGATCCTCGACTGTCTCGACCTCGACACCTCCCCGTGTCTAGTCCCGTCCGCCGGGTCATCGCCCGTCAGATCCGCCACGGACAATTCCGGCCGCTGCCTCCCGGCCAAGAACCACCTCAAGAGACTCGATCATCTTCGCATCTTTGACCGTCTCGACCTCGACACCTCCCTGTCTAGTCCCGTCCACCTCGCCCACCATGACCTAGTTCAAGTCCCGCATCACACGCATAAGCAAACCATCACATAACACCGCACGAAACAATATAATCAAGAAAGGCACAAGTAAAGGTACTCTACCCTCGAATACTCAAACAAACTCAAACTCACTAAACCGACCACAAATACTCATCACAAACATGGGGACACCTCCACATGGTCTCTCACTCGGCGACCCCCGATCGCCTTTCCTCACGCGGTTCCGCTCGCATGCCGCCGCCTTTCGCCATCGCACCGACTCCGCCACGCCCCGCTTAGCCCGACTCCACCGCCACCCTAGGTATAACCTCTTCCGATCATGGTCGAGATCACGTAACCCGCTTAGATCGTCTCTCTGCTCAAAGAGATACGGTTGGAAATATGCGATATTTCCATATCTAAAACCGTGATCTGCTTCAATTGTCCATGTTTTTGGACAGCCAGCGGATGCGTAGGTGGGGTTAGTTTCATGGTTCGCTCGATCCGAGACAGTTTCGCATCATCTCCCTGTTGTTCTCCTGATACACACTCTCCCGGCAGACGGTATTTGGAGAACAATGGGAGGTGCCGCCAAATTTCGCCTCGAATAGGAGTAGAGCATGGAAACTAACCTCATCTACGGATCTCGCAGGATTAGGACCTATCCTCACCTATTAGATAGTAGGAACGCCGTGTAGATGCAATTGATGTTTATATTACTCGCCGCTATATATGTTAGAGGATGGAGGACCGTGAGTGGATGTACACGGGCGCGCAAGTCGTGGTCGTCACCAATGAATGGATCGACAAGACCGATGCTTTTTGAACGGGCATTTGGCGTGGTCGCTAAAGGAGCGAGTAAAATTTGTTGCCCCCCGCAAAGAAATGTGCAAACAGAAAAGACAAACGAAGAAGGTCATGGGGAACATCTTTTGAAGAATGGATTTACTACAGACTATACCCGTGGGTCTACCATGGTGAAGCCGATCAGATGAGAGAGGAGGTGGTGAGACCACGCGCCGAGGATTATGATGTCGATGCCGGTAGCGTATATGTTAAATGACTATCACGAGGCACGTCATTAAGGACGACGGAGGAGGAGCCAGAGGCAACCGCAAAGGCGTTTCTACGACATGTTTGCCGCGCACGTAAACCCCTTCACGGCCGCATAAAAGTTTTCAACCGATGCCATTGACGATAATGGCGTTAAAGTCCCAAGATAGCCCGAGTCGAGACGCTTCGATGGTATGTTGATGCTATTGGCACCGCTTCCGGAGGGTCACCTTCGCCAAAGAGCATGCACGAAGTCACGTAAACTCCTTCGCACTTAAGATGCCGATGAGCAGATACATGCTTGTTCAAGGGGTGCGCCCTATTTAGGAACGAATACGTGGAAGCAAAGTATCGCCCAAAGTGTAAATCATCTAGGTTCTCGGAGGTAGATTCTCGTGATGGCCAAGAGGCGCCTTGACATTCCCGTGACAATCCTACGGCACCTTCCGCTCATACCGAGGATCCAACGGCTATACATGACCGAGGAACCGCTAAAGCAGATGACATGGCACAAAAATAGCAAACGATAAAATCCTCGACAGATGGTACATGCATCCGATGGTGAAGCATGGACCCACTTTGATGGCATTCATCATGAGAAAGCTAAAGAGGCTCAGAATGTACGCGGTTATACCGGCAAATGATGGGTTCAACTTATGGAATGATGGCTGCCCCATACACATGTTGGCCCGTGTTCGTTATCCCCTCAATCTCCCCAACAGATGCTTTCAACTACGTAACGATTCTTGTCGCATAATTCCCCGACACCCGGGAATAATATGGGTGTGTTCATGGAGCCTGTGATTGATGAATTGGTCCGTGCTTGGGAGGAAGGGGTATGGACATACGATCGAGCTACAAAGAAAAACTTCAAAATGCATGTTTGGTACCACTACTCCCTCGCATGACTTCTCGGCGATGGGATATTCTCATACCGTGTGTTCACGGAAGTTCCCATGCCCAAGATGCAAGGAAGGTCCGAGGTTCATTTGGTTGCGTATGGGTGGCAAGTATTCATCGCTCGACAAACATCGGCAATTCCTCCCTCTTGACCATGCATTCGCACGAGACATCAAGAACTTTACTTAAAGGTGTCGAGTGATGCACCGCACCACCGATAATGACCGTGCCGCGGTTCGTGAATGTATAGATGGTCTCGTGGTCAATCCGTAAGGTGGTTTTGTGGGATATGGTGAACAACATATGTGGACTCATAAGTCGGGCTTGACTCGGCCCCTATTTTGATGACCTTCTCCTTCCACACAACATTGATGTAATGCACATCGAAAAGAATGTTGCCGAGGCACTTTGGGCAACAATCATGGACATTATTGACAAGTCAAAGGACAACGTTAAGGCTAGAGTGGATCCGCAACGATATGCGATAGACCAAACCAACATATGAAGCCTCCTAGCGCAGCAAGACATGGAGAAGGCCTAAGGCCGATTTTGTCTTGAGCAAGCCCCAAAGGAGGGAAGTACTAGAATGGATCCAGACGTTAATGTTCCTCGATGGGTATGCAATTAATCTCGAGGAGGGAGTGAACTTATCTACTATGCGTAGTCTTAGGGATGAAGAGTCATGACTACCACATATGGATTGAGCGCTTCTTCCCGGCGATGGTTCGAGGCTATGTCCCCGAGCATGTCCGGCTAGTGCCGGGCAGAGTTGAGCTATTTCTTTTCGCCAACTTTGTGCCAAGGAGTTATCTTGGACCGTGATTGCCGACTTGGAAAGAATGGCACTGTGTTGCTCAGAAGTTGGAGAAGATCTTTCCACCCGCTTCTTCAATCCGATGCAAGATTTGATTTTGCACCTCCTGCACGAGGCACGAATGGGGGCCCGTGCAGCCGTTGGTGCTATCCAATCGAGAGATGTCTAAAGGTTCTTCAAAGAAATATAGAAATAAATGCAAAATCGAGGCTTCCATTGCAGAGGCATACATTTCGAGGAGGTGGCTAACTTCACAACAACATACTATGGTAACAACCTCCCTAGCGCATAATCCACCCCTCGTTATAATGTCAAGTAAAATGAATCGAACTCAAATTTTTCCGAGGACAACTCGAAGCGCAAGTGCATCGACCCCCAAGACCTTGAATCATGAAGAGTGGCGCCATATCATGCTATACGTGTTGACCAACCTTGACGAAGTGGCACCAGACATGCAAGAAGTTCTCAACGAACTTGTTAAATAGGCCATTACTATTCTCGCATCCAACCCCTTGTTTCTCGCTGGTACAGGAATTTCTTCATGAATTTCAAGGCCAATCAAGGGATCCTACCCCACGCAGTAGATACCCTTCTTAGATGTGGTGCGGGAAATGGAATGCCCGATTTCATTTCTTGGTTCAAACGGAAGGTACCGTCAATTTAGCTCGACTTAGTTTGACATTCCAAGTTACTCGTGACGCGTAATAATATAACGATGTATCCTCGCTTGAGCTTGCGGTACGTGAGGGATGCGCCTATGTGTGCCGAAGTTGAGACAAAGTTGTCGATGGCTTTGCCTATAGGGTCGTCATTTTCGTTATGACGTGAATGGATATCGCCAGACAACAAGCTACGAAAGCGTAGTCGGCCCAATCAAGAACCACAAGTTCCAGAGTTTTTACGCCCTGCTGATGAGGTCGAGTGTTATGGAAGAATTGAAGAAATATACGAACTCAAGTTTCATGGTTCCAAACCTTTTAATCCCGTCATATTCAAATGCCATTGGTTTGATCCTGAAGTAACGAGACGGACATATTCTAATCTTGGGCTAGTCGAAATTCGACAGGATTCCGTCTTACCAGAGACGATGTCTATATTAGGCCCAACAGCCACGCAAGTTTATTATCTCCCATATGCGTGTCAAACCATAAGGCATCTTAAGGGTTGGGATATTGTGCACAGGGTATCGCCACACGGTAAAGTGTCTGTCCCAAACGATGAAGATTACAACTTAGACCCAAACACATATGACGGAGAGTTCTTTCAAGAAGAGGGACTAGAAGGGAGGTTTGAGATAGACTTAACCGAAGCGATCGGAATGGAAGTAGACAATGAAACGGTTATTGAAGAGGACGCTGGAGATGAGGTGCAAAATGTGAAGGACTTACAAATGCTTGAGCGATTACATTTAGACAATGACAATGGCAACATTGCTCATTCGGATAGTGTTGATTATTTCGACATGATTGATAGTGATGATGAGACTTATGATCCAAATTAATCCCGATCATGAAGATTATTTCTAATATATGTAATACTATGTTATTTTGTAATTACGCTTTTGTTTATTTTGCATCTCTTTCTAAGTACTTCTTGTTTATCTGTGCTTATTGGTTTACTCTTTTTAATTGCAGTGATTGAACAAAGATGGTGGGCGGTGGGATGAGGAAGCTAACGCCCTTGTAGAAGGACAAGGACCGCGAACCGGGAGAGTAGGAGGAGGAGCAACAGCAGAGGGAGTCGCCGCCGCCGCCTGCGCGAGGAGGAGGAGGAGGAGGAGGAGCAGGTGCCCCAGGAGGACGCCGAGGAGGCGCAGGAGGACGCACAGGAGGACGACGAGGAGGCGCAGGAGGACGACGAGGAGGCGCAGGAGGACGCGCAGGAGGACGACGAGGAGGAGGCGACAGCAGGGGGTTCCGCTTCCTCTAGTTCGTCGAGCGTCTACTTGCGAGGTCCCCAAGCCTCCTCACGATCGATACTCGTGAGAGACGCTCACGATTCGACCCGAGGGGAAAAGTAAGTAACTTTAGATGTTATCACTACTTTATATGATATGTTGAAAATCAAAATAGAAATTAATAATTTTTCTTAATCACTTGGGCAGAATGGACGATTGTGGCGAGCGGAGGTGCTCACACACGCCAAGTCAATGGCATCCTCGGCCTTCGTGCAAGGAGCACTTCCCAGCCCGGTTGAGTACGCCGGAGTGACGGGCCGCCTACTCGCTTGACCACTACGCCGCCCGATCGCCGCAGATCGGGCCCGCAGGTATTCAACAACAAGGCGGAGCGGGTGAAGCAAGAGCTGTGGGTAAGTCTTCCTCGCGACTACATTGCTCAATACATCGATTCATTGGACATTCTTGAAATAATGAATGGATACATCGTGTTTGTATGCGGATTTCTTTAGATGCTAGGACGGACATGAGGCCTGTATGATGCGGTGGCTACCAAATGTCGCAAAAAAACTCGGGGACATGCATTACGGGCGCGATCCAAAGCCGTCAGAATTTACCACGGACCGCCCTGGAACGAAGGTCACCAAAAGGACGCAAGAACCATGACGCCGACCCGACCAAGACTGCAGTAAATACGTAACATTAATATCGATTCCTTTTGAGATTAAGTAGGCTTAATTTCATCTTCGATATGTCATGTACTTGATGGCTCAGAGATGATTCCTTATTGGTGCGCCGCGATCCCCAAGGAGGAACAGATGGTGCACAAGTGGTGCTCACACGAGTGGGAGGAGACGACAACTTGTGCCGAGCGGCGCAGATGATGCCTGTGTAGCACACCATCAAGGTAGCCGCGACCTCACGGATACGCAGTAAACATGGGTACGCTGAATTCATTTATTTATTCTAACGCTCAATTTCGCATGATTTCTAATCATCTTGTCGCTTTTTCTCGCAATCGGCGTCACATGGTGGCCACTTTGCTCCATCTTCAAGGCATTTGCTATGGCCCACAAGGGCAAGGCGACGTCCGACGCCGACTACAACCCGGAGGACGGCCCGAGGAGTACAAAGAATGCGACCGCCCACAACCGCCTTTAGTGAGTACACATCGATGGCAAGGGAGGTCCATGGGCCGAGTACGATCCGAGCACCGAGGACCTTGATGGAGAAGTCGTCATGAGGGTGGGAGGAGGCAAGAAGCATGGGCGAGCATCGATTGGCGACGGCAAGAATCGACTCGGCCGCTACTCCTAGTCTCTCCCAGATTCGAGCAAGCAAAGACGAGCACGAGCCCGCCATACGACCTCGGCAGAACACTTCACACCACCCGTGGAGGCACTCGAGGTTATTCCCGGTTTATTCGCTGCTCATTGGTTTTTTTCATACCTTTCCTTTGCATTATTGTAACATTGGGGTGAATATATTGTAGGCCCACCGAACAAGAGAGGAGGATACGGAGCAGATGCAGCGAAGATGGAGAAAATGGAGAGGGTGGAGGCCGAGCAATGGAGGATGGCGAGATTCTTCAAGACATGCAAAGTCTTGGCGCCACACGGTGTAGCTCCGCCACCTTCGCTATTCGCTCCACCTCCACCTCCTCACTATTCTACTCCTCGTGAGTATAAATGTTTTAGTTTGTATGTTCATGCTACGGTCAAACCTAGTGGAGTATGAAAGTTTTATTCATGTATGGTATATATTTATCTTGTCTCACACATGCAATCTCTTCTCCTTTGTGCAGAATCAATGGCGGGATCGAACGATCCTCATGCTTGTTGAATCCTTCACCAAATCGGCCTCATTGGCCATCTTGGTGATACTACTTGTGGTTGTTAATGGTACTTCTATTTGCAATTATGGTTGTAGATGATGGAGCACTTGGATTACTTGTGAAGTTATTTGTGATATATTGTGAGACATGTGACGCTTTGTGATATATATGTGGTGTTCGTGATATATATGTCTTTGTTGATGATATATATGTGATGTTGATGATATATATGTGATGTTGATGATATATATGTGATGTTGATGATGTTTGTTATATATATATCTTCTGTTTGTTTGGATGGGATGTAAAAAACAAATAAAAAAGGTTGTTTTCAAATACTTTGTCGAGTGCAATGGCCATGACACTCGGCAAAGTGACCATTGCTTGTCGAGTGCAATGGCCATGACACTCGCAAAGTGACCATTGCTTTGCCGAGTGCAAAGGCCATTGCACTCGGCAAACATCATAGATTTGCCGAGTGCCACGCCGTGCACTCGGCAAAGTTGGCCTGCTTGCCGAAAGTGTCCTCCGGCTGCACTCGCATGACGCCACCTTGCCGAAAGTGTTTGATTCAATGGCACTTCGCAAAGCGAGACCTTGCCGAAAGTGCTTGACCTGACACTCGGCAAAGACGCCGTCACTAAGTGGCGCCGCCATCACGGCGACTTTTCTTTGCCGAGTGTTAGATTAGCACTCGGCAAAGCCTTTGCCGAAAGTGCCCGATAGTGCACTCGGCAAAGGGTCTTTGCCGATAAACCGCTTATCGAGCGCCTTTGCCGAAAGTGTATATCGGCTTTTGCGCCGAGTGCCCGAGGCACTCGCAAAGAAGCCGCCTCCTACAGTATATTATTTTTTTTAAAGTATGGACAAGGTAATGGTTTAAAAATTGATCGCTCATCGTCCACATTGTTAAGTGCTTTTTCGGACGCCGATTGGGCTGGTTGTTCTGATGATCGACGATCAACTGGAGGTTTTGCCGTATTATTTAGATCAAATCTTGTAGCATGGAACGCATGAAAACAAGCTACAGTGTCGAGATCCAGTACAGAATCTGAATACAAGGCCATTGCAAACGCAACAGCAGAGATAGTTTGGGTTCGGTCCTTACTAGGAGAATTGGGAATTTTCCAAACACGTCCACCTGTTCTTTGGTGTGACAACCTGGGTGTGACGTATCTTTATGCAAATCCCGTTTTTCATGCTAGAAAAGGCACTGGATATTCGACTCATCACCTCTTGGGATCAAGTCGCCGGCATTTTTACAAAGGCACTTGTTGAAAATTAGTTCAGGGATTTACGGTGCAATCTCAACTTGGTATCACCGAAGTTGTGATTGAGGGGGCCTGTTAAACAATAGATAAGTGTATATTCGGTACATGATATCTGTAATCCTAACTTCCCCTACAATCTCTGATTCTGATTGATTGTGTAAATCTTCTGTATCGTGATGTACAAGGCATGTGCCGATATTTTCAGATCGGCAACAGCGCCGGCAATATATTTGCTACCTGCATTAGCGTTTCGGCTATGCAGCGCATTCTCTATCGTGTCTTCCTCTTCACATTCAGTTGCTCCCGACAGCGGCCAGGCCGACATGGGCCGGCCTGCGGCGGGCATCTATCTAGAGAGAGCTAGCGAGAGACCGATCAGCTGCTACTGCCTACTGCCTACTGGGATTGGATAATGCAGTGCTTGGCTGGTCACATTCACAGAGCAGCAGATCGACGGTCGATCTGACATGGATGCATGCAGAACGCCGGCCTGCGTATGTACCCACCTCAAATGAATGGTCTGGTCTCTTTTTGCATGCATGCTGTGCATGGCACCCTTTTTAAGGAAACCATGGGCACCCACAGTCGTCCACGGAGCATCAAGAAATTATAAGTTGGTACAAGTGGCCTAAGCAGGGAATGATTGGGCCATTTGCATACGGTTGTATGTGCTATATATCTACCACTACCAGCGCCCATGCGTCTTTCTTAGGACTGGCACTGTAGCACAGTCCGCAGTATGGTGACTACTGAGAGATTTCTTTCCTCCCTGTGACGACAACATGCAAGAACTTCCTAGTAGTATATTTCTAACACAATCTTCGCGAACTGTTACCAGCTAAAGCAAGAGAGGCAGAAAGATCGATATGCACATATATACTCTAGGGGCTCGATCATCATTACCGTAGTTAGGTGCAGGAATGCATCATATGATGGATCCATATCTCTCAGGCTGAGGCAGAGCCTAGCTAGGTCTGAGGGCTTCGTTGTTTTGGAGTGAGTGAGTGAGTGAATTAATGAATGACAAGAAGAGCATCTATTGACCAGCAGTCTTTCTTCTTTTTTTGCTCACGATTGCCCAGCAGTCTTGGCTGTACTTGATGTTGCCAAGAAAGGGCCAAGCTCATAACTGTATGAGTACAATCAAACTGACACGGGAAGCAATTCTGCACAAGGGCAGAGTGATGCTTCACTGCTGCATCCACAGCACGCGGCAGCGGCACAGGTGATATCGAGCGAGCCCCTAGTCTCTAGATTTTCGCGAGGATCGAATCATTGGACCATGCCTGCCGGTGTTCGGCATGATTTTGTACATGTCTAATACGTGATAACAGATTTTTTATATTAATTAACCCTTTTTAATTTTATTTTTTTTATTAATTAACCATTTTTAATTTTATTTTAAAGTTAACCCCGGTGAACTTTATTTCCAGTTCTGACCCATCTGGTCACGCCACCACCCGTGGCGTAACAAAACAATACTGTCACGCCAGCCCGTATCTGAGCAAATTCTTGTCATGCCATGACCAATAGCGTGACAGTGTTGTTTAGTCACACGTAGCAGAAAGTGCTATTTAGCGGACGTTGTTTGGTCACGACACAGGTGGTGGTGTAACCAAAGGGGTCAGAATTGGAAATAAACCTCAACGGGGGTTAACTTTAAAATAAAAATTTTTAAAAAAGGAAAAATCAAATATCATATTTGTTATGCATGCAATATGACTAGTTCAAGGAGGCCATGTGCACCGTGCACGTACGTATGGGCTGGAATCAAGTGTTGTCTAGTGAATACATGCACACGTACCAGTAGTGGCGGAGCCAGAAATTTAGTAATGGTAGTGCACACTTCAAGAACGAAAAAATATTGTACGACACATAAGTAATTTTACAAGTCCAACACAATTACACAAAAGTGTTCGAAATTAGTTAATAGTGCAATACAAATAGTTCAAATAAAATCTTACATGAATAAAAGAGTCCTAAATAGCTAATAAAAATCACAATACCACACGACGCGATCTCATTCCTTGGAAACACTTGATTATATCATCGTCACTAACCTTCGAAAAGATATCTCGCTCTATAAAGGTGACTAAACAATCATTAAACACTTGATCGTCCATACTATTTCTCAAATTGTTCTTCACAAGATTCATCACTGAAAATACTCTTTCAACGCTCGCCGTTGCCACCGGTAGGAGTAATACCAATTTGAGAAGCAAGCACACTAACTTGTAAATGCCATGCTTTCTTGTTTCAACAAGCTTAGTAGAAAGCTTACCGATATTCTTTAAGCCCTTAAATCTATCATCGCTTTGCATATCATCAATGAAATTATCAAGATGGAAATAAAATCTCATTAAATCCGTGCTTGAAAAATCATTGGATAAAAGTTGGCAAGGCTAAGCACATAAGAAGCAAATGAATTCATATGATTTAAAGTGGACATGCAAACAAGCAACTCCATATTAACATTGTCAAACTGATTGTCAAGCTCTTGGAGAACATTATCAATGATGCCAAGATACACTTCCCTCCTAAAATGATCATTATTTGTTTGTTTCGGGTAAAAACATGATGATCTTCCATAAGGCACATATCTACCATCCGATTTAGGATTCAACTTGCCCTACATATACAAATCACAGGAAACATTCAATTTTGCATTCCCTAATTGGCCAAACGTCCAAATCCAATCCCTAAATTTAAATGTGGATGGGACTATGGGAGTGAGTATCAGAGTATGGGACTTCACCTGAGCTCCCAGCCCCCGAGCGGCCGCCAGTATCGCCTACCGCCTGACGCCACGCCGAATTGACGTCTTGGACGGCGACGCCCAGCCGCCTAGGTTGCCAAAGTCCTGACGCCTACCTGCTTGGTGTGGTGCATCTGTCTCTGTGAGCTTAGTTGAAAGATTAGAGACTAGAACTAGAGAGTTAAGGACTTGAGGGACTGGTTGGTTGGTGGGCTGAAAGATCACAGGATGGACTTGGCCTGGTTGCTAGTTGTGCTAAAAAATGGATTGGCCAGCCTAAGCAAAATGGATGTGCATTAGCATGGCTAATGATACCTAGGTAAAAAAAATTTGCATATTTTTTTGGGGGTAGTGCGTACTAGCCAGCCATCTCACAAGTCAATTACATGCATGCATGGATGGCATATTGTTAAAGCCAACAAATCAGCCAAGCCGTATACGAGTCGAGCAATGTGCGGCTCATCGTAACTTGACGCGATACACACCGGATTATTGGAGATAACTAGCATGCATGGTGCCCATGCGTTGCAACTAAAACACATAATTTGCACTAAATAATTTTAGGTAATGTATACTCATAATGTGAAGCATACAAATAAATGTCAAATGGACATTTCGTTAACATAATATGTTCCACAACTACAATTCTTGAAGCTTTATGAGCATGCACATCTAGAGCTCCCAGCCTCCCACTGAAAATTATCATCACAATCAAAAGACCGATTATGCATGTTGGTGACATATATAAGATAGTTGAATGCAAAAGAGGCAAGCGTGCGAGAGAGGAGAGGTCAGGAAAATAGGGGAGGTGGGGAGGCGGTTGCGAGAACGGGGAGGTTGGGACGGGGAGGTGGTTTATGCTCATCCTATGAGAGGAGGAAGAACGCCCATGTCACCTTTGTCGCCGCTTGCCATGGCATACAGGCCTAGCAGGCCAGCAAACGAAGGGTCCTCTCCAGCGGGTCCGGCGGTGGCATGCAAAGCTCTGACGCAGGATCGATTTGCTAGGGGAGTGGAGGCAGTGTAGCGCCTCTCTAGAGTTTGGGGGTGGCCGCATGGTATCTCGATCCCAACATGATCTGGAGGGCTCGGTGAAGGTGGTGGCAACACCAGTTACGGACGGCAGTTGAAAAGGGTCAAGCGACGGCTGCAGGTGTCGAGTTTGTAAAGGAGTGTGCCGCAAGCATCGATTGCCTTTTCCACTGGCAGCTGGAGGATGGAGGCGGTGCGGTACGACAACGCACGATGGATTAGGTGAATAGGAGCGACGGGGAGAGGAGGCTGAGGGTGCAGGTCGCCAGCGGATTACGTCACCGCCGTCACCATCGCGTGGGTGGAGACGTTAGCGAGAGAGAGGGATTGATGGAGGGGTGCTCGGTGAGAGGAGTGGATGGGGGCGTGGAGCGGAGGGAACCAGTGACTTGGGGGGTCGTGGGCAGGGTTGACAGCCAGGGCCCACCTATCGGTGCGCATGGAATGGAGAGGTGACCGTCCCACTGCGTGGGGGTAAAATCCTTTTATTAGTTAAGATATCTTATATTTATAACTTCTAATCTCTATCTAGAAGGAAGATTAAAACAACTAACCCAACGACGAGATATTTTCGGGCGGACGACTCTCCAAATTGTAACAGTACCAAGCTTCATAGCGCTCGTGCATGTCGCCCTAGCTCTCTGCCTATAAAAGGCACATCCCTCAACAGACGCAAAGGAGGTAGAGACGAGGATGCAGTAGCATAGACACGCTTAGGAGACCAAGACCCTAGAGGCCACGGACGTAGACGGAGGCATGAAGACAGAGGCACAGACAGGAGCAGAAGGGCACCGGGAAGACAAAAGAGCAGGCCATCAAGGAAGCATAAAGGCAATCCACCAGACGGCAAGCACCAAGAGCATCTAGAGGTGATCAAACAACAAGAAGTAGACGACGAGCACCAAGAGCATCCAGAGGTGATCAAAGAGCAAGAAGTAGAGCATCTAAACATCTGAACGCAGTGGCAAAGTCAGGATGAAAATAGAGGATGGAATCAAAGGCTTAAATGACTAAGCTAATTGGAGACAATCACAATCTTGTATTCTTATGCAATCAAATTCATACATGAATAAAAGCAAAGAAAAACAAAAAAAGTAGAAATACAATAAAGGTACCTTGCTAATGGAAAACACATCTCCAAAACATATAAATATGGTTCCAGTGGGTAACGATTGGTATATCAAAATTAGCAAAATTAGTGATACAATAGCAAATTATACTTAAATGATCATAAACATTCAAAATAAACGAACCATACCACTAAGACGCTAGCTTAAATCATGACTATCATGAGGCAAATTCATTTTGCGAGATTTCATGCAAATGCTGACCAAACAAAGGTAAAAAAACCGAGCTAACCAGTAGGCTCACCCAAAGATGAGAATTATGGTTGCAATCAAATGGAGTGGCATAGTATACGCTCGTCGTATCAGTATATGAGTTCAGTTCCTTTTTTATTCCCAATTATCTGAAGCGGATGCACGAGCCCAACTACAAATACCTATCCAACAACTCAAAATTAGTTCACCTTTCCTGATATTTTTCTTGTCAAAATTCACAATTACTTGCGCTAATTCAGACGCACAGATAACCAAACACAATAGGGCTACTAAATCAGATCAAGAACGCATAGAAGGGAAGAATCCCCAAATACGTCTACCCCTCTACGAATACGATCCCACCAACCAACCACCACTGGATCCAGTAAACGCACATGCGGAGAGCTTCTCGACATGGGGCGAGGCCATGGGTGGATGTAGCTCCGGGTAAGCCCTCCCGCCCTGTCGGCCAGCACCGGCACCAACACCAACACCATACGTGGCCGCCGCGACGAGGAGCCTCCATGCCCAACACCTCCCTTGGGGTTCACTGTCGTCCGCAGGGAATCGAAGCACGAGATGCAGCCCATCTCCAGCGGCACTCGACCACCTTAGCACCTCAGCCAAGAACCCATCACATCAATTACAGGGCCAACATTTCCTCTCCTCCTCCTTCCTCCATCGGGCACCAAGAGATTCTCGCTGGGCTAGAGTGAGTGCGATGAGCAAGGGGGTTCCAATGATGATATGGTGGGTAGGTTGAAGCCTGATGAAGCCCCCCTCCCCCTCCCCTGCATTGGATTTTCCCCTATCTGAACGAGCAGGCCACCAAGGAGCTAGCGAGAAGAACCAATCTGCAAAGGAACAAGGCCATGACGTCCTCTTCCCATAATGGTAGATAGGAGCTAGACATAACAGTCGCCACATGATTTATGAACAAGTCTTGTAAAAGTGTAAGGGTTAAAACAATACACATATTCATTAACAAGAATTGAATAATACTACATTAACAAAACTATTTAACTATAATATTTGTTGTAGATAATAGTATTCTAAAAGCCCTCTAGTATACCCCTGGTCGGAGACACTTGCCACGACTAATTGAAGGTACGACCACCCCTGGTCGGAAAATCTGTTACGACCAGGTCAAATCCTGACCACCCTCTGGCCGATAAGTCTCACAAACAGATATGTGTGCCCTATTTTATCAACTAGGGACCCTGTACACCGTGTCCAACTATGCGTGGTAGAAAATGCAACATGTGCACCTCTGTGTTCTCGACAAAACCACGCACACCTCTCTCCGTCTCTGATGAGCGAATGTGCAAGGAGAAAGTCTCACTGACAACAACCGTTCTTCACATATGGATTCCAGCAACTATCAAGACGTCTCTTGATGGGAAACAACTGCCACCCCTTCGACACTTTATAAGGGGTAGTGCCGGCAGATGGAGGGATCGTTCACATACGGATTCCAAAAACTAGCAAGGCATTTCTTGATGGGCAACAACTACCACCCCTTCGACACTTTATAAGGGGTGATGCCGGCAGATGGAGGGAGAGGCCATTGAGAGCATTCACAATTTCAGTGTCACGTTGTGTATTGTAATCTGCCTTAATACAAGAACACATGAGTATGGTTATTATTCTCCTTGGAGAAGGCTTGAACCTGTCTAAAAACAAAATGTCTCTTCCTAAGTGATCTCAAGAGTCATGTTCCCATATTTACTCCATAAGATCGGTAGTAATTCATTGACAGCTGGCACCGTCTGTGGAGACACATGGTGATCTTCGTCCGTTCTGTTCAAATTCCTCCATGGCAAACAAGTGGAACGAGGAGAATTGGTTTGATCTCGCACCATTACGCGGGACTCGACATGAATACCTACTATGACTACAAGCCGAGCATCACTCGTTCGAGGGCTACAAGCCGAGCATCACTCGTTCAAGGGCAACATCTACTCCCAGAACACATCGCCAGGCCTAGGAGACTGTGCCACGGACACACTTTAGGAGGGCGCGCTATCACTAACGCACTCATTAGCACTGCGACGCCCAGATAGGGAGTCAGAATCCTTACAAGGCAAGGGTTCAAGCAACCACGACCAATGTCGGTCGGTGACGGGTTTCGAATACGGTGAGGCACCCACCTCCGAGCATGTAACCCCATCCGAGGATGGCCAACTACCTTTAGGAAGTCTTGGAATGTACGATTCCGGGGTTTAGACGCCATTTGCTAACTGCCATTGTGCAGTTACCATTGCCCAGGGCGTGGTCGAACACTCCGCAGTTGCCTTTGGAAAATTCACCAATAGATTTTATTTTAATTTTATTAAAGCTTAATATGCACTTTTAGTATCAAAACACTTTGATGTGATTAATCCCCACATCAAGTAATGTCAAAAATATTTTATTTGGGTTCTATGTGCTTGGATATATTTCATAGATTTTTCTGGAATTTTTTCGAGTTCATTTGCTATTTTCTATTTGCCATTTGATTTATTGTATTTTCTAAAATAGAAAATCTATTTAAAACTCAGGAAATTCCCGCGGGCCGAATTCCCTTGCTTCGGCCCATTCCTATTCTTTTTCCTGGCCCATTTCCCCCGTAGCCTAGCCCAACTTCACCGACCTGCTTCACCACACCACTTTCGTCTCACACCAGTAGTCACCGCCAAAGGGCCCGCCTTGTCAGCTCCATGTGGCCGTGTCGAATCCACGTGCGCCACGTGTCCAAGTCCACCTGTCAGCCTCGTCATCTCTACTCGATCGTCTCCGATCTGAACTATAACACCGCCGCCTTTTCCGTTTTGGGAGTCTATATAGGGCACACCTCCGAGGACTATTTAAGGCCCCGAGGACCCTCGAGAAGGGCATCCCAAGTAGGGCTGGAAAAAAAGCTTGAGGCTTGCGAGCCGAGACGAGCCCAACTCTCAGCTCGGTGAAAATTCGAGCCGAGCTTGAGCCAGCTCGCGAGCCAAATCGAGCCAGGAAAAATCCCCAAGTCAGCCCATTCGGCCGCCCATGTGACATGTCCCCAGGACCCCAGCCCAGCCCACGCAAAATCCTCGTCTGGCCCACTCGGCCATGTGACATGTCCCTAACCCTAACCCACGCGGCCACGCGAATCCCGTCCAGTCGCCAACCCGCTGTCCCAAATTCCCCATTTCCCTTTCCTCTCCCACCGCACCGCTCGCCCCCTCCACCGCGCACCGCTCGCACCCTCCAAGCCTCCACACCGAATCACACGGACCCGACGTCCGCTGCTCCGCGTCGCTAGCCTATCCTCCCCCCCGATCCTCCGCGCTGCCACCCAGTCCTCCGCCACCTCGTCCTCCCTCCACCGCCCCTCCTCCTCCTCCTCCTCTGCCCGCCCAGTCCTCCACGCCTCTGCCCCATCCTCCCTCCATCGCCGCCAGGCCCACCACTCCTCCTCCTCCTCCTCTGCCCGCCCAGTCCTCCACTCCTCTGCCCCATCCTCCCTCCATCGCCGCCAGGCCCACCACCTCCAGCCCGCCACCGCCACCCCTTCCATCAAGGCCATTGCCTAGGCCACCAAAGGCTTACACACAGAGGATGGAGGAGATCAAGAAGGAGCTTGAATGCTTGATCTTGCAATTTGCTTGTTTGTTCTTGCGATGAATGCTTGCTTGATTTGTGAATGATCTGTGAATTCTTGCTTCTATCTTCTTGATCTGTGAATGGATTTGTGAATGCTTGATCTATGAATGTCTGAATGATCTGTAAAATTATGAATGCTCGAACCGAACTGATGCTGCCAATGAACTAATGCCATTTTTGCTCGGGCTAGCAAGCCAAACGAGCTAGCTCGAGCTCCAAACCGAGCCCCTCTCCTGGCTCGTTTCCGAAATGAGCCGAGCCGTGCCTACTGTTCATCCGAGCCGGAACGAGCCTGGCTCGAGACGGCTCGGCTCGACTCGTTTCCACCCCTAATCCCAAGACACGTTGCCCTCAAAACCCTAACCGCAAAGCCAGGAGAGTCCGAGGAGTCAGCAGAGCCCGAGGAGCCGATCGTGCCTACACCCGAGCCTCCTGTTCCTGCTGCACCAGTCCCGGGGTATCAGGACCAGTTTGCGAGGATGCCTACGTATTTCTAGGTCTACAACAGGCGGGAGCACCGTCGTGGCTGTGGAGGTTACCTCAGTGACTAAGTTCGATCATGTTTAGGTTTAGTTAGTCAAGGCTCAATGTGTGAGAGCCGCGTTAGTTTAAGATTAGGAGTAATGTCCTTTAGACGATAGTTTGTGTGTTAGGTTCGCTCTTATTTTCTTGTGTGCAGTATGAGCTGCAAAAGCCCTTAGGCATTTGTTGTAGCCATGCTAACCCTAATTAATGAATAAGTGTTTCAGTTGATTTCTTTGTGTCGTGTTGTTGGGTTTAACTTACCCCCTTCTTAGTTCCTAACTTACATTATGCTTGCTACCTTATATAATCCTTGGAGTTTTTGCCAAATGGTTCAGACTTGCAATGCAGCTGCCAATGGTTCTGGAACCAATGGGTCAGAAGGGAACGAATAGACACCCACAGGAGTAGTCCCACTGCAAGCACCTAAATTGATCTGCAAAACTTTGAAGCATTCATTGCATCTCAGACGCAATTGATGTACACTATGATGAACCAGATACAAAGTATGAACAACAATCAGAATAACAACAACAACGTGACACCAGCAGCACATGGTCACCATGGGTCATCCAAGCTAGCAGAATTTATGAGGACCCGCCCACCGACTTTCTCTGGGAATGTTTCACCGGTAGAAGTCAAGATTGGCTTCATGTCATTGAAAGGAAGCTATTGATCACTCAGTACAGTACAGCGACCATGAGAAGGTTCTCTATGCGACCCACCAAATGGAGGGGATTTTTGCCAAATAGTGGGAGAACTTCTGTGCTGCACATGAGACGTCAGAGAATATTACTTGGGAAGAGTTTTCTACAACTTTTCGCCCGTGTCATGTGCCAGAAGGAATTATGGATCTGAAGAAGGATGAGTTTCATGCACTCAAGCAAGGAGGTATATCAGTGACGGACTACCTCAACAAGTTCTCTCAGCTTGCATGTTATGCTGCAGAAGATGTCACCACTAACAAGGCTCGTCAGAGTCGCTTTCTGAAAGGACTAAATACCGGGCTGTAAGTTAGTCTGATTGCCCATACATTTCCAGATTTTCAAGTGCTAGTCAACAAAGCTTTGATCCTTGAAGATAAGCGTAAAGAATTGGAGGACAACCGCAAGCGTAGGATGGCTCAGCAAGGGAGTCATCAGTCTCAGCAGAAAGCAAGGACAATTCCTCAACAGTTCACTCATTTTCCATCGCATAACTCATTCAGGATGCATGCACCCCCTTCAACACCTCGTCTAGTTTCTCAGAACTTCCGTAGTGCTACTCCAGTCAACTCCAATCCAGGAGGCAATCAGCAGAATGTACTGAGAGTTTGCTATAACAACCGAGAGCCAGGACACTCCGCGAACAATTATCCTTTGAAGGGAACCATGACGCCTATTCGCTTCAACCTTGGAGCTACACCAGCCAAGACGCCGGCGCTAAGCAACAATCAAGGAGCACCTCAAGCCACCGGTCAAGCCGGAGGAGCTCCACAGTCTGTAGTCAGAGGCCGTGTCGACCATGTCACTCTAGAAGGAGCCCAAGAAGCACCCGACGCCATATCGGTAAGCCGTTAACTCAAGACTGTGACGCTTTTGTTTGATTCTGGAGCTTCGTATTTGTTTGTCTCTTGAGTTTTTGCAACCAAGAACAATTTGGAAGTTATGCGTCTTAAGCATACTCTGTTAGTCCAGTCGCTTGGAGCAGAGTTAAGCTCTAAAGTGGGATGTTTAGGACCTAAGTTACTCATAGCTAGAATTGAGTTTCTAGCCAACCTCATTGTCTTAGACACCCAAACCTTAGATGTCATACTTGGTATGGATTGATTGTCAAAGCACAAAACTGTACTAGATTGTGGTTGAAGAGCCGTAACAATCGAAGGTACAAATGGAAAGAAAGTGGAGTTTCTAACCACCACAGTGTGTGATGGACATCTGTTAATCAATAGTCCGAAGACCGTTTCTTTGAAGCATGTAGCTATTGTCAAAGAATACCAAGATGTTTTTTCAGAAGATTTGCCATGAATGTCACCAGACCGTGACATTGAGTTCGTTATTGATCTATTACCGGGAACAACACCGATTTCAAAGAGATCCTATCGGGTACCAGCCGATGAGTTGGTGGAAATAAAGAAGTAGATTGAAGAACTTCTTGATCAAGTTAAAGCAGTGTTACATTGGGAGCAGCCCTAGATGACTACTCAGATTCGCAGTTTCTTGAGAATGGCAGGATATTATTGCCGCTTCATCGAAGGATTTTCAACGATTGCTAAGCCTCTTACGCAATTGTTGAAAAAGGAGAAAAATGTTCACTTGGACTCCAACTTATGAGGAAAGTTTTCAGGAGTTGAAGAAACGTTTGACATCAGCCCCAGTATTAATTCTGCCATATATTCAAAAGGATTTTGATATCTACTGTGATGCGTCGCCTCAAGGATTAGACTGCGTCCTAATGCAAGAAGGTAGAGTTGTTGCTTATGCATCAAGACAATTGAGACCTCATGAGGAGAACTACCCTAACCATGATCTGAAATTAGCTGTCGTAGTGCACGCTTTAAAAACCTAGCATCATTACCTCATTGGTAATCGATGTGAGGTGTATATAGATCATAAGAGCTTGAAATATATTTTCACTCAATCTGATCTGAACATGAGGCAGAGAAGACGATTGGAGTTAATAAAGGATTATAATCTTATAATTTACTACCACCCTGGTAAGGCTAATGTGGTTGCAGATGCTTTACGCCATAAGAGCTATTGCAATGCTTTGGAAGTAAAGGGGAATTGCCCAGAACTTCTCGAGGAATTTCAGAAGCTGAAGTTAGAAGTTGTAGCCAAAAAAATGTGGCCAATCTGGAAGTACAATCTCCTCTAGAAAAGAAGATTCGCGCTGCCCAGCCAAAGGACCCTATGATTTCATATATCAAGCTCAAAATGGAAGAAGAAAAATTCGAGGATCTCACCAAGGATGAACAAGATACACTTTGGATCAATGGATGCATTTGTGTACTAGATGTTGATGGTTTAAGACAGCTAATCCTAAATGAGGCTCGTGACTCAAAGTACTCTATTCACTCTGGAAGCACTAAGATGTATCAAGATGTCAAGAATAAATTCTGGTGGCCAAATTTAAAGCGAGATGTCGCAGAGTTTGTCGCCTTGTGTGACGTATGTCAGAAAGTAAAGGCAGAACATCAGAGACCAACAGGCTTGTTGCAACCCTTGAAGATTCCAGAATGAAAGTGGGAAGAGATCAGAATGGATTTTATCACCGGTTTACCCAGGACTCAATCAGGTTACGATTCGATTTGGGTAATAGTTGATCATTTGACGAAAGTTGCCCACTTCTTACCTGTCAAAATCACTTACTTAGGAGATCGTCTTGCAGAGTTATATATGTCAAGAATTATCAGTTTGCATGGTGTGCCTAAGAAGATAGTGTCAAATTGAGGGTCTCAGTTCACCTGTCATTTTTGGCATAGTTTGCGTAAAGCTTTGGGAACTCATTTAAATTTTACTACTGAATATCACCCTCAGACAGATGGACAGACTAAAAGAATGAATCGAATATTGGAGGATATGTTGAGAGTTTGTGCTCTAGCTCATACTGCCAGTTGGGATAAGAGTTTGCCATATGTAGAATTATCGTACAACAATAGTTACCAAGCCAGTCTACAGATGTCACTATTGGAAGCTTTGTATGGTCGTGCATGCAGAACCCCTCTAAATTGGTCAGAAATAGCTGAACGATCGGTATTCGAATCAGATATTATTCAAGAAGCAAAAGACCAAGTGTCTATGATCAGGGAAAGATTAATGATAGCTTAGTCTAGATAGAAGAGTTATGTAGATAATCGTTGCCGTGATCTCAGCTTTGAGCGAGAGGATTTTGTTTATCTTCGGGTTACTCCACTTAAAGGTGTCAGAAGGTACTCTAATAGTCCTCCAGTATACCCTTGGTCAGAGATACTTGTCACTGATAGTTCAGGTTACGACCACCCCCTGTTCAGAAAGCCTATTACGACTATCTCAAATCACGACCTTCCCATGGTGGAAAAGTCAGATCACGACCATCCTCTGGGCGATAAGCCTCACAGACAGACATGTGGGCCCTACCTTATCAACTAGGGACCATGTACACCATGTTGAACTATGTGTGGTAGCAAATACAACATGTGCACATATGTGCCTTTGACATAACCGCACACACATGTCTCCGTCTTTGGCAATAACCATCTAGTGAACATGTAAGGAGAACGTCCCACTAACAACAACTCTCAAGAACGTACGGGTTCCAATAATCATCAAGGCTTCTCGTGATAGGCAACAACTGCAACCCCTTCGATACTTTACAAGGGGCAGTGCCAGCAAAGGAGGGAGAGAAAATAGAGCCCATTGACAATATTCTTAGTTTCAGTGGTACTTTCTGCATTGTAATCTCATTCAATACAAGAATACAAGAGTGGGGTTGCTACTACCTCCGGAGAAGGCCTGAACCTATCTAAAAACACTATGTCTCTTCCTATGTGATCTCGGGAGCCGTGTCCCCCGCATTTACTCACAGATCTCAATTCATTGACAATTGGCGTCATCCATGGGGAAATTACGATAATCTTCGTCTATTCTACTCAGATGCATCCATGGCAAACGAGTGGAATGAGGAGAATTGGTTCGATCTCGCAGATTACGTAGGACTCGATATGGATGTCTACTACAACTACAAGTCAAGCATCTACTCATCCAAGGGCAACACTTACTCCAGTGATCCATCACCAAACCCAAGAGACCATGCCTTGGACATGCTGCAGGAGGGTGTGCTATCGCCAACGCTCTCACTAGCACTATTGCGCCTAGATACAGAGTCAGAATCCTCGTAGTATGAGGTGGGCATTTCTTTCTCGCATGCATGAATGCATGCACATGCAGGAGACAGCGATTAGATGGGGGACCGATGGAGGTGATGGGAGGTGACAGGAGGAGGTGACATGTTCTTCGGTGGAAAAGGAGCCGTCCACGGGTGAACTGGTCCGAAGGACCGAAGGGGAGGGCCTGGCCTGTCCGAAAGACATAGCAGGAGACTGGAGGTTTTTTGCTTCTCCAGAGAACTAGACCGTCGGTTCTAGCTGCCGCGTGGCGGAACGGGGAGGCATCGCACGATGGCCGTGCGGGATCGGCCTCCACCGCACGATGGCCATACGGCAGAGGGCAGCACCGCACGGTGGCCGTGCGGTTTTGGTGCCACCGCATGGTGGCCGTGCGGTCTTTGCTCCACTGCACGATGGCCGTGTGGATTTAGGGTACGTGTCAGCTGGCTGGTCGTTTCGTGTGGTGATCGTGCCGCTATTTCTATAACTTTCGTACGACAAATGTCATTCTTGCTAATACGTATCGAAAAAGTGTCAATTCGGCCAAAACCTCACGGAGCGCAATCTTGTAAAGGGTTCTTGTACTTTTATTACTTTATACAAGATTAATATAATACATGTTTCTCTATCTATCTTTCTTTATTTTATGTACTTAGGTACACTAGCAAGTCCGTGACCTTAAGTCCTTAACCACCCGCATAGAAATCGATTTCTCTCTACTCGAACAGTAACCTTAACCCCACGCGTAGAAATCCATTTCCCTCGCGTCGAACAGGCGGCATGCCACAGTTAGCGCCTTCTGGGGTGGCAACGAGAGGCAGAGCAATGTGAATTCTGAAGGTGGCGACTGTACTCTGCGTGACTAATGTGGCAAGTATAGTAAGCACGTACCATTTCATTTCGTCGCCACTAGTCGGCAAGCAGCCACGAGGCCACTGAGGATTAATTAATTGCTCTAGGGAGATAGGACCATAAGAAACAAACAGAGTATTGCCTCCCGATCACGTAGCAGATGTGTTTACAGGTTGTTCGCTGCTTGGCGCTGGAAAGAGGAAGGAGCTTAGCTTAGCTGCGTGTAGCGGTGGTCAGATGGGCCATGTCGGTCCGAGGAACGGTATTATTGGCTCGGTCTAGATATAGTATAGTCTGTATTGTTTATAGACCAGGCTAGCATGGCACGATGGCCCGAGCCGTGCTTGGGCTGCCCCCTCGGCATGGTGGGTTGGCCGTGCCAGGCACGGCACAGCCCGTGTGGCCCGCGTAGAGGGGAGGGGAGCCAAGAGCCGAGAGGGAAGGCAGAGGGTGGTCGCTGCTTGGCGGTGAGAGGGAGGATGCCGGGTGCCGAGAAGGAGGAGGAGGAGAGAGAGAGAGAGAGAGAGAGAGAGAGAGAGGAGCCACCGGCCACCGGGGAGGGAGAAGAGGGAGAAGGGAGATAGTTAGGGAGGAAAGGGGAGGAGGCCGGCACGGAGGGAGGAGGCTACCGGGTGGGGGCAGCGCAGAGGGAGGAGGGGCGAGGGGAGGGTGGAAGGGGCGGGGGCCGGCGCGGAGGGAGGAGGCAGCGAGCAACGCTAAGAGAGGGAGATGGGGGCTGCGACAAGGCGTGTGCTGCATGCGGCATAGCGGCAGGCGGGCGCGGGGCGCAGTGGCGACGTGGGCATGGAGCACGGGGAAGGAGAGAATCAGGGAGAAATGGGGAGGGCGAGGTGGGCTGCCCAGCCTGAGAAAAATATGCCCGTTGGGGCCTTCTTGGCACGGGGGGTGACCCATTTGGCCCGTTTAGCTTGTAACGTTCGGATTTTCAAAAAAGCAGGCCTTTTTGACCGTTTGGAGCTTTAAAAATAGCAAAAAATATAGAATGTTTTCCTATAAATAGCCACCATACCCCCCCTCCCCATTCAGCACCCACCAATTCCTCAATCTCTCTATCAAATTCTGTTGTGCAAATTCAAATTTGTTTTGAGATAATTTCGCAAAATTCAAAAAAATTGTGCCAAAGTTTGGAAAATTCAATTTCTGTCAGCAAGTCAGCAAAAGAGGTGCAATACTATTTTTTGCATAATTTTATTGTTATTATTTCTTATGCTAAGATGAAATTAATAATACTGTTAGTTTCGATTTTGTAGTTTTTGTTATGGAAAATTACGATAGCTTTGCTCTTGGTGATTATAGACTTTCATCGGAGAAAGCTGCATCTATAGAGGTTACGGCTTCCTCAAACCAATCGCAGCTGTTACCGGAAGGGCAGAGTGGAGTTCCGTCATCAGACTCCACGGCAGCATCTTTGTCGACGACCACCAGAGCAAAGAGGCCGAGGCCGTCTACATGAGAGTCTAGGAGAATTTTGACAGGACAACCAAGCCCGACACACAGGGAAATGAAGGTACCATATGCTATTTGCAAATTTTATCACAATGAATTGTCTACAAAGTCTTCAGGTGGAACGGGGTACTTGCTTAGACATGCTACAAGATGTAAGGACAAGCAAGGATTGATGATGAGGCAGATGCAGCTTCAGTACCGTTAGGCTTTGCGGAGTCTAATGCTTTCCAAACTTACATTAGGACTGCGCATAATCATATATTTTCCACCGTTTCTCCATATAAAACAACTAGAGATAGTAAAATACCACAATGAATGTCGTAATAAATTAAAGGAACTATTTAGTACGTACACATTTTCGGTGGTCCTAACCTTGGACATCTGGAGTGGTCGGGCTAGGGAGAATTATCTTAGTGTAGTTGCTCATTATGTTAATGATGACTGGGTAATAGAGAAAAGAATTATAGGTTTCAAATTAATTGATGTAGCACACACGGGTGAGAATATTACGGATTGTATTATCAAAGTCGTGGAACACTTTGGTCTTACAGACAAAATATTCTCAATTACCTTAGTCAATGCCGCTTCGAACTCTAGAGCCATGGATATTCTTACTCCAGTGTTGAGTACATACGTCGGTTCCTTCTGGCTACATTAGTGACATGCTTGTCATATTATCAACCTTATAGTCAAATGTGGTTTAAAGAAGTTGAATTCGTATATTAAAGATTTTCGCGATGCGATATCTTACTTGAATAATTCCAACGTAAGAATATAACACTACTACGTAAATGCTAATATCGACGCCGATCACGCATTTGTTCATCAAACCGCCTCAGATAAACACAATCTCGCACGGTTTTTGTTACCCACCGTCGTCGTTATTCTCCGCGCTTAAAACCGCTCAGGAAGATGTCATATCACGATTTGTTCATGTTTGGAACCGTCAGTGATACTTCACGACGGTTCAAACATGAACCGCCCTGTGATATTACACAATATCACGACGGTTTTTTTAGAACCGTCGTGATACTTCACGCACGGTTCAAACATGAACCGCTCGTGATATTGCCCAATATCACGCACGGGTTTTGTTAAAACCGTCCCGTGATAATTAACTCACCACGACGATATATATAGCTCCGCCTCCCGCCAAAACAGATATAGTCTTCTTGATCTCCATATCTCTAGGCGCCACGATAGGTCCATCGCCGCCTGCGTCTCGGCTTGAGTACATCGCCTCACCTCACCGAGCCTACCGTCCATTTCAGCTTGTATATTGTCGCCGAGGAGCTTGCCGCCGCCGCCTGCTTCACCGACGACGACCCACCGCCGCTTTGACCTTCCCGACTTTCATTGACACCTTCCTCGTGATCGAGGTGAGATATCAAGCATAAGCATCCTTTAATTTGAGTAGTTTCAGCGCACGCCAAATCGCTAGTTTCAGCGCCCATGGGACATCGTGATCGCTTGTTCGCCAAAGCGAGACCTTAGGCCGAGAGCCACGACTATATAGCAATGCGATGTCACCCCTAAGCCCAGTTTGAGCTTCAAATTAATTAATCCTACTGTTTTTAATCATTTAGTTAATAAACTAACGAGTCTATGACATGTGGGATCGCCATAGATTTTATAAATAAAATCATGAAATAAAAATGAGTCACCGACAAGTAGGGCCCACATGTAAGTTAATAAAATCAAAAAATGTAAAAATGAAAAATCATAATTAAGCCTCGTAAAATACGCCAAAGTCATCACCCTTTTATTTATTTTCGTGGTTTTCAATACGAACCGCGTGATGGACCGAAGTCGATGTACACCGAGAACCGTAGAGTGAAGAGTACATTAATGGCGTGTCTGCTTACAAGAGCCGCCGAGGAGGATATGTTGAATAAGGGCGGAATATATGTATCGCCCATGCATTGATCCGCGAGAATCAAGATGTTTAACAACCGAGCGCAGATCAAGCACACTTGATTCAAGGGGTTTCAAAAGGGTTATACATGTTGACCAACCACGTGAAGAGCATATTATACAGAAGTCAACGATATGCATATTATACAGAAGTCAACGATATGCCGCCAATGTCGATTGTGGTTCCGATTCGATAGGCCGCACGATGACAATCTAGATCGAGATGCCATGATGCGTATGGAACCGTGATGAGAGGGAGTATGTTCAATTCCGGCGTGATGGAGGACTCAGAGAAACCTTTGTTCCCGGCCGCAAGTCGAATACACAAGGTTGTCATCCGTGCTTAAACCGCTGAAATTGAAGGCAAGCAACGGCTGGTCCGACAAGAGTTTCACTGAGTTGTTAGGTCTCTTAGCTGACATGCTTCCGAGGGAAATGAGTTGCCCAAAACCACCTACAAAGCCAAAAGGTTCTTTGTCCATTGGGAATGGAAGTAGAAAGAATACATGCATGTCCGAACGATCAGATCCTCTACCGTAACGAGTATACAAACATGCATGTATGTCCGGTGCAACGATCCCGATACAAGCGTAAGAAGCAATCGATGACGATTTAGGAATCGAGGTGAAGAAAGGACCTCTGCTAAGGTGGCGTGGTATCTTCCTGTAATTCCTTGAAGCGGTTTTTATAACCCAAAGAATGCAAATCGCCAGATTGGCACTCGAGGAGCGTAAGAATGACGGAAAGTTAAGACACCCCGCCGATTCCGCCAAAGGAGAAACATCGATAGGAGGTTTGCGGACTTCAAAGCGGAACCGAGGAATATAAGGTTTGGATTGAGTACAGATGGAATGAATCCTTTCGTAATATGAGCAATGACATAGCACTTGGCTGTGACGCTCAGATCTACAACCTTCCTCCTTGGTTGTGTATGAAGCGAAGTATATTTTGTTGTCGATATTTATCCAAGGGCCAAGCAACCGGGAATGATATTGATGTGTACCTAGCACCATTGATGGAAGATCTAAAAATACTCGTGGATTGAAGGGGCATGTATGGGATGCGATAAACGAGAGAACTTCACTTTACGCTCCTTGTTGTTCTCGCACCATAAATGATTATCCCGCCCTTGCTAACTGCTTGCCGAGTACAAAGGGCCAAAGCCCAGACTCACCGCTTAGATGATACCCAGAGTGTGTGGTCAATCACTCAAGAAACCGTACATGCATCATCGAGGTTCCTTCGAGGGCTCACCCATACCGCAGATGAAGAAACAATTCGACGAGAGAAGGAGGACAATTCGGCTCCAAGGCATTTAAGCGAAAAGAGGTCTATGATATGGTTAAGGATTTAGATGTTGTGCTTGGAAAGGGATGTAAATCGAGGACAAGTAAGAAGAACATGTGGAAGAAGAGATCAATATTTTGGGACTTACCTTATTGGGAGCACCTAGAAGTTCGCCATCAGATCGACGCCATGCATGTAGAAAAGAATGTATGTGATGCCTTGATTGGTCTCTTCATCAACATTCGTGACAAAACAAAAGATGGTGTCAACGCATCGCTTGACTTGGTTGATATGGACATCGACCGAAAGTTAGCACCAACAAGGACCGATAAAGGACGAACGTATCTTCCCTCGCTTGTTACACTCGCCCAAGGCCGAGAGAACCGAACTGCGCTTGCTTGCATGGCGTGAAAGTTCCGTCCTAAGCTATTCCGCCAACATGAAGAAACTTGTTTCGATAAAAGATTTGAAGTTAATTGGCATGAAGTCTCATGATTGTCATGTGTTGATGACACAAATGCTCCTGCTGTAATTAGAAGTATTTTGCCGATCAAGGTCCGAGAGACAATCATGAGGTCAGTTATTTTTTAACACAATTGCTCGTAAGGTCATCGATCTCGAAGGACTAGATGCTCGCAGACGAGGTGGTGACGACACTATGTGATCTTGAGATGTATTTCCTCCGCCGCTTTTTCGATATCATGGTCCATCTCATTGTTCATATTGTGAGGGAGATAAAGATGTGCGGGCCGTGTTCCTACGTAGCATGTACCCGCTCGAGAGGTTCATGGGAATTCTCAAGTCATATGTACGAATCGATCTCGCCGAGGGCAAGATCGTCGAAGGTTATGCAACCGAAGAGGTCATTGAGTTCTCCTCGATTACATGGCTCAGTCGAACCGATAGGTGTGCCTCGATCTCGCCATGAGGGGAGGCTCGAGGGTATCGGGACCATCTAAGGAAAGCAATCACTCCAAATATGGATGCGTATGCTCAAGCCCATTTCACCGTCTTGCAACACATGACCAAGTGTCCTCAGATATCGACCAAAGACAAGGACGTGCTTGCAATGTAATCCGCCGCGCGGATGTTTGGATCACGAGACAACACAATGCATTTGCTCAACCAATGGTTGAAGGAGCGACTTGCTAGGAGCTCGTCAAGTGATATGTCGACATGGTTGGCAAAAGGGCCAACATTTACAGCTTGTAACATGGCGAGGATATGACATAAATGGGTACACATTCTATACGCAGCTCGTGGATATAAAAAGCACTAACCGTAACAGGTGTCCGCATAGATGCATTCAAGACCGATGGGTCGAGGAGCTCCTACTATGGGCAAATAGAGGAGATATGGGAGCTCGACCACGGCTTTTCAAGATCCCCTATTTCGGTGTCGCTGGTCCATCTCCACAGTGAAGGTCGATAAGCACGGCGTCACTACCGTGGACCTCGAACGTGTCGGATACAAAGACGAACCGCTCAGATCAAGCAACCAAGTTGTTCAAGTCTTCTATGTTACCGACCCGGCAAATAAGAAGCGCCACGTAGTTCTTCATGGAAAAGGAGGATTGTCGGAGTTGAGAATGTAGGACGAGGAAGAATACAATCAATTTGACGAGTTGCCTCCTTTCGAAATGGCATAAGGGTCGAGGAAGAAGAACATGACGAAACTAGCTACATACGCTGCCGATCATCATGAAGGGCTAATTTTAAAGATTAATTGAACAATGTGTGTATATGTACTATATACATTCTCGATGATCATGGTTAATTTTAGTTCATTTGAGTTAATTAATTGAGATTTGTACCGTGAAATGGATGTGATTGTTTCTCAAATGAATGTGAATTGGATGTATATACATGTACTTGTTGTCTTTTTCTCGCTTGTTTCAGAGGGCATGGCTAGCATTTCCGAGGCTAGCCAATAAATGTAATCGATCTAGATATTAACCAATACAAAATAATATCACGCAGCGGTTTGAACTACGCATCGCTCATTATGTGTATCATGAGCGGTTGTTTATCAAACCGCTCTGGTTATATGTATATCATGCACGTTGTTTATTAACACCGCTCATGATACATATATATCTGCACGGTTCTAACTTAGAACCGCTCGCGTTACACACTATCACGCATTTGCTCTAAATTAGAACCGCTCGTGATAATCACATATCACGCACGGTTGTTTATTAAAACCGCTCGTGATTCATCAATATCACAGACGGTTGTTTATTAAAACCGCTCAGGATATATCACATATCACGCATTTTCTAAGTTAGAACCGGCCAGGATAGTAGTATCACTGATTTGTTCTAATTTAGAACCGCTGTGATGTCCATCCCTATTTACATTCTGACTCTAGCTAGGGTTTGCCGCTACCGCCACTCTCAAACGATTAAGTTTCTCAACTCCTCTCGCCTCCTCCTCCCCGAGCCCGTCGCCACCGTCCTCGACACCGCCTCCTCGAGTCTGGCGCACATTCTCCCCGATCCTCGCCGACGCCTCCTCCTCCAAATTCCTCGAGCCCCCGAGCTCCAGCCGAGCCTCCTCCTCCGCCGAGCCCGCCTCCTCCCTCCGAGTCTGGCCTCCCCTTCGACACATCGCCGCTTCCCAGATGCTCCGCCTCGTCCTTCTCCTCGACGCCTAAAGGTAACCAATGCCGAAGTTACCGATCGAACCCCATGCCCCTTTCCTAACTATTTCTATCAATAATCTGTCATGGTCCTTCATGATAATTGTACTTGTTTTAGGAATTTGTATTTGTTCTAGTCATTATTCATATGGTATTTGTTTTGATATCGCCATCGAATACATTGCAATGTGGTGTGTTGGGCTTGAGATGAATGCTCGTGATGATAATAGTCTTGTAATCGAAATTGTTTTGATAATCGGGTTTGTACTTGAGCTCTAATTGAATGCTTACTCTACATCTCGATAGCAATATCAAAATGTTAAATCTTAGCTTTATGTCGATTTCATTTGTTCACATGATGTTCTATTTCTTGTGAAGATGTCTTCCGCTCATTCTCGAGTCACGCCCATGTGTCGCGATGATGCACCATCCTCTCGAACAATATCCAACCGCGTAGAAGAAGAGGAATATCGAAAAGGCCCACGGGCCGATTTACCATCACGGAGGTCGATCGACCGGGACCCCTATCAATCCTCGCCGAGCAAAATGCCGATTCCGAGAATGGTCGGAATAGTTGCACGGAACGGGTCAAGATCACCTACGATTCGTGGAAGGTGGTGCCCGACCATTGAAAACTCGCCAGGCCGACGGAAATTTTGCATCGCTCGAGATCCGGTAGAACTCCCGGACTCGGCGACGACACGCGTTGCTACAAGCGCAAAGCGTGGAAGAACTTCAAGAGCACGCTTGTCAAGAACTACGGAGAAGGATCCGCCGCCTTCCACAAGTATCTATTATTGGAAGAGTCTCGGCCGAAGTTTGTGGCGTAAGAAGACGACAGATGAATTTAAGAGTGAAAGTCTGGCGACACGGCCCTCCAGTGCAAAAACAAGCACCCCACGCACTCTCAAGATCACTGGTATGCGTAAAGCCCCGATATGGAGGATCGGGAACAGAAGAGCAAGCGGCTTGAATCTCTCCTCGCTATTTCCGAGATCACCGATGCGCGCTACCGATGCTGGTTATTTGCGAGGTTAGCTATTCGCCTACGGGAAGTGTACTTTCCAAACCTCAAGACCGTGAAGTGTCCCAACGCTCGTAAGATATCGAACTACCTAGTTTGTAATTACTCCATAACTTCATAGGAAGTGAAATGACATGTCGGGCTATATTGCGATAACGCTGAGTGCACAATCTTCCCAAGGCTCATTCCAGCGGATAGGAGAAGATATACTCTCTGCGGCCCTAGGAAACAAAGTGAGCATCCGGTCGCACGAGAGGCGCCGGTGTTTTTGTTACATGGGAACAATGGTTCCAAGCGATGAGGATCGCATCGAGTAGGAGGAGAGCCAAAGCCGAGCACGATGCAAAGCTACGAGAGGATCTTCGTGCATCCTCGAGATGAGCTCACCGAAAAAATCAGAGCGAGGTCGGTGAAAAAGTCACCAATCCTTTGAGGAAAGGATTCGTGCTCGAGCAAAAGCAAAGAAGAGACTTTTGAGGAAAGGATTAGGGATTGCAAATGCCAAGTCGGTTGGAAGCCCTCGCCTCTACTATACCGCTAGCTAGCCCCCCAAACATCCGAGTAGTCAGCGGCGTCCAACCCTAACCCTACCACAATAGGTGATGACAGATTTTCCGTCGATGACATCCGGGTAATAATTATTATCTCCGAATGCTCAATCCATTCATAAGCCTCGTTGGAGTAGCTAATTTTGTACCGCTATGTACGAGGTGGCTACGGCGCAAGCTCCAAGTGAGATATGTCTCTGCTGCCCTAGATGTCGCTGGGGCTGTGTATCCATCCAGTCGAGCTTTGGTGCACGTGCAAATCTAGCTCGGGTTTCGCAAAAGTGAATGTGGACGGTGTTTGTGCCAATTTCGAGGCCGCCCCGTGAAAATTCCCCAAACGATGAGGTCATGACTCTAGGGCAAGCCGCTGGAACATTCATCCAAAGGCCCAAGGAGGACATCCGCCGAGCTACTGCGCCGGTGTCAACTTCACGGAATGTCTCAGCGGCATCAAGTCCACGGACTTGATCGCACCTTACTGCGACCGACATGGCAAGGGCCCGCCAGATCACATGCATCTACACTCGTGCTCGATCGACTCTTGTGAAGTCGACCTATACAAAGCGAGGCAAAGCAAGGGCAAGGGCAAATCAAGACGATCGAAGTCTTCTCGATATCCCTTCTTGCCGCTGGGTCTTAAATACAAGCCAGCGTAGCCGCTTGCTCGAGAAGTTAGACACCCTACCCTAGGACCGATTGCACGGAATTGCATGCATGGTACATGGAATATCCAACAAGCTTTGTTGATCAACGATGCTCGGGTGTCACCGCCAAGTTCAAGGAGCATCATTTTAACCACGTATCAAGACGCCGTCTTCACGGTGACCTTCGACGACTTGTTACGTCTCTTCAACCTCGACGAGCTCGACGCCTCAATCATACGATCGTCGACATCGTAAGTGTGTACAATCACGGTCAATGTTCGTAATATCGATAAATGTTATATATAACTCCTAGCTTTTGTATAATAGATACATGATCCGTGAAGCCGAAAGAAGGAAATCACGGTAGGTTTCTCGACCCACACGTTGTCTCCGAGCAAAGCATCACGGCGAATGCAACATTCGCCGAGAATTACGTTATAGATTTTTTCATGGCTCACCGCAACAAGGAATTCATACTTTTGCCCTACAACCGTAAGTAAGTAGTGTTGCACTCATCGCTATACTTAATGTTGATTTGTACTTTATAAGCAACACTAACTTAGGTTTAATGACCATGCCGACATACTGTGTAGGTTCCATTGGATTCTAATTGTAATTATACCAAAACGGAAATACGTAATATACCTAGATTCCCTACAGAGGGCCACCACAACTTCACAACTATCAGGAGTTTAATCATCGTAAACACATTTCCTCCATAGAAACTCTATTGTAGTCTTTCCTTCCTTTGCAATGGCTAAGGCTAACTTCTTGGAGTCACGAGGGTGTTCGACGTGTTACATGCTAGAGGATGGAATATCAAGGGAAGGACGCCGCAACATGATCAAACATTCCTGTGACTTGCTAGCTAGTACACATTAATCCTATATAACACTTCGTAGCAATGCCTCTTGAACTAACCAATTTATTTTTGCAAAGGCCACCAAGAATGCCGGCCGCAACGCTGCGTGGATACTATGTTTGCCACAACATGCAACTACTAAATCGGTTCGCGATCACCAATGATCCTCGTGTTTGTCAATCTTTCAACAATTATTTCATATATACTTACCAATTTATATAAGCCCTAATTTAACCTTCATATCGACAAAGTTGCAAACATCGTTGAAATCGTTGGAACAGAGCGAGCTCATAAAAATTGATCACACCTTGCGGCATTCCCGAGCAGATGTGTCATAAATCCAAATGGGAGTTTCCACAGGTAGCAGATTGAACTTGATTGAGATAGATTGAACATAATGGTACATGTGTGTAAATTAATGTACATTAATGGTTAATTTTAGTTAATTGATTTGTGAATTGGATGTGTGCTTGTTTCAAATGAATGCAATTTTGATGTGCTTCGAAATGAATGAGAATTGGATGTGCTTGTTTCAGAGGGCATGGCTAGCATTTCTCGAGGCTAGCCAATAAGCGTAAATAGATTAAGCAATGCAAAGACTACCCGCAGGGATTTGCATGGATGAAACCGTTGCGTGAGTCGACTACCTGACGATGCAGTAGATGAAACCGTGCAGCGATGATCATTACCGCGAACATGCGTATATGAAACCGCTCGTGATAGTGGACTATCGCGACGGTTTCATACGCACTGGCCGTCTGTAGATCAGTATCGCGCACGGTTTCATCTACGACCGCCCGGTAGTCAATATCACGCACGGTTTTATCTACGATCGCTCGTGGTAAATGATCATCACGCACGGTTTATATCTACTTTTATCGCAGCGGTAAATCGACTATCACGCACGGTTTTATCTACTGCATCGCTCGTGGTAGTCGATTATCACTGCACGGTTGCATCTGGCGCACTGCCTGTGATAGAGTATTATGAGCGGTTCGAGAACCGCTCTGTGATGACCATTAGCATTATTGACCCATAAACTCGAGCGGCTCCTTTAACAAATGCTGTGATGGCGTTGAACCGCTCAAAGGCCTTTTTCGTAGTAGTGTAAACGTATAAAAACTTCTACAAGGCGATGGGTGTACGTCCAAGAAAGTTCAGTTTGGACATGCCGGTAAGATGGAACTCTGCTTACTTGATGCTTAAGAGTCTTTTACCATATAAAAGTATTTTTCTATTTTTATTCAAACACACTATCAGAACACTGACGGTGGTGTACTATTGACTGAGCAACATTGGTTCGTTGCTAAGAAGATACTTTAGTTTTTTAAAAAAATTTATGAGGCCGCTATTGCTTTGTTCGCTGTCTATTATCCAACATCTCCTATTATTATGCATAGTATTTTACAGATTGCTAGTCAATTAAAAAACTATGAAAATGACACAGTTTTAAGAGAGGCTACTGTTGCTATGAGAACTAAACACCTTAAATATTGGAGAAAAATCCCTTTCCTATATGCATTTGTATTTATTTTAGATCCTAGAGCTAAAATTGGTAGATTTGCTCATGTTCTTGATCTTCTTAGTGATGTCACAGGGCTAGACTATTCTAACTATTTTGCAGATGTTCGTTCTCGATTACATAAGGTTTTCCAAAGGTACAGAAATAAGTTTAAGGGAGTCTGCTTGCAATGACCTCCAGTAGCACCCACATCAAGTAACAAGACAAATATGTGGTGTAAGATCTGGGATGCAAGCTCTTCCTCTAGGTCCAGGTCTTCTTCTTCTACAGCGGCACCTTCTCAACAAAGTCCAAGACCAACCTTTCACCCAAGGAGTGGGGAACTATCCGCCTATTTGGACAGCGATACGGTGGATTTCAACTCAAAAAACTTCGAAATTTTGCAATGGTGACATAACCATAAGTTAACATATCTCGTGCTATCCATACTTACACGTGATGTGTTAACTGTTCATGTCTCAACGGTTTCCTCCGAGTCTACTTTTAGTCTTTCTAGAAGAATATTGGAGGAGAAAAACACGTCTCACAAATAAGATGGTGGAGATATTTCTGATTGTGAAGGACTGGGAACAAGCTAATTCATAAACACAACAATCTGTGGAAAATTGATAGTTGTCGGAGGTGTTCAAAAATCTGTACCTGGACAACGACACTTAGAACAAGGATGTTTGTAGAGCTATAGGCTTTACTCCTTTTCCTTTTCTAAGGTTTTCTCATGTTGAGTTCTTACTTGGCAAAAGTTTTAACGAGACTGTCATTTGAACATTAATAAAGCTCTTTATTATATTTTTAATATGATTGTCTCATTTTTTTTTACAATTTTCATATCTATTTCTGAATTCTACATATTTTTCTGATTTTTCTGGGATTTTTTTTCCATATTTTTTAAAATTTTGGACTTAACAGACTAAGTGGGCCGACCTTGGCCCACTGGGTCAAACGGGCTCGTGCCAGCTCAGCACGAATGGTCGATGGGTTGTGCCTGAGCTGCCTCACCGGCACGTGGACCAACACGACACGACCCGTTTAACATGTGGGCCAAGATGGGCCATGACAAAAATAGGTTGTACCATGCCGGGCTGGCCACCACTAGCTGCATGCATATTCGTCCATGGTCCAGGGAGCTAGCCTCGGCTCAGCTGACAGCTAGTAATAGCATGATCCATGTACCTCACAAGGGGACAAGATCTGGTGCAGTGGTGCACCCCCTTATTCTTTTTCTTTTTGAAAAAAATCCATAAACACCCCATTAGTAGGGGTGCAAGTGGGGCGGGCTTGTCCGCTAAGCCGCTAGCCTGCCCCGCAAAAACAGCCCA